>OY757935.1:77181299-77278799 GCA_963585895.1 Sepioteuthis lessoniana
GTGAGGGCCACATCATGCCACCTCACATCTTTGAAGTCGGCTTGAAAGTCAAAACCAAAGTGTACCTTGATGGGCTGAAGAGTGTGGTGATCCCCTGGTGCAATCAGGTGGTGGGTGGCAGACCCTGGGTGTGGCAGCAGGACTCGGCGCCAGCCCACAAGTCCAAAGAGACCGAGGCTTGGCTTCAGAAGGAGTGCTATGACTTTGTACCCTTCTCTTACTAGCCCCACTCCTTCCCCGACCTGAACCTGCTGGACTACTTCGTTTGGTCTTATGTCGAGAACATCAACAAAATGACCTCCCACAACACCAAAGCCAGCCCGATCGCTGCCATCTGCCGAGTCTTCGCCAAGCTCCCGCCGGCGCTTGTGGAAAAGGCATACTCCCTGTTCTGGATCAGTATCAAGGCGGTGATTGAGGCTGAAGGTGGCTACATTCAAAGGATGTCAGCTCTACTACATAATCAAGTTACTTGAATAGATTTTTTCAATAAAAGTTTTAAAATAAAGCTGTAGTGTTGTTTTCTTTAGGACGACAATTTTATCGTTTCCACCGTATTATACTGAATGTTTTAGAAAAATTGGTATTATTTCATATTTCTTATAACTTGACCAATTCTCATTCAAATAAACTCAAATTTTAACGCCATTCACTGGAAAAGAAAAGAAGTTTAAAATTGAACATTGAAGATGCTGTTAAAATCTGAGATCATTTGAATGTGAATTGATCAAGTTATTAAATTATGAAATATTATTAATTTTTGGAAACACCCTGAACATCTCAAATGATATCACATTTTTTGGAAACACCCTGAACATTTCAAATGATATCACATTCTTTGGAAACACCCTGAACATCTCAAATGATATTACATTTTTTGGAAACACCCTGAACATCTCAAATGATATCACATTTTTTGGAAACACCCTGAACATCTCAAATGATATCACATTTTTTGGAAAGATCCTGAACATCTCAAATGATATCACATTTTTTGGAAAGATCCTGAACATCTCAAATGATATCAATTTTTTTGGAAAGATCCTAAACATATCAAATGATATCACATTTTTTGGAAAGATCCTGAACATCTCAAATGATATCAATTTATTTTGGAAAGACCCTGTACATCTCAAATGATATCAATTTATTTTGGAAAGACCCTGTACATCTCAAATGATATCAATTTTTTTGGAAAGACCCTGTACATCTCAAATGATATCACATTTTTTGGAAAGACCCTGTATATCATAAAACAACTTTCATTCATTTATTCTTCTCTTTAATAGCTCCTCTTTGTATCATTCTCAGTCTTTTTAATCAGACATCCTAGAGAAATAAACTATCTTAAAGGACGTTCATAGTTAATCTCAGTAAATGCTATATCAAAAGTAAAATATTTCTCGCAGTTTTTAAAATCTTTTATATCTTAGTCTTTTTGGATAAGCCTTTTTTTCTCGACTTACTTCAACCTGCTCATGTCCTTGTCTCTTCCCATCTCATTCTGTCACTAGAAATGTAACTTCAGCTTTCATTTTGTCAACATGAAAATTCCTCAAAAAATGATTTTACCAAGTCAGCTCTCTGATACTTTTAAGGACTTTTTCTTATTCTGTTATTCTATTATTCTATTATCATTTATTCTGTTATTCTATTATTCTATTCTCTTTTATTCTGTTATTCTGTAATTTCTTAGAAGCAAAAAAAAAAAAATGTATCATTTCTCAAGTGATGTTCTTTGTTCATCAGTGCAAATGTAACACTATCTTTCATTTATTTTTTTTCGTTTCTTTTGCTTCAAAAAAATCTGACAAATAGAAAATTGACAGAGAACGTAAGTAATTCACTTGAGTTCACAAATCAGCCATTTTTTGAAAGAGTGGAAACTAAATGAACTGAGAGATTAGCAAGAAAGAATGCCAGGATGCCAAAAATTACAAAAAATCATTTTTTATTCAAACGAACTTCAAAGTGCCTAATGACATTGAGTACCAAAATTCTGGTGCATAGAATTGATTGGTCAGAATTGCTTTTTAGTCCAAAGACCTTTTAGGAGCTAAATAACAATACGATGTAAGATTTGAAAAATGATGAAAAAAATAAAATAAATAAAACAAATAATAATTGATGGAAATATTTTTTGAGAAAAATGTTTTATAATGAATGCCATTGGAATGAAATGTCAAGACTTTTGGTAAAAGCCTATTTTTCGTAAAGATATCTAAATAGAAATATAGAAAAGAACAAACAAAATTCAATGGAAAGATTAATAGATCTGAGTAGTGAAAGGTAAATAGCAGGCTATATATATATATATATATATATATATATATATATATATATATATATATGAAAGGGCTGATTAATATATACTAGCATTTCTCTAGGATAAGTAATTGAAGCTTGCAGGTTATTGATCTTCCAATCAAAGAGGCTTAAAATGCACTGACTGTATCCCTTGCAGAGGAGTAAGATCCCACCAAACAGACATGGTCTGGGCATTAAATTGTATTTGGTAGTGAAACTCCATTCTTTGAGATCTGGGAAGCATGGAGTCATGCCTTCATTGCCAATACTACCAGGTCCACTCTGACTCGAAGTGGTAGTAGCTATTAATGTCCCATTGTGAAGTTAGTCTACTCAGATTAAAAAGGAAAAAAAATTAAAATCCGAGTATCTTGTCCACAAATACGTGAAGAAAGGATTTTTCTGTAGACAAAGGGAAAACCCAATTGAAATAATTAAACATTTATATACACATGAAGATTTGGAATTTACAAGGTAATTTTTGTTTTGTTGTGTAGCGGTTGTAAGTCACCAAAAGTTCATCAATATTCTTTTTCTTATAAAGAGTTAGTATCATTCAATACAGTGTGTATAGGTGTGCATGTGTGAAGCACATATGAGCCGTGTGTGTGTGTGTTTGGCTGCTAACTGAATATGTGTGTGAGTGTGTGTGTGTGTAGGTACTATTTACCCAACCCCTCTGCTCGGGCAGGATATGACACAAGGTCAATTTTTAAGCGGAGTTTAACAGGTTTGAATTCAGAGTTTTCCTTCTCCTAGACTAGTTGCCTCACCAAGGCTTAAGAACCTAGTCTGTCCTACTATTTACCCATAGCTGGAGGGAGAATAATTAGATTCATACCTTTCCCAAGGGTATTAGTGCTATGTGAAATACAATCAGTCTCGTCCAGGATTTGAACTTGTGTCGCTGTGTCCATTTCCTACGACGATAACAACTACACCATGAGCACCTCCAAAAACGTGTGTGTGTAGGTGGAGCACATTTTTGTTGGACTGAGTGTGTATGGTGACTGAATGTCTGTAGTGATTTCCATGACGATTGAAAAAAAAGAAAAGAAAACAAAGAATTGTATATAACCATCTATGTGTGTATGCGTGTTTTAGTGCTGATGAAATCTCTTTAAGGTGGGTCCAAAAGAAAATAGACAGACTAAAAGATGGTAAGACTTTCTTTTATCAAATCTATGAATATTTTTTTGGATTTGTGAAATTGCACTTGACTGGTGTTTTTTCATGGTAACTAGAAGGAAATTTGGTTTGGTGTTTGCATGTCTGTGTAACTGGCAGTGTGTGTCCATTGCTGCCGAAAATGTGAATAAATAGATATCCGAATCATATGACCAGCTCCAAATAAAAGCTTTTCAGGCTGTGTGGGAAAGCACCCATGAGCAGGATCATTTGGAGTTCAACTGTGTGGATGTAAACAAAAGCATAACACATGACTATTCTGTCCAATCAGATTCCAGAAACCATTTATTTAATTTTGGATCCTAATTTCTACTGATTTGTACAAATGTTTCTGTTTTAGTGATTCCGATCCAATTTATGTGTGGACATGTCTTCCTTATTTGTACATTTATATATTGGTCGTAGAATATAGGATTTTATATCGTACACTATTCATGGATCACACAGATCTGATTAAAAATTATTTGTATTTGATAGGGCTGTGCAAAAATAAACTCTTAAGAAACAACTAGAGAAAAAATATTAATATCAACATAGAATAAACACAATTCCCTAACCTCTAGGCATAAAATAACCCTAAATTGGTTATCATGCCATTAAAATCAATCAATCAATCCTAAAGAATGTCTTTGTTAATTCAATGAGTGACCCTTAGAGATTCAAATATAACATTTTTTTTTTGTTTGAATTGTTAGTCCTAACAAATTAATAATATTATGTAATTATTTCATATCACAAGGAAAGGAGTAGTACCCTTCCCTACATATCAGTGTAGTAGCTATTGGAAAGGGAGCCTTCAGGTTCTCCTCAACTATGGTCACCAACTTTACTTACTTACTATTTCATATCACCATGAAAAAATTAGTTTATCATGAACTACTGTTTTTTTTTTTTTACATATGTTTGATAATCTTCCTGGGCTCCCTTTTTTCAAAATGATGATATACGGAATTTTGACCACAAAATTAAAATTTATTCAAATTTGGAGATGTTTTTTATCAGTTGTGAAATTAAAATAAAAAATGTGTTCACATACATAAGGAAAAACTAACTTGGTAATTAATATTTTATATTATTCTCCCTTAATTTTTAATATGATAGATCAGTTTGTGGGTTCTTGCGTCCTAAAAATTTTCAGGAGTCGGTACCAAATTTAAAGTCAGCTGAATATGTATTTTGAAATTTTGTGAAAGTCAGAACTGTTGTTATAGCGAATATATATATATATACATATATATATATATGCTGTAAAAACTGTTCTGAATTTCACAAAAGACTCAAAAAATGGCACTCGATGCCTCCTTGCTTAACACTCAGCATTATAAATTATAGATCAAAGGTAAAGTGGAGTAATCCATGGATTGGAGTAGTGCCCTCCCTTACATCTCGGTGTAGTAGCTATAGTATCCGGTAAGGTATAAAATGTAAACAAACAAACGCTGCTGCTGCTGTGCTACTTAATATCTTATAATTCCCTTGCTGGTGTAGTACGCTTGTTCGCTGAGTGGTCTGATACTAAGTCTAACGTAAAGTTGGGTGGGTTTCAATCCCAGCTTCAAGCGTCCTACGTGTCTAGCCACACTGAAGAGTTGTGATACAATGAAACAGTCTGTTTGTGGATCACAATATATTTATATGAGGGTCATTCAAAAATTTTTAAGTTTCACCCAGAAAGCAGAGCCATAACTGAACATTTTTGTTCTAACAACACATTACCACTTTTTATAAAACAAGAAAAACTAATTCAGGTTTATGTTTTAATTTCAGAGTAAGTGAGGAACAAAGATGAGAGGTGTGAGACAAATCTAAAATCTAGGTGTGGCTTAGAACTTTTTAAACAACCTTTATATATATATATATATATATATATATATATATCAGTAGATAGATAGATAGAGAGAGAGAGAGAGAGAGAGAGAGAGAGAGAAATCTAAATGATTGAGATAGAGAGATAGAGATGAATTATTTAAACTTGACATTGAGAATATTGACATATTCACTGAAAGATAGGAAAACACATAACTATATGCTGTGTACTTATATGTGTACATATATCAATTCATGCATAAATAATTATGTTTCTATATTAAATGTATACATAGTAAATATTTACCATGTATATATATATAGAGAGAGAGAGAGAGAGAGAAAGAGAAATATTTACAATTAATATATGACATGACATTTTTCAAGAACTGCCTCTCAGTATTAAATTCCTTACTTGATAATGATAGGTCCTCAACAAAAGTTTTTCATAAATATATCAATAATCTATATGTATATATATATATATAGATTATTGATACTTGGCATAGAGATGAAAGAAAGCATTATGTATATATATATATATATATATATATATATATATATATTATTATTATTAACATTGAAATAAATGTTTTTGGCTAATAATTACTCAAACTGTATAAGAACATTTCTGTAAAAGTGCTTGAAGCTCTTATTAAGCTGAGCCAATTTAAAATCTGAAATATTAGAATGTTCACAATGTCAAATACTGCCCATAACTCTGAGTTTCATCTAAGATTGGTGGTGGTGGTGGTGGTATTATTATTATTATTATTATTCTAATAATAATAATAATACAGGGAGGAATGATAAAATTGTCGTCCTAAAGAAAACAACACTACAGCTTTATCTTAAAACTTTTATTGAAAAAAATCTATTCAGGTAACTTGATTATGTAGTAGAGCTGACATCAATTCTATGTAGCCACCTTCAGCCTCAATCACCGCCTCAATACGTATCCAGAACTGGGAGCATGCCTTTTCCACAAGCACCAGCGAGAGCTCGGTGAATACTCGGCGGATGGCAGCGATCAGGCTGGCTTTGGTGTTGTGGGAGATCATTTTGTTGATGTTCTCGACGTATGACCAAACGAAGTAGTCCAGCAGGTTCAGGTCAGCAACCTGACGGACTTGATTAGCCTGAGGTCCTTCGTCTTCTCAGTCAAGATCTGGCTTGTCTGGCGCCTGTAGGACCTACACTTCAAGTCCTCCTTCACACATGCATTCACAGTTGTGTGTGAGACGCCTAAATCTCTAGCAATCTGCTGAATAGGCTGCTGGGAAGTTTCATCAATGATTGCCAGGACCTTTTTGATGAACTCCTTGGTCCGGGTCTTCCTGACGGTGTCCTCAATATTGGGCTTCCACTTCACCACCTCCAAAGGGTCGTCCGATGCGTTGAGCTGTGCCCTCAAGCGTTGAACCATCCGGATTTGCATTTTGAGGGTGCTGGCAATGGTCCTGTTGTCATAACTTGGATCAGTATAGAGCATGAGTCATACAGCGGCACATCACCGATCTCGCTCGTTGAACATTGTGTCACTTTCAGACATGATAGAAGGCTCCTATCGCTCTTGGAATTTGTACATAACTGGCCAACTAGTAGATGGTCTGCAACAAAAAAAGAAAACCGGTTTTCATTAAACGGAAATGGAATCATTTTGTCTTTTCTATGGAAACAATTTTATCGTTCCACCCTGTAATAATAATAATAAAAATAATGATATAACCATTTGATGATGCAGTCCATTGTACTTAAAATTCACATTGATAAGTAGTATTCAACATTGTGAACATTGTAATATTCTATATATTTTATATATTTACAATGTATATTTATTTGTTTATTCAAAGGTGTAAAGTTTAAGTTTCATTCAGACATGAAACCAATTCTTTGACTTTCATGAACCTCTCAGTCTTGAAATGTGAATAGTCATGGAATAAACATTTTCTGATACTCATTACACAATGAAAGTAGTTACAATTAACTAAATTTTTACCAACATTTATGTATCTATTCTTTTGTTCATAATATATGCATATATATATATATATATATATACGAGGTGCATACGATAATTTTCCAGATTTTTTTCGTATGGGCATTTAAAATTGTTGCAGACTCTTGAAAATTCAGTATGTTATTACAATACATCTTATGTGATGACTGACCAATTTTTATGATTCCAAATTCAAATGAACTGCTACAGCAGCAATTGGAATACACCCTACTAAAGCCTGATTGTCACAGCTGGTCAATTTCAAAAATGCAATCTGACACTTTAGAAGAACGATTGTGTTTTAAACTTGGAAAAAATGCCAGAGAAACGTATGGAATGCTTCAGACTGCTTTTGAAGTATCTTGCATGAATCAAGCATCAGTTTTTGAGTGGCATAAGAGATTTAAGGAAGGCACGGAGTCTGTGAGGGATGATGAGAGGTGTGGGAGGAGTAAGGAGTTGATTGACCAAAGGGTTAAGGTTAGGGTTAGGGTTACTATGTTGAGGTTTTAAGGGAGTTCAGGAAGAGATTCCGTTGCAAGAGGCCAGCGCTCTTCAAATTGGGTCAGTAGCATTTCAACCAGGACAATGCCCCAGTCCACAACTCCATCCTTGTTATAGACTATTAGACCAAGATAGGCATCAAGACAGTTCCTCAGCCTCCCTACAGTCCAGACCTTGCTCCCTGTAACTTTTGGTTCTCCCCTAAGCTCAGAGGCTGTCGTTATGAGACAATTGAGGAGATGAAAGAGGCTGTGATGAACGTCATTGACACGCTTACACAAGAGGACTTCCACGGGGCCTTCCGGAAGTTGTTGGAACGGTACAACAAGTGCATTGCAGCCGGAGGAGATTACTTCGAAGGAGACTAGAGTTTCCTGTGTGTACTATCAATAAAAGTGCCCATACGAAAAAAGTCTGGAAACTTATCGTATGCACTTCGTACTTTGTATATTTGGGTAGCATTTCTTCATCAAAGCATATTTGGTAGGACATTTTTTGTCCACATGTTTTTGTATTTATCCTTTCACGTTACCATATCGATATTATGATATTCAGTCAGAATTGGTGAATAAACCTTCCATAATTAATCAGTTCCCGCGTACTTTTGGCCTTATCTTGGGCCATCATCCAGGGTGTGTGCATTGCAAAAGCAATGTAACCTTTGCATGTACATAACTACTTTGTAAGAATTAAGCATTTGTTTATACTGGTGTATTGCTGTGGCAAAAACTGGCTCATTGACCAAGTTGATAGAGTGTTTACCAGTGGCCCGGGAGACCAGAGTTCAATCCCAGGTCAAGTCATACCAAAGACTCAAAAAGTGGTACTTGATACCTTCTTGCTTAACACTCACCATTATGAGGTACCTATCAAGGGTAAAGTGGAGCAATCCAGAGGAAGGAGTAGTGCCCTCCCCTACACTTTGGTGCAGTAGCTATTGAAAAGGGAGGCTTCAGGTCGCCCTCGACTACGGTTGCCAACTTATTGTTGTAGCATTCATTTTGAAATTTGATTCTATAATAAGCAGCAACAGTTAAAGACATTTGAGTACATTAGCATTGGATTCAAAATTAATTCAATTGAATTTAGGATGTTTATTTCTAATGTATAGGTCTTCAAGAATCTATAGTCTTTGTTTGTTATTTTGTTGTTCTAATATTATCGTGTTATCAGAAAGAATTTTTTGAAAATCAGTTATAGAGAAGGAATGTTTTTTAGATGTTTGGCTATTGAACTGGTGCCAGAGAGATATATGGTGAGTCATCTCGATAGAGTTGTTGAAGTTAAACCAATGTATATATTATTTTTGTATCTGAAGAGGCATTCACTTTTAAAGTTGGGGGTACAGGAGTTGTTATTTATGGGTTTTTTGTAAGTTGATGTAGAGAAGTTATAATTATTGTTTGTATTAATCAGAACATCTAAAAAGGAAATTTTATTGTTTTTGTTTAGTTCATGGGTAAAATTAAGAACTGAATGTTTTTGGAAGGCGTCTTATAGTATTATTAGTGAGAATAAGTATATAAAAAAGCAATTATTAATAGCCTAATATCCTGTGCAAAGCTAATCTCCTCCTCCAAAAAAATATTTTATGAAGAATTAAAACACTTAAAACAAAGAACTAATTTTTATTTATTGCAGACTTTTTGTCCTCATCTTGGTAGTTTTTTTATGTTGTTTCTTCTTTCACTACGTTTCAGCCACATTTCACCTCTGGCCTTCTTCAGGTGATTTTTACCGCGACCTCGGATAGGAATGATGAGTCTTGTAACCGTATCCCCAGTAATTACTGCCTTCCATAGTTGTTGTCTATCGCACCACGTTTTTGACCAAGTAAACCTCTGGCCGGCTTGGGTAGGATTTGAAAACCACTATCTTCTGACAATGCTCACCTGGAACCATAGAGACTCACTGATCCTAATAAAAAAATCAAAATGATTCCAATTAAAGATAATTACTTAAAACAAACTCTTATCAGTAATGGGTTCCCAAACTATATTGTTGATGAACATATTAAACATACAATTAAAAATGTTAGCCAAAAAAAAAACACACTGTAACACGCATTTATCAAACTTTTTTACCACAACCAAATGCACTACAATTATAAATTAGACGAAAATATTTTAAAAACGTTAATTCAAAAAAACATACTCCTAATAAAAAAATCAAACTTATCATATACTATAATAGATTTAAAACATCCAACTTAGGTAATAAAAATAATTCCTCCCCCTTGTATGGCAATTTGAAAGGATAAATACAAAAATATGTAGACAAAAAATGTCCATATGGTTCAATCAAATATATATATATATATATATATATATATATATATATATATATATATATATATATCAATGAAAGCAAACTCTATGTGTAGTAGAATTATATATATATATTATATATATATATTATATATATATATATATTGAAGAGTGTATATTTAGGCAGCAAGTTATTAATCAAGCAAGTTTTGTTAAAAACAATGGAACACTGTTTATTATTTCTAATTTCATTTTTTCAAGACTCCTTGTTGGGCAGAAGATATGGGACAATTCCTATTCCATCTAGATCCCAATGCTAGAAAAATAACAAGGAGTCATTAAAAAATAAAATTAAAAATAATAAACAGTGTTCCATTATCTTTAACAAAACTTGCTTATATATATATATATATATATATATATATATATATATATATATATATATATATATATATATGCATGAAGTGTGTCAAACAAAAACAAACCTTTTTAAAAAAGAAAAAAGAAGCGTGATTCACTGATTTTCAAGGTAAACATTAAATACTTGCAGGAACAAAAACCTTTTGCCTTTCACTCTATTTAACTCCGTGTGAATCAAACAAGTGATAATAAGTAAATATAATTTAGGTGCAGTGATAAATGATCCAATGTTGCAATTATGCAAAGTGTAGACAAAAAAAAAAAAAGAATATTTTGAAAAATCTATTGAAAAAATACTTAACATATTAACATTTACACAATTCAGTTTTGTAAAGAAATACTTAAGTTTATTACTGTAACTTACAATTGATTGATCACTGAAAATTAGATGTTCTATAAAGTTCATCTTTGCAATATTCTGAGGGTGTCCTCATAGTGTAATAGTTAAAGCGATGGACTGCAGAATCGTAGTAAGCGAGTTCGTACTCCAGTTGTGCTATTACGTTCACTTTCGGGCAAATACCCTTGGGAAAGGTATGAACCCTCTTGTCCTCCCAGCTATGAGTTGAATAGTACCACTACTGTTCTTCTAAAGAATAGCATTGGCGTTAAATAACCTACAAAGGTGGATATGCCATTAAACAAAGAAACCAAACCAAACCTTTGCAATATTCCAACATTTCAGAATAGAAATCATAACTGGTTTTGTTCTGATTGCTTACACTTTACAATAAATGCAACTTATAAGGAACTTTTTCTGCATAATTTTTTTCAACAGTCTGGAATGCAATCTGTATCTCTTGACATTCTGATGGATTTTGGTGTAAATAGCACAAATATACTTTACTTGTTTTTTGAATATTAATGAACTCTCAAGACTTTACACCAACACTCTGTTGTTCCGAATTTTCAAATTTCTTAGGCACAGTATGAAAGACTTACAGACTATATTCTTGGCAGAGATGTAAGACTCCTTCCTTGCCCCCTGCCCCAAACAAGGTTGTCTTTGGTATAACACTAAACTGCATCTGATGGTGAGGTTCCAGTTCATTGCCATTAATCCCAGGTCCACTCTTATCTGGAGTGGTGGTATCTATTAGAGTCTTTTTGATGGATCAAATAGATCTGTTTAAAAGTTACTTGTACTCAATAACACTGTGTGTAAATTGTTTTAAAAAATCTCATAAGAAACAGTCACTTAAAAAATGTTTACCCAGTTGGCTGGGGCTGTAGAATATACCGACTGCACTTCTCCAGGGGGGGTCTTACCCCCACCAGAGTGTCCTGGGTATGACACTAAACAATCTGATGGTGAGGTTCCAGTGATGCTGGAGCTTTGGGGAATGTGGAGCACTCCTTCTGAATGTGACACTGAACAATCTAATGGTGAGGCTCCAGTAATATTGCTCCCACTTTGGCCCAGAATGGTAGCACCTGATAGGGCCCTATCTATGGGTTAAATAGAACTAACTGCATACTTATGCTAAAATGAATTGTTTGAATTAGAACTGTTTTACTAAACTGAATAGCTTGAAATAGAAATGTTTTTTACAATTAAACTGTACTTACATTTAAACTGTGTGCTTATGCTAAACTGAATTGTTTGAAATTGAACTGTTTTTGACATTGAAACTACTCACACTAGAGTGAATTGTTTGATATAGAACAGTTTTTACATTTAACTGTGTGTAAAGAAAATCTATACTTATACTAAACTAAATTAGCTGAATTAGAACTGTTTGACTAAACTGAATAGCTTGAAATAGAAATATTTTTGACAATTAAACTGTGTACTCATGCTAAACTGAATTGTTTGAAATAGAACTGATTATTTGTATAAAAAATGGATTTGGTGTTAAATAACCTACAAAGATTGATATGCTATAAAACCCAAACAACCAATCAACCAATTAAGAAATGTAAATATGAATGTACAATGAAGACAATTGCCTAAAATAACCCTAATTGGATTGATATGCCATTAAAATCAATCAATTGATAAAATTTCTTGAATCAATCATTCATAGATTTTTTTAGCTGACACCATGTGTTCTAAAATACTGTTAACAGAATTCCTTTTTCTTAATTTAAGCATACTAAATACCTTCTTAACAGCTATAGTTTTTGGCACCCTTAATGGATCAATGAGTTCTGCTGAAAGCCTTAATAATAAACTTCAAGTGTCTCTTGACAAAATGGGAATTTGATATGTCAAGATCTTAAAAAATGAATTTTTAAAACTTTCTATTTCCTTTGTAGACATCTTGTATTTGTTTAATTTTTTTTAATTATCTAAAAATCACTTAGAATATTCTAAAAATAAAATTTTGAAAGTATTTTTTGATTCAACAACATCTACTATAGTGGTCATTAAAATTCCTGTTAAATCATATATTAATTAAAAATTTTATATTATAATCAGTTGCAAATAAATAAATGAATAAATAAGAGAAAATATTTAGTTATTAGCATTTAATATTTATATCCCTTGAGAAACTATAATGATTGGAATAAATATAAATGCAGATCTTTCTATTATTTAGCTGCAAATTGCATTGTAAATTGCTTTATTCTCTAAGTTCAAAAATTTTAATGTTATTGCTCTAACAAAACTCATGCGATGATGTGGCATTTTTACTGTTTTTCATTAACATAAATACAAACAAAAACTTGATGTTGCATTCTACCTGAGTCAGTTCAAAATATCTGCTCATTGAAGTAAAAATTTTCATTAAAATATTTAATTTATATCTTTTTCCTTTCTACTGAATGTTGTAGAGAAGAGATGATAACCCTCTGTGTAAAATGGACTATTATTGTTGAATATAAGCATTGACAGTGTTGGCAGGAGCATTTCTAGTGAGGCTAGGGCACCTCGGATAATGTAATGGTTAGCAAGCCTGACTAGCAAACCTGCAAGAGTGAGTTCGAGTCTCATTGGGTGCCCCATTCATTCGGCCTTGTGCCTCATCGATACAAAGAGCTTCGTAAATTACATTTCTAGTGAGGCTAGCTATCAATACATCTCTGTTAACACATCCTTGTACATTTTGTAGAATAAACCTTTTTCCTTTAAATTACGATTCAAGTTATTATTTCAATAACCTGCACCAGTAACATTAAAATACTGTACTGAAACCTAGAAATTACCAAAATCAAGAGAAAAGAAACTAAGTGACCCACAGAGATCAATGAAAAAGATTAGGAATAAGTCTAAGAGATGAAAAAGGATTAACATGGATTAAAGAAAAGAGATATCACAAATTATTAAACAACAGAAATCAAAGTTAGCGGAACAATTAGCTAGAAAACAAATAGTACAAAAGATTAGTGGAATGCTGCCCAAGAAATAACAAGCGTTGGAGGAAAAAGTCTGATAGAAGATGGAGATATGAAATTGTGGAGTTTGCTGGTAAAACATGGCAAAGTGTATCGCTATAAAGATTGTTAGGTAAAGAAATAGGAAATGTCTTTACTCAGCAATAAACTTAAAATGTCTGTGTATCCTGGGTATGACAATATACTTCATCAGATGGTGAGGTTGCAGTTCTAAAGATTAGTCCCAGGTCCACTCTAATCTGGAGTAGTATTACCTCTTATCATCTTATCTATGGTTCAAATAAATCCCTTTGCAAAAAAAAAGCATCTTAAAAAATAACTAAACAAAAATATAAATATTAACACAATTCCCTAATCTTAAGGCTTAGAATAACCCTAGTTTTGTTTTGTTTTATGGCCTATCAACCATTGTAGGCTATTTAATGCCAAATCCATTTTTATACATATAAACAGTTCTATTTCAAACAATTCAGTTTAACATAAGTCCACATTTTTGTTCTATTTGACCCATAGATAGGACCCTATCAAGTGCTATCACTCTACACCAGAGAGGATCTAGGAGCAATGGCAATGAAGGGGTACTCTGCATCCCCAAAAGTTTCAGCATTACTGGAGCCTCAAGAATAACCCTAGACTTGTTGTCATATCATTAAAATCAATAAATCAATTGATTGAAATGCCTGTTGCTGATAAGGAGTTAATACAATAATGTTTTTCTTTTTTTGCTTTTCTTTTTTTGCTTTTCTTTTTTAACTACCCAATTTCATATATGTCAAGAAAGAAAGTTTTTACTTTTCTGTCTTTCTTCCAGCCAAATAATTTAGTGTATGTAAAATTCATAATCTATCTATCTATCTATCAATCTACGTACACACACACACACACACACACACACACACACACACATATATGTATATATATATATATATATATATATATATATACTCATCTAAGATAACACAGCCTGATCAAAGAATGAAACAGTTTCTGTAAATAACATATTAATATTTGATGATCTGGGCTTGTATTTCTATCAGCTTAGTACAAAATCAAGCAAAGGATATAATTTTTGTGCTCACAGTTTGGAGTAATGAAAATTCAAATATTCATTTGTGTCTGTTTCATATATGTCTTTTCTCTTTTCTCTTGAGAATTTCACTTAACAATAAATGTTAGACAAAGGCTGATGGATGAATTGAACTTTTTAATTTTTAAAGTGGACTTAATTATTTTATAAATGATAAAAAATACAAAGAACATTCTTGTTGGTAGATGAAGCTGTTGCTATGTTTGCAAACTGTAGAATAATCAGAAGTTTTTATTGAATGTTCTGTATTGTATTTTGGCGTAATTTGTTGAATCCAGCTTTGTATAAAGTAGCTACCAAAACCAGATATTAGTAGAAGAAATATATAAAAGTCACTCTAGAGTTGGTAAGATGCTGTGTTAGTGACATTTCTGCACTAGTATATTTACAGAGAAATATATCATAATATTAAATCTTTGTTTCTAATCAAATTATAGGGAAACTCTCCATAGCATAAAGATTAAAGTGTTGAACTGCAGCCTTGAAGTAAGCAAGTTCAAACTCCTAAACTTGAACTAATGTTCCTTATTCACCTCCACTGTTGCTTAAAAAGTATCACTGTTTTTCTTCTACAAGAATAGCTTTGACTTTAGATAACACATGAAGGTTGATAAGCCTTTAAACAAAGCAACCAAGCTATTATCATTTACTTTTTAGCTAGAATCTTGTACCTTTTACTTGGTATCTAATACCTTTTACACATCAACATTTACCTTTCAATCTACACAACTGAGTAATTAAAAGGAAAGATTGAACGGAAATGTGTGGGTGTTAGGAAATGATATATACAGATGCCCATGTGAGATACGGGCAGTCTGTCAGTGTCAATCGTGAATCAGTCTCAGCTTGTGGTCATGAGCATGCCAAAGAGTGGCTGGGTGCCCTGCAGGGGAAGCTTCCACACAAGGGCCCACAGCAGGTTTCTGGTTGAGTACCCCACAACTGAGAAGTAGAAGTGCTAAGTGAGGCCTTGAAGATAACACCATGGTATAGTCAAGAGAAGAAGTTATGGGTCAATATAGCAGTCTGTCTTCATCTCCCTCGATTTGTCTGTCTCTCTCACATTATAGAAAGTTTGACTCCAAGAAGAACAAAGTGAGTTATATTTTTATAACCTAGTGTTGTGGTTTCTTCCTTCATCTTGACTATATAACACTAACTACAAGAGGAAACAATATCACAGTAGTAAAAAGCATCCAATATTCTTGTCTATTATTTGTTGGAATTATGCTTGTTGTTATAATAGTGTTGCCTTGAGTTTTTTTTTAGCACAAATACCTTCTAGAATTCGACAGATTCTTCAAGGCATTTGACTTCATACATAGAGGGAAGATGGAGCAAATATTTTTCACCTTTGGACTCCCCAAAGAAACCATTGAGGCCATAATGATGCTATATAAAAACATGAAAATAAAAGTCCACTCACCGGATGGCGACACAGACTACTTTGACATTGTTGCAGATGTGCTGCAAAGAGATTCATTAGCCCCATACCTGTTTATTACCTGCCTAGACTACATGCTTAGAACATCTATAGATTTAATGAAAGAAAATGGTTTCAAGCTGGAAATGGAAAGAAGCAAAAGATACACCATTCAAACTATTACGGACGTGGACTACGCCTATGACATAGTGCTTCTAGCAAATTCACTTGCCCAAGCCGAATCCTTGCAACACTGGAACAAGCAGAAGGTGGCATAGGCCTCCATGTCCACACAGACAAAACAGAATGCATGTGCTTTAATCAAATAGGTAACATCTCCACGCTAGATAATGGTCTTTTGAAACTAGTGGACAAGTTCACCTACCTTGCAAGCAGCATCTCATCAACCAAGAATGACATCAACAGGCAACAAGCAAAGGCATGGACAGCTATCAATAGTCTATCAGTCATATGATGGTCAGACCTGACCGATAAAATAAAACACAGTTTTTTCAATTCAGCTATATGAATGCGCCACATTGACACTAACTAAACATATGGAGAAAAAGCTTGATGGCAATTACACAAGAATGCTACAAGCTATATTGAACAAGTCCTAGAGGTAACATCCCTCAAAATAGCAACTGTATAGCCACCTACTACCCATCATAAAAACTATCAAAGTTAGACGAACCAGACATGTGGGACACAGCAGGAGAAGTAAGGACGAACACATAAGTGATATACTCTGTGGACCCATTCACATGGATGAGCAAAGGCTGGATGACCAGCTAGAACCTATCTACAACTGCTCTGTACTGATATAGAATGAACCCTGGAGGACATGCCGGGAGCAATGGATGATAGAGACAGGTGGTGAGAGAGGGTCAGGGAGATCTGTGCTTGCAGTGTGACATGATGATGATGATGATGATGATGATGATATTTTTTGTTATTGTTATTGTTGGATTTATGCTTGCTGTTGTGGTTGGAATGTTTGTTGTTATTGTTGCAATCATAGTCATTGTTATTGTTTTATACACTAATAGTATTAGTGTATAATTAGTGTATTGATGAATCTGCTCTTACATATTTGAAAGTTTCTAGTGAGTAAACTCCATTTTTCTGTGGTTAGATAATTTGGTTTAATGGAATATCAACCCTTCATGGTTATTCTAAGCCAAATTTTGTTTACATATATGATTTTTAAAGGAATAATTTCTTGGCAACTTTTTTAATTTAGTCAGAGCTCATTTGTTAAATAGTTTCAAGTATTGTTATCTAACACTAATATTTCTATCTGCACACAGTTAAATGGTATAAATTATTTCTATCTAATGCTAATAATTCAATTTAATATGAATAAACAGTTCTATTTGACCCACAGATGGGACCCTAACAAGTGGAACTGGGAGTAATGACAATGAAAGAGTACTCCACATTTGCCAAACTTCAGGACTTGAGCCTCAGCCTCAGATGCAGTAGCCATATCCAAGACACTCATTATGTGGTTCAAATCCTTCTAAAGGTGCGGGGGAGGCATGCCCCATGGTGTAATGGTTAAAGCAATGGGCTGTGGAATTGTAGTATGCGAGTTTGAACTCCTGTCACACTCAGACAAATACCCTTGGGAAAGGTACGAACCCTCTTATCCTCCCAGCAATGGGTTAAATAGTACCACTACTGCCCTTCTAACAGGATGGATTTGGCATTAAATAACATGAGAAAGTTGATATGCCATTAAAAATAACAAAAAAAAACTCCCAAACATTCCCTTCTACAGAAGTGCAGTCAGTATATTCTACAGCTCCAACTGACTGGGCTTTCTTTCTTTAGGTTTGAATTTCACTCAGTTTAAATTTCTCTTCTGTTGTCATTTTAATCCTCTTTTATAACATCCTCATTTTCTAACACCCTCACTCTTCATTTCTCATTTTGCGGCTCTTTGCCAACCTGCTTTTTGTAACTTTGAATATTGTAGGGGAACATATATTTATGGTAGATATGCTTAGTCCCCTGAAATTTAATGTTAATAAAGTTTATGTTTAATGTTTCGGTGAAGGATAAAATAGGCATAATATAGGCACATGGATAAAATAGGCATAATATTGGCACATGGATAAAGGTAGTAAATAAATGAAGCCAATGAGTAAAGGATATGAAATGGCGCGGACAAAAGGAACATTCAAAACAAGGTGACAAACAAAACAAATTTATATCTATAATAAAACAGACATTGATACATTAAAATATCGCTATGGTTCTATTAATAAAATAGTCATGTGTGTATATGTGCATGTGTGTGTGTGTGTGTGTGTGTGTGTGTAACTAACACAACTACAACTACTGAAAGGTTAAATGTAAAAAGTGTCCTATTCATGCTGAAGTCATATCTTAAAATGTTCGTTTCTTCCTATGATTCAAAACAGTCGGTGTTTCCGAGGCAGAGTTAGTTAAAGTATTTTGAAGGAATAAATGCTTGTGAGGCCCATCCGTTTTGTTCCTTTTTGACATCTGTTGGTGAAATAGAGTCACACTGGAGGGAGTGTGTTGCCACTGAAATGGAAATTGGGTAAAAGAGAAAGAGTGCTTGAAGACGACGTATTTATAGAAAATATGTGTCTTGGAATCGGCTCCAAAAAATGCAGGACGAAATTTACACGGACGTATTTTTACACAGGTCACGTGGTTCTCCTGGCTAATGGTTTCCCGAGACTGATTATTTGTGTGCGTCCGCCATCTTTGTTGTGGGAACAAGTGGCATACCGCCCAAATTAAATTATAGGAGTGTAAAGTCCTATAATATAAAAAATCTGTACCATGTCATTACTAAATTTCACTCGTATTATCCTTCATCTAAAAATGAATATATAAAATAAACAGGTGCTGGCACATAGAGATTTAAAAAAAAATAAAAATAAATAAAACCCAAAGAGTGGATTACTCCATGGATATCAGCAGAGGAAAATAATATCTTCTCATTGCTAGATTCTGGCTGCTAGATTCTAACACACAGGTCTTTGGTTGCTTATGATACCTGCTGTCCTTAAGTGGTCACCCATTTAAGTGTGAAGCAGATTTATTGCTGCTAAACTTTATGGACTATTTTTAGATTTATATACAAAGCTTTTTGTTTTGTATAGTGCTTAGGTTGCTTGTAGTACCTGCTGCTACCAACTGGTCATCCCTCTAAGAACTGGTCATCCCTCTAAGAACTCAACAAGATCATTACAGCTTTATAAACTGTTTAATGATATCTTATCATATTTTCTTCCTTCTTTGTCATAAATTTTCTTTATTAGAACTCGTTTAAATGCTGCCTTTAATAACTATTACGCCCTAATTATAAAATTACTTTTGTTCCTGTCATGAAATATTGGATTTTTTACCGGCTCATTGGCCTAATGGGTAGACTGATCACCAATGGTCCAGGAGACCTGGGTTCAATCGCAGGTCGCATCATACCAAAGACTTTTAAAATGGTATTTGATACCTCATTACTTAACACTCAACGATATAAGGTATGTATCAAGGATAAAGTGGAGCAATCCAGGGAGAGGAGAAGCGCCCTCCCCTACACCTTGGTGTTGTAGCTATTGAAAAGGGAGCCTTCTGTTCGCCCTCGACTATTGTTGCCAACTTTATTTTACTTACATACAGATAAGTACTTCTGCGTTAATAATGTTGGCATCAACTATTGATGTTGAAAACATAGGAGTATTGGATTGGTTATGTTTCTTTGTTTAATGGTATATCCACCTTTGTAGGTCATTTAATACCAAAGCCATTCTACTAGAAGAACAGTAGTGGTACTATTTAATCCATAGCTGGGAGAATAAGGGGGTTCATACCTTTCCCAAGGGTATTTGTCCAAAAGTGAACGTAATAGCGCAACTGGAGTACGAACGTGCTTACTACAATTCCACAGTCCATCGCTTTAACCATTACACCACAAGGACACCCCCATGTGTGTGTGTGTGTGTGTGTGTGTGTGTGTGTGTGTGTGTGTGTTTGTATATTAACCTAACCCCTCTGTAAGAGCAGAATGCAACACAAGGTCAATTTTTGATTAGAATCAAACAGTTTAAAATTCCATTTTCCTTCTTGTAGACTAGTTGCTATACCAAAGTTAAAGAGCTCAGTCTGCCCTACTATTTACCCAGAGCTGGAAGGAAAATAGTTGGATTCATACCTTTGCCAAGGGTATTTATCCGAAAGTGAACGTAATAGCGCGACTGGATGGTTTGGTTTCTTTGTTTAATGGCATATCAACCTTTGTAGGTTATTTAATGCCAAAGCCATTCTCCTAGAAGAACAGTAGTGGTGCTATTTAACCCATAGCTGGGAGGATAAGGGGGTTCATACCTTTCTTAAGGGTATTTGCGTGAAAGTGAACGTAATAGCGCGACTGGAGTACGAGCTCGCATACTACGATTCTGCAGTCCATCGCTTTAACCATTACACCACGAGGACACCCCTAGCGCGACTGGAGTTTGAACTCACTTACTACAATTCCGTTGTCCATCGCTTGAACCATTACACCACTGGGACACCCTCAGGAGTATTCGAGTGGTTGGTTCGATGGAGGATATTTAGTTGAGCTTCCACTCACCAAGGTCCGAAATTAGCAATAGTATATCCAATGATACACTGAATGGATGAAAGGAAAAATAAGGTCATTACATCAATAGGAACATTTAATACATACATAAAATACATGCAAGAAGTATAAACAAGAATACATAGTTGTGTCCCAACAAATAAAATGTGCACATGTAGTTCTATGAACAAACAGTATGTAAAAGGGATGCAAAAATGGTAAAATTCTTGCTTGACCAATGTCAACTTCACATTTCAGTGAAAAGGAGAGACAATGTCCCTCAATGGGGTTGGAAATAAAATCTCTCAACTGTTCAATGAACACCGATAAAATGGCATGTCAAGTGTTAAAAGAATCAATACATAAATAGGACTAAGATGGACATATAAGTGTCAATGGTTACACCCTTTATACAAGAAAGACAATTGTTTATAGTCTCCCTACAGGTCCATGATGGTGAAGCTCCAGTTTTGGAGTTTGGCAAATGTGGTGTATCCCTTCATTGCCATTACTCTCAGATCCACTCTTACCTGGAGTAATTATAACTGTTGTTAGAGTTCCATCTATAGGTCAAATAGAACTGTTCAATCTTTTACAAGTGATTATTATAATTAGTTATTTGAAACCATACAGCTGTGTACAATGTATTCATATTCGGAATACTTGATGAATAGAATTCCTAATGTTAAATAGAAATACTAGAAACCATTTAATGAATAGAATTATTAGTGTTGAATAGAAATACTTAAAAACCATTTAACTGTGTGCAAACAAATGAACTCTAACTCATTTAAAAGTAAAGTTGCCAATTAACTATTCGCTGACAAATCATATATATATGTGTGTGTGTGTGTGTGTGTGTGTGTGTGTAAATAAACAGAATTTTGCATTAAATAACCCATGAGATTTGATGTGCCATAAAACACTAGCAAACTAAACCAAACCAATGAAGTCCTTTCAAATCACTTAAGTAATCAGAAGAAAGAAAGAAAGAAAAAAGAAAGGAAGAAAGAAAATGAAATGATGAAGAGAAGGAAATAGACTGAAATATAGAAAATTGAGATGAGAGAAAGAGAGATTAAATAGTGAAGTCTACCAAGTCTCAAAAAATTAGTGCATATATTTGAATGTCCGTAAGTCACATTTTATTTTAATATTAATTGCTACTTAATAGATAATGGGTAAGTACTTTGTAATTATCATTTGATAATATCCCTCTATCAATCCCATAATTGTTACATATGTTTATAAATTTATGCCTTAAATATAACAACTGTTGTATGATCCACAGAGTTAATAAATAAATAGATAATAGGAAGTACTTAATCATTAGTATTTAATTGTTACCTCCCTTGAGAAATTATGATAGAGTTTTCATGAATGTAGACTTCAGACTAAACTGCCAATTGGATTTGAAAGTGCTTTATTGTCTTGATTAGAGCATCTTAATGATATTGTTTGAGAGTACCATACATATAAAAAGTAGATCATTATCATAGAGAAAATGGGATTATACTTTTTGTTGTCAATTCTGTATGGAAAATAGCAGACATAAAACAAAAGATTGACATAAACAAAGCAGATTCTTTTTCAGTCCATCTCAAGTTGTGATCGCATCCCTCACTTTACTTAACGAGCAACATTCTCCTACAAGATCCAACGTATGAAGAAAACAGTGTTGATTGAGTAGAAAAAATTTACGTTCATCTCCTCTGTGTAAACACTGGATGCCATTTAGAAGACTTATCAAAAGCGATGGTCAATAGGGATGAATGGCAAGAGAGAATCAAGGGGATCTATGTTATCAACACAACTTGATAATGATGATGATGATGATATATTGGAGAGAAGCTGGTTTAATCATATTTACCAACCCCTCCGCTCGGGCAGAATATGACACAAGGTCAATTTTTGAGCGGAGTTTAACAGGTTTGAATTTAGAGTTTTCCTTCTCCTAGACTAGTTGCCTCACCAAGGCTGAAGAACCTAGTCTGCCCTACTATTTACCTATAGCTGGAGGGAGAATAATTAGGGTATTAGTGCTATGTGAAATGCAGTCTCGTCCAGGATTTGAACTCGTGTCGCCGTGTCCATTTCCTACGACGATAGCCATTACACCACGGGCACCTCCTTAGAGAAGCTGGTTTAATGGTTATCAGTACCACAAAATGGAATCAACTGTTTGAATTCCTTTTATACAAAATGTATGAATTGATCTCTCAAGTTATTCCTAAAATAACAAGGCAGATAGAATTTTCTTGCTTTGGTTAGGTAACCGGTCGAAGAGATTGAAAGTTCTAGATTCAAACCAGCTGTACTCCACATTAAAATTGACCTTGAGTCACATCTTGCTCTTGGCAGAGGGGTTAACGTACAAAAATTGCTAGCAATTCAGAAAAAAATAGCTACTACACCAAAGTGTAGGGGAGGGTGCTACTCCTTTCCTTGGATTGCTCCACTTTACCTTTGATACGTACTTATATTGCTGAGTGTTAAGCAAGGAGGCATCAAGTACCATTTTTAAAGTCTTTTGGTATGACGCGACCTGGGATTGAACCCTGGTCTCCCAGACCATTGGCAAACACTCTACCCACTAGACCAGTGAGCCAGTATAACATAATGTAAGTAAAGTTGGTGACCGTAGTCGAGGGCGACCCGAAGGTTCCCTTTTCAATAGCTACTACATCAAAGTGTAGGAGAGGGTGCAACTCCTCTCCTTGGATTGCCCCACTTTACCCTTGATACCTACCTTATATTGCTGAGTGTTAAGCAAGGAGTTATCGAGTACCATTTTTAAAGTCTTTGGTATGACGCAAACTGGGATTGAACTCGGGTCTCCTGGACCATTGGCGAACACTCTACCCACTAGGCCAATGAACCGGTATTTCTTATTACTATATGGAAAAATCAGGCAAAAATATATGGCTGCTTGAATTTAGAATAACTGTAATCATAGTTATTTACTAAAATTAGCTTTGTTTACCACAAAGTCAGAAGTATGGAGCACCCAGTGAGAATCAAAACCAATGACCTGTTAATCCAGCTTGCTAACTCTTATGCTACAAGAGGTGCCCTACTTAGAATCATTATATCTACATATGATTTATTGAATATATAGAAGTCTGATAGAATAAAATTTCAGATAAAATAAGTTGAGAATTCTTCCAAGCTGTAATCATGTCAGTAATACTGTATGGTTGCACCTCTTGCACTTGGAGAAAAAGCTTGATGGGAATTACTCAAAGATGCTATATGCTGTTTTGAACAAATCATGGAAGCAGCACACCACAAAACAATAGTTGTAAGGCTACTTACCTCTCATCTCACAAACCATCCAAGGAAGACGAGCAAGACATTTTGGGACAAACTCATGAATGAATGTCATTCATGATTTTGTTGTTGGACTCCCACACATGGTCATACCAGTGTTTGCCAACCAGTAAAACTGACATTCATCAATTCAGTGAAAAGACTGGGTGCCATCTAGAAGACTTACCAAGAGCAATGACTGATAGGAATGAAGAGTGAAAGAGAGTTAAAGCAATCCTTGCTGCTGCTGCTGCTGATGATGATGATGATGATGATGCATCAATTGAATTTAAAATTTTTTACTTTGAGAAGCGTTGCAATTTTTTTTTTACAGTGTTTCAATGCTGTAAAATTTTGTTATAGATATTACCAAATAATGATATTCATTTTGGCTGTATAATGTTCCACAAGAAATAATAGAATCCCTGTATTTTTGGTTTAGAAGAAACTTTTTTATAAAAAATTTTGTTGTGAGTATACTTATTCAGGAGCAATACTGTCTATGTCATATATATATATATATATATATATATATCACCTATTTTTTTTAAAAGTGGGGCAAGGTAAAACGATTCTGTATATGGCTGTCTTTAAATGATGGCACTGTAGTTTAGTATTTGAAGATCGTTATTTTCATTTCTTTTTTTTCCTTAGAAAAAAAAAGAAAAAAAGAAACAATAAGTAAATGAGAAAGAATCAATTCAAAATAAATTTGTCTACTGAAAGTGAATTTTTCTTGTCAAATAAAAAAGAAATCTATTCTTGGTGCATCAGCATTTCTTTTATCATTTTCTTCAAAACAAATTCCATCACTAAATGATGGCACCATTTTTTATGGTACTCGCAAACTGTATTGTCAATGTGTAACTTGGTTGTTTTTGTTTTACATTTGTTTTGAATTTTTTTCTTTTCTTCTTGTTCAATTATCTTTAAGACTGTAAATTGTAAATTCACAATGTTAAAGATTTCAGACTTTTCAGACATATGGAGAGTGTTTGGGGGATTTTTTTATTTACATCTCTCTTTTGTGTATATATATAAAAATATATATATAAAATATGTAAGATATATAAAAAAAAAATATATAAAACATATATAAAAAAAACTGGTATGAAAAAAAAAGACATTAACAAATTATTTTGAATAACCCAATACACACCCACATACACCCACATCTACCTCACACACACACACACACACACACACACACACACACACACACACACACACACACACACACACACACCTATGAATGAACACATAGATGTATATACATCTGTCAGCATACTTTTTGAAGGTAAAGAATTTCTATTTACATACACGTAAATATGTTCAAAAGAAATACATATAGAGTAACCATCAACTAAATTTTGTCACTGGACCAGATGCATGAGCTCCCTTTAAGAATCAAATTCACTACTAACAATTTGCTAACTTGGCTTACAAACCATTGCACTCTGTGAGGTGCTCAGATTAGTGAACAGAGTAGAATACATATCAAGATATACACTTAATTCAATGTATATTTTTGTGTGTGCATATATATTTATATGTATATCTAAGTTGGATGGTACAAATAAAGAGTCAGCAGCACTTCAGTTTCTCACCTATGACAGTCCCCAAGCTCTGTTGACTCTATATCTACATTATCCTAACTTATATATATATATATATATATATATATATATATATATATATACAATCACTGATATTGAGTACTATATTTATAAATACTGCAAACTATATTATTAATATTATATTCATATATATATTCATATATATATATATATATATATATATATACAAATTCAAATATGTGTTTGTATATGATATAGATATGAAGAAGTATAAAGAGGATAGAGGGATACTATACACATACGTGGTGCCTTCAATAATTTTCAAGATTTTTTGTACAGGCATTTAAAATTGTTGTAGACTCTTGAAAATTCAGTATCTTATTGCTATACATCTTATGAGATGACTGACCAATTTTTAGTTTTCAGGTTCAAATCAACAGATACAGCAGCAATTGGAATACACCCTACTAAAGCCTGATTGTCACAGCTGGTGAATTTCAAAAATGCAATCTGGACGTGAGAACATTTTAGAAGAACGATATGCAATAAAATTGTGTTTTAAACTTGGAAAAAATACCACAGAAATGTATGGAATGCTTCAGACTGCTTTTGAAGCATCTTGCATGAATCGAGCATCAGTTTTTGAGTGGCATAAGAGATTCAAGGAAGGCAGGGAGTCTATGAGGGATGATGAGAGGTGTGGGAGGAGTAAGGAAGTCAATACATTAGAGTTGATTGGCCAAAGGGTTAGGGTTAGGGTTACTATGTTGAGGTTTTAAGGGAGTTTAGGAAGAGATTCCTAGGAAAGAGGCCAGCACTCTTCAAATCTGGTCAGTGGTATTTCCACCAGAACAATGCACCAGTCCATAACTCCATGCTTGTCACAGACTATTTGACCAACATGGGCATCAAGACACTTCCTCACCCCCTATAGTCCAGACTTTGCTCCCTGTGACTTTTGGTTATTCTCTAAGCTCAGAGGCTGTCGTTATGAGACAATTGAGGAGATGAAAGAGGCTGTGATGAAGATCATTGACACACTCACACAAGAGGACTTCCATGGGACCTTCCAGAAGTTGTTGGAACGGTACAACAAGTGCATTGCAGCCAGAGGAGATTACTTTGAAGAGGACTCGAGTTTCATGTGTATACTATCAATAAAAGTGCCCATATGAAAAAAAGTCTGGAAACTTATTGAAAGCCCCTCGTATATCGATGAAATAGAAAAAATATACCGGGCAAATTTCTTTTTAGTTATATTGATATATCTTTTGAAGTCATTAAATTCAATCAAAGTTTTGACCTCTGAAGTTGGTCTTAATACTGACTGAGATCTTGCAGAACCCTCGTGCTTAAGAAACAACGTCTTTTATACCTCCACAATACCGGAAGTCATGTGGTACGAGCCACTATATAACAAAATGATATTTAAAAAATGTAAAAACAGGATTGCCACATGCCATCACTGCAGTTTATCTTGTGGCAATTCAAATATTTCACCTCTGACGTCGCAATACGAGTGGCCCCGGCCAGCCATTGGCATAATGATTAGAGTATTTGCCAATGACCCAGGAGACCTGGATTCAAATCCAAGTCAAGTCATACCAAAGACTCAAAAAATGGTACTTAATGCCTCCTTGCTTAACACTCCGCATAAGGTATGACTCAAAGGCAAAGTGGAGCAATCCAGGGAAAGGAGTAGTGCCCTCCTCTACACCTCAGTGTAGTAGCTACTGAAAAGGAAGCCTTCAGGTTGCTTTCAGCTACAGTTGCCAACTTTAAAATGATTGTTGACGGAGAAGAGTTTGGCTTAGACAAAACTTGGGTAAATGACATTTCCATGAATAAACTTTATTGTCTCAGCAGTAGTAACAGTAAAAAGCTGTCAGCCTTTATTGGAGTCAATCTCATTTCATTTATCAATGAAGCTACAGTGAGGTAAAATTTTCAAATCTGTTCAAATCTGAATTTTATACGATAAAAAGCAGTGGCAGGAAAAAAATATTGGTAAAATTTTTCCAGCAAATGAAAGCAGGGTGAGTCTATGATAGTTTGAAAAGTCTTATTTTCCACAATTGATTTTATGGATGGTGATAACTCTCGATGAAGGCTTGTGATTGTTTACTCTGCTCCCAAAAGAAGAGAAGAAACTTGTGTGCAATGCATGACTGCCATGTTTCCATATTTCTGGGGAGATTGTTGTGTACACAGCTATGTTGTTATTAACAACGAGGAACACATATGTATATAAAAATATAAGATTATATTTTTATTCTTGGCGATGATACTTGTGTGGAGCAGAAAAGCAATCGCAGAGAGTACGCGCACACGAAGGAGTTGTCGGGAGACAGAAGAGCCAGTGAACAACTGACTTTAACCAAAATTCAGGAACTTACATAGTCTACAACTCTCACGTGACCTGCAGCAATTCCTCTTTTTCGTTAATTATGGTTATGCCCATGTCTCACTTCTTTGCTTTCCATTGGTTATGTTGTCTGCTTCCCATTGGCTACTTGCCCAAGCCCAGTTCTGTGGGCGTACGCATCTGCCACCATTACTGAATTCAACCACGTCCACAGGTCAAGGTGATATTCTGATATCTTCGACCGGATGCACCTGTTTCAACATGCACCATATTCACAGTACCTGTGGGCATGGTGACATTTCGGCAATCACCTTGTTGATATTATCCCTGGGCGGATGCAGCCATCTCAACATCCACTGATACACAGCACCTGTGGACATGATGACATTTCAGTGATCACACCGGTTTTATCAATCTATCTGTCAACAACATCTGCCGTATTCACACCCGCAGGACATGTTAGTATATTACAGGATGTCATTGATGTCTGCTGCTTTTCTTCTTTTCCTTTGTTCATCTATCTCTTTGATTTCTGGAAGTGTGAGTTGTTCATCCATTTCTATCTTAAGTGATTTTCCCACATTCTAGTTGAGAGTGGTCTCTTAGATTGCATGATTTATGTTGGAGAGGGTATTTAGCTGTTTAGAGTAAGTATTTTCAATCTGAATTGTGCAGTTGGCTCTAGATCAAGTATTTAAGGCTACATACAGATTTCAGGCTTTAGTAAAAACTGCCATAGTCACCAAGATCTGCATTAAGTTGGATTCTGTACACAAGTTTTGTCCATCACTTATTCAACATGTCACACAGCTTTCATGGCAGAGTACAGCATGGCTAATGGAAGGTTTCCTTTTTAAATGGACAAGATGGTTTTACCAGGTTTTACAAAGTGTGCTTGACATGCAGATTTCCTTTTAGCAAGTACTTCCTAGATTCACTGATTGTTCTCATCAAACCTGTTATAGTTGGACTTTTTTGCGCAGAGCGAAGAACTTCTGATTATGATTCTAGGATGGTTGACTTAAGATCATCATATAATGCTTTTAGAGATTAAACATCTGGACAGCAAGAGCCTTGGAGTTTTGACAGAAGGTTCTGCAGAAAGTTAACCCTTTGTTTCAGAGATGAGAGACAGAATTTTCAACTAAAAACTTCCTTAGGTTTTTTCTTCAAAATTGAGTGTGCAGCAGACAAGATAATGGTCTCTGTAGCATTCTGCACTTGGAACTATTCTAGTAAGATGTACATCTTTCAAGTTTTTTTTTAATTGCACTAGAATGTCGACCATTAAGTGCTAGTGTTTCAGATGACAATGCATCCAGATTGTTTTGTAGAAGAGGGTGTTTGTAATGTGGAGCACTTGTTCTGCACAGAATTCTAGAAGTAGTCACTGATTGTCATTTCATTTACCTATGTCATGCCGGCCTAGTAGTCCTTTCCTTGCTGTGCCTCCCCAACAGTCCTTTTTGATACCATCGCTCCCTAACAGTCCTTTCCATACTATCCCTCCCTAGCTGTCATTTCCATACCTTATCTACTTAGCTGTCCTTTCTATTCTCTACCTCTCCAGTTGTCTTTTCTATACTATCCCTCCCCAACAATCCTTTCCATGCCATGCCTCTTCAGTAGTCCTTTCAACGTTGTACTTTGCCAACAGTCCTTTCTATACTATCCTTCTGCAACAGTCCTTTCCATGTCATACCTTTTCAGCAGTCAATGCCTTGTCTTCTTAACAGTCCTTTCTTTATCATCCCTCCCAAAAAGTTCTTTCTTTACAACCCCTCCCAAACACTCTTTTCTTTACCACTCCTCCTAAACACTCCTATCCATACCATCCTTCCTCAGCTGTCCTTTCCATGTTACTGCATCTCAACCAACTCTAATATTACAATCACTAATGATGATTACTGTGTCACTTTTACGGAAGTTTTTGATGCTCAGTGTGGGAAATCAATATAATTGCTGATTATTTTTTGAGCAATGGAGATGAACTCATATTTGCTTATTATTCAATGGGAGTGATAGAAATTTCTCCTGTTTTCTTTATTCTAACTCAATGTTTCCATCTTTTTTGTTTTTTAAGTTTTTTTTTAGATGGTATTCTTTTCAATCTGAGCTTTAAATACACATTTTATAAAAATATCATTTCTGGTAGAAAATAAAACAATTGTTACAGTTTTGCACTAATCAGATCATTATTATAAAACTGTGTCCTTTTGTTGTTCTGCATTTAGATAGACTGAAAAAAGTTTAATATTCCCTAATTTCTTCATTTTTAGGGGAGAGTCACCGTCAAATAATATCTGTGTTACTATAGCAATAAAATTTCTTATTATGTACTTTGTAATTAGGTTTGGTGACTGTTAATTTAAAAATAATGGAGCACAATATAAATTACGAAACCACAACAGCGGATGTACGGAGAGAAAATATTTATTTGTCCTCCTCTAATGACTAACGTATCTACAATAATGGCTGTCTCACAACTTCCAGTTAGAAGCCACCTCACTGCCGGGAGAGTATTCAAGGAGGATTACTCCATTGGATTAACAGTTCTTCCCTTTTTCTTTTTCTTTTCAGTGGAGTATCATATGTTCTACAAAAGAAAATGAAGAGCTTATTTACATTATCCAGATGATTCTTTAGGCTCTGATATGAACCCAAGGATCTTAAATGATGGCACTTCTTTCTTTGTCAAGGAGTCTGCAATTTGTACATCAGTTGGTATCCAAGAGATCTCTGTAATTTCTTTTCTCTCAAAATAGTCATCTCTATGCGAAGTCTTTTGTTCAAAATTTAGGTTGAGGAATGTACCAAATCATAAAGACAGGAATTGTCTGTTTTGCAGAAGATTTTGATGTTATCACTTGTGTGTTTCAATTGCAATATCTCTAAAAAGAATTTTTAAAAAATATACAGGCTTCTGCCAGGTCAACCATGGCTAAAGTTTCTACTGCTGGAGTACTTTTGATGACTCTTCTAATACACATGGATTGCCAGGCAATGAGCATATTCTTGTCATTGTTCCTAACCAAGAAAAGTAAATAGCCTCCTTGTGAACCTCCATCAGTTAAATTGCCAAAAGAAGCATCACTATTGGCAACAATTTTTAGTTGCTCAAGATTTCCTAAATCTGGAATATCTATTCGGGATTTTTCTTTTTTTGCTTTTTTTACCAATCTGTTAGCCTGTTTTAAGCATTCAACATTTTCCTGCTTTAGCATTGAACTAACGTCATAACTAAGATTAGGTATGGTTTGGGTGGCGAGCCAATTAAGTTGGCCCATCAATTGTCTGGTTTCGGTTCCTTTCTGTTGAAAATATTCTATCTTTCAAATTTCTGCCTCCTTCTACTGGGATACATTTTAATTTTTTTATATTCCTTCTGTCCAAGCTTAACATTGTCCCTGTTCTTCTTTATGTTCAATCCTATGTATTGGAACTCTGCAACTTCTTTAGATTTAATTGTAAACAAGTAACAAAGTCTGTTCATGACTCTGGTCTGGAAGATCTCCGACCCTGCAAAGCAAAATCATGTCCAGTACCAGGATCTTGATGCATCAGTTAAGTCATATACACACTTGGAGAGCTTCCAAATATATCTTGGAGGTACATTGGGTTCTTTAGGAAGATCCAAATAGACTAATCAGTCTTACTCCTTGCTCTGCAGGAATGCTGTTTTTATGTCCATTGACTTGCACATCAAATGGTTTGATGCCATTATGGCCAAGGCTATACGTAGACCTTCTTTAGAGCATGTAGGAGAATCATTTCTTATATTGCTCACATATCTGTCTTGGAAGCCTCTTGCCACTAGTCTAGCTTTACAGACTTGTTTGTCATTGAGATTTTTATAAGTGCCAACCCATGTCGTAGATATCCTGGGTTGGCTTTGGTCAGATACTTGGGTATAAACTTTATTTTTGACCCAGCTTTGGAGTTCTTCTTTTTTTGCTTTTTTTTATGATCAGAGGAGGAAATCATTGTTTTCCTCATCACCAAAGGTGTGTTCATCATCACTTGTTGGTCTGATTTCACCTGCTTTCTATTCTAATACTCAATGCTCAAAGTCTACCCAAAATGGTTCCCTTGTTCCATAGCTACATTCATTAAATGTTTGTTTTTGCCTGTGGCTTTGCCTGCTCGGCTTATGATATTCAATTTTCTCCATTCTGAATCATCATCATTGGTGAGCTTACATTCAATAGTTTATCCTAATTTAGGAAGCTCAATTGTCTTTAAATGGGGTTTTGTTTAGTTGGTCCATCTCTCACAGTTTGATGTTGTTCAACAGGATCACTTGGGATCCCTAATTCTTCTTCCACATTGTTCTCCTCAGAAATTGATTTGTTTGAAGTTTCTTTAGGCCCACTTGCTGAAGTGGTGGGTTCAATTATTGATTCACTTTCAAAGGAACTTTAATACTTTTCTGGGCGAGGCGCTAGACCACAGGGTGCACTCTTACATATGTGCCTCCATGTTTAACAAGAACCTGTTTATGCTCCTACCCTTTGACAGTTCCTGGACCAAGCCATCTATCACAAAGATTTCTCTTATAAAAGACAACATCCCCATTTTTGTATGATTATACCATTTCTAACTTGATGACAAAGTGCACATCTTAATTTTTCTAAAAACTCGCACTTTATGAACTGTTTTCTAGCTGCATGCGTGACATTGAGGTTACTGACAACAACTTCACTGGTGGAGACACTTTCTAATGCAGGGAGTTTGTCATTTAAAAAGGAGGGCAGGTTGGGATTCCTACTGAAAGCAAGTTGGTTGGGACTAAATCTACTATGAAGTGTGTTTTTGGCACTTATAGCCCATGATAGTACTGTTTCAAAACTACAATGTGTGTCCTCTAGGGTCTTCTTTACCATTCCTCCCAATATCCCATTATGTCGTTCATTTAACCAATTACTCCATGGACTTTCAGCAGGAGTTGTATGCTCAATGATATTCAAATTCTTTGCCATGTCCCAAAATGACTGGATATTGAATACTCTGCTATTATCAGTTAGGCTAGATCCTGAAGTCCCAAAATATATTATCCAGCATTTAAATATAGCATTGATGATGTCAGAACTTTCTTTACTTGGAATCCTGACTCCAACACTGTATCTAGTAGCATGGTCAATCAGGTGAAGTACTTTGTTGCCATTGATTTCTTTGCTATCCATGGCAATATTTTTGTTAAAATATGATCCTAATGTGAATCCAACAATAGGTCTAGGTTCAGTCTTTTTGCAGCAAATCCATACTTCACAGGAATTTGCAAATACATGCAAAAGTTTAATAAATTCAGGATCTCATATTCCTGCATTTTTAACAAAATCACATAATTTCTTACTACTAGAATGACTAAATTGTCTATGTAACTTTGTTGCAATTATAATTTTTTCTGACTTGTTCTTAGAGGAGATTTTTTAATAAAAAGTATGTGTTTGAACTTTCTTTTGTCCGGTAAAGGTTTGATAATAGGGATGTGGTAATGTCCAGCTGATGTGCATCTCAATGGAATTTTGTTTTTAAACATCGTAACACTGTCATTCTCAAAATTGAGACAAGTTCTGGCTCTTTTCATGGAGTCTTTACTCCACAGAAGTAGAATATCAGAGTCTACAATATCAGTGATGATATTGACTTTGATGACACATGGTAGAGTAACCTTTTAGAGTGAGTTCAACTTATTTCCATCGCCAGATTTAAAGATTCTCACACCTTCTTTAATAATTTTTTTTTCTTTGTGTGTTGGTTAATGTTTCAAGAAAACATTTGTACCAATTTGTTCTGCCAACGGTACTAGATTCACCACTATCCAAAACGTCAGAACCAAGTGTCTCACCCAAAAAGGTGTTGCCATTTTCCTCCCGTTTTGTGAGTTGACTCATCATTATGATGTAAGACAGAGAAAGATAACTCCCATTTTTGCCGTCCTTGTCTTTATTTTTGGTATCATCAATGTAAGGGCAGTAGAATCTGCAGCCACTCTTAAAACATACAGTGGTGTTGCCTTCAAGTTTTTGTGGGTTTATTTTTATTTTTTGTCAGTGGAGCATGTTTTGTTATTGTTATTGTGTCATCTTCCGCCATTAAAACAGGAATCACATCAGTCTGAAAGCGACCATAATATACCTCACTGGGGTCTGTCAGGTTATTTTCCGTGTAGGCAATAACATCTATTTCATTCTTCACCATGATGGGTGGAGTGTTGGGAGATAAAGCGTCAGAAAACTGTTTGTGCATAATCTTCTGTAATTGTCCTGACAAGGAAAATAGTGTCAACTTGCCGATAGTAGCCTTGACTAACCTTTCATTTCCCTGGGTAAGATTGGCCCTCTTTAATGCTCTAAAGGCAAGTACAGGTTCCGGTAAAAGAATTAAATAAAGTCTTTTAATTTGGCGACATGTTGGCCGAAATTCATAAGAAAGTCCTCTGTTGATGTGTCAGGTTGTCTCTGATATCCTTCGAAAGTTTCATTGGCCAAAAAAGCGGACTGGTTTATGTCTTCTAAAAAGAGTGTGTCAAGTTTCTCAAACACCTTTTCCATCCCATCTTCAGAATTAAGGGCTGCAATATCTAACTCTAAAACGGGGAGAGTATTTAAGGGGGATTACTCCATTGGATTAACAGTGATCGATATAAAGGTGACCAATAAAAAGTCACGTTATATCTTATGTGTATGTATTTAGCAAACCTTTATGCCACCAGCCCAGTTGACTGGTGGGTATGTAGAATACACTGACTGCATCTCTACAAAGGGGTAAGACCCCTCCCCATCAATTGTCCTGAATTTGATTTAAAACCATCAGATGGCAAGGCTCTACCTTGGAGTTTTGAGGAATACCACTCATGACCGGAGTGGACCTGGGAGCAATGACAATGAAGGGATACTCCAGTCATTGCTCCCAGGTCCACTCTAGCCGTGAGTGGTAGCACCTGATAGGGGTCCTATCTATGGGTCAAATAGATCTGTTTGGTATTTAAACTGTGTGCAAATAAATGCCTGATGCTTAATTGAATTGTTACTAATACATAGCAATACTTGGAACAATTTAAGGGGATGTCCTCATGGTGTAATGGTTAAAGCAATGGACTGCGGAATCGTAGTAAGCAAGTTTGTACTCCAGTCACACTATTACGTTCATTTTCGGTCAAATACCCTTGGGAAAGGTGTGAACCTCCTTATCCTCCTAGCTATGGATTAAATAGTATCACTACTGTTTTTCTAGGAGAATAGCTTTGGCATTGAATAACCTACAAAGGTTGATATGCCATTAAAAAAAACAAAACAACAAACAAACAAACAAACAAACAAAGGAACAATTTAATTGTGTGTGAATGAATAAGTAATGTTAAATAGAATTATTAGTGTTGATTAGCAATACTTGAAATTCTTTAACTGTCTGCCTAAATTGAATTGTTAGTATTATATATATAATTGCTGATTATTTTTTGAGCAATGAAGATGAAATCATATTTGCTTATTATTCAAATGATTAATATTCAATAGAACTATTTGTGTTAAAACATTCAGAAACATTTAACTGTGTGCGAACAACAGAAATAGTTATGTGCAAATAAATTAGCTCTGACTCATTTAAAAATGAGATTACCTCCAAATTATTGACTTATAAATCATATGTGTATCCATTTAATTGTATGCAAAGAAATAAGCTCTGGCTCGTTTAAAAATGTTATCTACAAGATAAGCGTTTACAAATCATATATGATATGTATAAAGAGGATTTGGGCTTAAATAACCTACAATGGTTGATATGCCATAAAACCAAAACCAAACCAAACCAAACCAAACCATTTAACTGTGTGCAAACAAATGAGCTCTAGCTTGTTTAAAATATGAACTATTTGCTTTTAAATCATATATACTTAATATATAAATGTATAAAGAGGATTTGGCATTAAATAACCTACAAGGGTTGATATGCTATTAAAGCCAACCCAACCAAATCATATATATCTATTATATATGTATAAAGAGGATTTGGCATTAAATAACCTACAAGGGTTGATATGCCATAAAACTCAACCAAACCAAACCTCTATGTTATAAGCAGGATGTGACACAAGGTCATTTTTAAAATGGAGAGCAACTGGTTTTTAATTATGTTTATTTTTTCCTAGACTGGTTTCCACACCAAGGCTAAAAAGTCTAGCCTGCTCTAATATTGACCCTTAGCTGCAGGTAGGACTCATATCTTTTCCAAGGGTATTAGCAGAAAGTGAAGTTCAAACAGCCTTATCTAGGTTTCATTGAGTTCTCTTTCGATCTTGATAACAATTAAACTATGTATACCTCCTGTTTTATATGAAGGCATATCATATTGACAATACAATTATAATTCCTGTACATTAATAAAATTCTCATTATGTCAATAGGTATGCAACCATAAAAGAATAACTTAGCAAAAATTGCATATAATAATTATGAGAGTTTTATTGGAGAATTAAAAAATGTCCAATGTCCAATTTGTAACTGAATAATAATTTTGTGTGGTCTGCGTTTGCACTGAATGTCATTTTTTTAATCATCCAAATTCTTGATATAATGAAGATAAGGAAATGCTAATCAGAATCCTTCACTCCTTCCTAAATAGAAGCATCAATATAATCATGGACTGCTGTTATAACAGAAACCCAGAGTTCACTGATCATCTATTAGTGTTTGTCTTTTTCATCTTGTTGCAGTGAAGCAAATATTCCATAAATTTTTGCTCTTCTTACATATTGCAAGTTTTATGGCATTCTGATTTTAGTGCTCACAATATTTGACAAGTTCCATTGAGGCATATCTCCGCATGTTAGAATATACGGCACATTCAGATGCGTGTAGGAGTGTAGTATTGTTCAGATTAATCAACATCAGTATTCAAGTTTATTATTTGTATCAGTCAGTACTGAGTGACTTAAACCATTTAATAATTTGCACTAAGTGAATTAATCTGCCATAGTACAATGCTGTGTCTAGTAGTCATGAGGTACTTGTACAAATGTTACTATTAAAACAAGTGTCTGCTTGTCTGAATTTGACTTTGGAAGAAGAAGAAGTCATCAAAGATTTGTATCAGATTCTGTTTTCATATTATAACTGAAAAATGTGAATAGATGGGATATATAATGATATCACTTTGATTTTTTACTCCACTGTTTGTAGGGTTTACGATACACTGATAACATGCCCTGCAGAAGGGTAAGATCTTACCACCCACAAAAGAAAGGGTGTCCTCTTGAGTGTGACAGTACACAGCATCTGATGGTGAGACTCTAGTTCTGGAAATCTGAGTAGTGTGGAATACATCTTTATTGCCATTACTCTCAGGTTCACTCTGATCTAGAGTGGTAGAAACTATTAAAGTCCAATCAATGAGTCAAATTGATCTGTTTAAAAGTTTGGCATATATTTTGTATTTGATTGGACAGTGTGTGTTGGGTATCACCTACCCTTTCAGCATAATGAGCTGTTCCATCTGCCATATATGGCAGTAGCAGAGATCAGTCTGGGAATAAGCCTACGAGTCAGACCAGAAGAGCCGTTCCTATTGTTGAAGTATATCATTACTCTATCACTAATCCTATGTTCTTATTACTAACAGTCTCTCTCTTGTAAATACTCTTTCCTGTAAATATAACTATTTTCCTCACATATCGTGGTTTGTCTTATTATTACTACTACTTGTGTTCACTAACCAGAACACAACAGTGTGCAAAAATAAACTTTTAAGATACAACTACACAAAAGATAAATATGAATGTACAATGAACTTGATTCTCTAACCTCGGAACATAAAGAAATACCCCAGACAGGTTGTAGCATGAATTAGATTTATTTCCCACTGGTGGAAGAATTCCTGCACAGAAGTAAATTGGTTGAACTGAACCAATCAAATCAGCCGGTGGAAGAATACCAAGAGACAGACCTTCTGTGAGGGAAAGAAAAAAGCAAATTTGGTCTCTTTTATGAGGAACCACAGTGGAGTTAACATAAAACTGTTGCTTGCCTACTAGGCAAATGGTTCAATAAATATGTACACATGTACATACACACACACACACACACACATATATATACACACACTTTTCTTACCGACGAAGGCTTGCGAACTTTCACACACCATAAATGGACAGGGGATCCAAAGAATTTTATATGTGTATTGCTTGCAGTTTACCCAAACTAAACTCTTAAATTTTGTGTAAAGAGATTAAATCATTGTTTATTATTTTTCCACTTCAAATTGTAGATGCTCATGGCGAACCTTAATCTTCTTTACAAGGTTGATATGTCATTAAAATCAATCAAAATCAATCAAAACAAATAAATGTCTGTTCCATAAAATTTCTGGAACCCATTCCCTTTATTTATTCACTATATTCACATTTTGAGTGATTTTAGTTGATTTTCCTCTGTGTTCTCTTATCCAAATAAATAGGCTTATGAACCCTCATTATCATAAGAGCAACCCTAAACAAAGTGGCCCTAGACTAGCAAACCTACACGAGTGAGTTCAAGTCTCATTGGGTGCCCCATTCATTCGGCCTTGTGCCACATCGAAGCAAAGTGCTTTGTAAATCACTAAACAAAGTGGCCATACTTTTTCCCCACAAGGGATCTACTGATTTTTTCTAATTTATTTTTGTAACCCCAACGATTTTTACCCAACTTTTTTTTGCCTGGCACATGGTCCAATTGAATAATAATGATTTTTAAATGGATCTGTTTGACTTATGAATTTGGACCCTTAAAAGGTCAAAAGTCAAGTGGGATGTAATAGCAACTAAGAGATACTCCACATTTCTAAGATCTTTTGAACTAGAGTCTCACCATCAGCTGCAGATTAGACTCATATCCAGGATACCTGTTTGGGGAGCAACTTACCCTTTTGTCAGGGGTTACAGTCAGTATATTCTAAGCCTCACTAGCAGAGTGTTTCATTGTTCTGTGGAATTCGCTTTGTTAGCATGAATTCATACTTGAATCTTTCATGTGAAGCACAAAATTCAATTTTATACCGAAAATTTCTTGTTTTTAGGAGAATGTCTATCAGTAAAGTTTTGGGTGAGGATCTGAAGTAAAATCCATGTAATTTAAATTCTTTTGGTTGGTTGGTTGGTTAAAAAAAAGTTTGACTCTTTATGTACTGTCCTTTTGTCATGTTTGGAGAGATATATACTTTTCACTTGAGACCAATGTATCTATTTATCCTACACCACTGTGTCACGTGATGGCTCACGGAGACGAGGAGGTGGGAATGATACCCCCTCCGTTGAACTAAAATTATCTAGCAGTCAAAAAGTGACCGTTAGAAATGATTGTGGGTCACACAGATGTTTGCACCTAAGTGACCTTGGGTCGCCGGACATCGGAAGGGGAAGGAGAAAATGAAGCCAAATGATTGGCGGGGGACCCCAAACGGAAGTGGGGTTCCCTTCCCCTCAACGGAAGAAAAATACAAAAAAAAAAGGTTTTTGGACAAGTCTCGTGGCAGACGGACGATAGCCATTTCACTCCGGGCTAAAGACAAAAGACTGAGACATGAGAGACCTGAGTCTCTCAAGCCAGCATTAAAAGCAATACAAAGTCTATTAGCCCGTGAAAGAAGAGAAATTCTCCAGTGGAACCCCGTCAAAAAAATAAGATAAGTAACTTTGGGACATTTTCCCTTTACACCCAAATTTTGTTTACCATTCTCTCTCAATTTGAAAAAAGGATAAAAGCCAAGAAAAGACATTTATATTCATGGACTATCCTATTATATATCTTTGACATTTTGAACATTTATATGTATATAACCGTAGTAAAGAACTTATGTATTTTCATTTTACCATGTGGTCTATGTTATTATTCCATGCTTTCCTTTCAGCTTCTATTCGCCTCACATTATCTTGCTTAGAACTGTCCTATTAATCCCTAAAGTATCACACGGGAAACCGGAGTTGCCGACGGTAGCAATATTAATATTATTACAACTCAGACCTATAGGCCCGTATTCTTCTATTATCGGAAGGGGAAGAAGTTTAGCGGCCTGGTGGGTGTGTGATAGTGTGAAATTTTGGACCCCTTTGCCAGCGGTGGCCAGTCTGGCCCTAAATTATTCCCTCACGTAATATGCCAGTTCTTATCTGCCTGAGAAAAGAACTTTGAACAGGACCTATTTCTGTAGGGGATCAAGTGGCAACCTGCCCCGTCTTCACACGTGCGAAAATAAAGTCCCGTTTAGGGATTTTAGTCAATTTGCCGTCACAGACCTAAAATGGGGGCTCATCCGGGATATTTTAATCTTTAATTCCCGACCTCATGCAGACCTGAAATGGGGGCTCGTTTCCGGAATGATTATTATTAATAATATTTATTGCTAGTAGTCGTGTGACAATTCCTGCCGTCTAAATCTGCCCTGGGAGACCGTGAAAGAAAAAAAGGAATATTGTTGAAACAGTCAAATTACTTGCTGATATAACTGTTTAAAAAAAAATTTTTTAAAAAAAATGGACAAAATAGAGAACTTTTTAAAAGAACCCTCCATGGAAAAGTTGGAGAGGCTGAGAAAAAGCGAGATAATAAAAATTGGCGAGAAGCTTGAGTTAAATGTTCAGAATTCTAAGAGAAAGCATGAACTCGTGAGAGAAATAGCAAGGCACATGGTGGACGAAAATGTGTTCGGGGAAGCAGTATTAGAAGAGCTACCAACGGAAATGATAAGAATGACTCCAGAAGAAATTGAACTGGAGAAAATTAAAATACAAGCACAAATGGAACTACAGAGAAATAAAATGGAACTGGAGAAAATAAAAATTCAGCAAGAAACAAGGCTGCGAGAAGTCGACTTGGCAATAAGAGGACGCAATGAAAGCCATGACAGTTTCGAAGTAACGAAGCAAGCGAGGCTAGTCCCAAAATTTGAAGAAGCCAACGTGGACGGATACTTCGCACATTTTGAGCGAACCGCGCTGAATCTTGGATGGCCGAAAGAATGCTGGTCGATGCTACTCCAAACTGTGCTGACAGGAAAAGCACAGAGAGCATATGCAACTCTGCCCACAGAAAATTGCGCCGACTATGATTTGGTGAAAGCAGCGGTTCTTAAAAGCTTCGAATTGGTTCCAGAAGCTTATAGACAGAAATTCAGAACACAGAGAAAAACGGAAAACCAGTCTTATGTGGAATTTCTGAGAGAAAAAGAGAATGCACTGGATAAGTGGTGTGACTCTAAGAGGATAGACGGAGACGTTGAGAAACTCCGGCAGCTAATATTAGCTGAAGAATTCTTAAACTGTGTGCCAGAAGAAGTCAGGGTTCACCTAAGTGAAAGAAAAACCGACGTGACCTATGAAATGGCCGCACTAGCAGACGAATACATCCTCACATACCGAAAAACAAAGGAAAAACCGTACACGGGAAGTAAAGTGAAGTTTAAAGCTGAGTTAAGACCTAAGGAAGAAAATAGAAGGACCTTCCAAAGTAGCAGCAGAACGGTGATCTGCTACAAATGCGGAAAGGCTGGTCACATAGCCATAAGGTGCCAGCTAGGAAAAGGTCCTGAAAGAAACCAGACCCAGCCGAGAAAACCTCAAGGAGCTGTGACAACAACTAGAGGAAACCAGTCCTATCGACCCTGGACGAAAAAAGGGATGATAAGAGGCCCACACGGAGGACCAGTGGAAGTCTCAATTTTACGAGATACCGGAGCATCTCAGTCGTTACTTCTACGAAATAAATTACCTAAAAGGGTAATAGAAGCAACACGTGAGACTGTGATGATAGAGGGTATCGGCGGAAAGAGGGTAAAAATACCGCTGTGTAAAATAACACTGAAGTCCCAGTGGAAAAATGGACCAATTAAAGTTGGTGTGGTAGACAAACTACCTATGAAAGGAATTTCCCTTATACTGGGAAATGAAGTAAAAACTAAAAAGTGTCACCCGAAAAAGATGGCGAAAATAAGCGCCATAAATGAAGAGAGAAAGATGGCAAGGATGAACTCCAAACATGGAAAAAGATGGCGAAAATAAGCGCCATAAATGAAAAAAGAAAGATGGCGAGAACGAACGCCCAGCATGGAGACAAGATGGCGGCTGAGCCACGTGCGAGATATAAACGACACAGTCGCTCGCAAAGTGAGAAAGTGGAAAGGAAAGAAGTGAACCTTCCACCCCTCAATAAACAAGAAGATAAAAGGACCAGTCGTCAGAAAAAGGATGAAGGTCCAACGAATATTAGGAATAAATTCCCTAATACTTATCGAGAGGATAAGAGGAAAATAAGAGGACCCTCACAAGTGACTAAGAAGGAAGAATTTAAGAAGGGCGATGAAGTCCTGCTACTATTATCAAATAAAGGACCCCACTGTGGTGGACGATATATAGGTCCCTACGTAATATCACAGAGAATAGACAAGAGGACATACAGAATTGATACCAACGAAGGAAAGAAGAAGACACAAGTGTGTCACACAAACAAATTGAAGAGGTATGTCCGTCAAGAAGGCCAACCTCGAAAAATTGAGAACTCAGCAATGCCGAATAAATTCGAGGAAAAATTAGGCCAATTGTCTGTTTCGGAGAGAGAGGGCTTAGAAAAATTAATAAAAAAGTACCCAAGTTTATTTCTCTAACGCCCCACAAAAATGTAGTAGCAGAATATTCTTTCATAGTTGTTGAGAGAAAGAAAGAGAGAGAGAGAGAAACTAAAGGAAATGAGGAACTCTCGTCCCCAATGTTGAAATATGAGATGGACGAGAAAGTGGTTCGTCAACAAGTGACGAATAGGGGAAAGAGAGAAAAGAAAAGGAAGTTTTCTCCCCAAAGCTTGACAATTAAAATTATAAAGTCGTCAAAAGTGACGAAGAAAGAAAGAAAGAAAGAAAGAGGGAGTTACATCCCCAGGTTTGAAATATGATACGGCCAAAAGCCGAGAGAGAAAAAGAAAGAAAGGAAAACAAGATTCAAGAAAAAGAAAAGGGAGAGAGAGAGAGAAAGAAAGAGAAGAGAAATTGTTTTCCCCTATAGTGAAAATTAGGAAGGACGAAAAAAGGAAAAGGAAAGAATTCGTCAAAGCGTGAAGAAGAAAGGGGATGAAAGAAAAGTACAGTGAGAAAAAAAAAATGAAAGAAAAGGAGAAAGAACAGTGAATTGAATTGCCTTTTTTTTTCTATGATATTTCTATTCATCTCCCTTTCTTCTCTTAAGCGTGGAGGTGTCACGTGATGGCTCACGGAGACGAGGAGGTGGGAATGATACCCCCTCCGTTGAACTAAAATTATCTAGCAGTCAAAAAGTGACCTTTAGAAATGATTGTGGGTCACACAGATGTTTGCACCTAAGTGACCTTGGGTCGCCGGACATCGGAAGGGGAAGGAGAAAATGAAGCCAAATGATTGGCGGGGGACCCCAAACGGAAGTGGGGTTCCCTTCCCCTCAACGGAAGAAAAATACAAAAAAAAAGGTTTTTGGACAAGTCTCGTGGCAGACGGACGATAGCCATTTCACTCCGGGCTAAAGACAAAAGACTGAGACATGAGAGACCTGAGTCTCTCAAGCCAGCATTAAAAGCAATACAAAGTCTATTAGCCCGTGAAAGAAGAGAAATTCTCCAGTGGAACCCCGTCAAAAAAATAAGATAAGTAACTTTGGGACATTTTCCCTTTACACCCAAATTTTGTTTACCATTCTCTCTCAATTTGAAAAAAGGATAAAAGCCAAGAAAAGACATTTATATTCATGGACTATCCTATTATATATCTTTGACATTTTGAACATTTATATGTATATAACCGTAGTAAAGAACTTATGTATTTTCATTTTACCATGTGGTCTATGTTATTATTCCATGCTTTCCTTTCAGCTTCTATTCGCCTCACATTATCTTGCTTAGAACTGTCCTATTAATCCCTAAAGTATCACACGGGAAACCGGAGTTGCCGACGGTAGCAATATTAATATTATTACAACTCAGACCTATAGGCCCGTATTCTTCTATTATCGGAAGGGGAAGAAGTTTAGCGGCCTGGTGGGTGTGTGATAGTGTGAAATTTTGGACCCCTTTGCCAGCGGTGGCCAGTCTGGCCCTAAATTATTCCCTCACGTAATATGCCAGTTCTTATCTGCCTGAGAAAAGAACTTTGAACAGGACCTATTTCTGTAGGGGATCAAGTGGCAACCTGCCCCGTCTTCACACGTGCGAAAATAAAGTCCCGTTTAGGGATTTTAGTCAATTTGCCGTCACAACTGTTACAAGCCAATTGTGAAACAAGGTCAATTTTTAACCTCAGTAAAATCGGTTTGAATTTCTTGATTTCTTTTTCTCCTAGACTGATCGCTTAACCAAGGCTAAAGAACTCAGTCTGCCCTATGAGGGTCAGCTGAAAAGTTCATTAGCTGACCAAGATACTCTCATGGAATATAACCAAACAAGGGTTATTTTTCAACATAGTCCCCCTGGCAGTCTACACACTTCTTCCATTGGTGTTGTTGCAGTGCTTAGATCTCACTGGTCAAAAAACCCAACAGCAAATATGACATCATCATATGAACTTTTCAGCCAATCCTAGTAGTCGTTACCCTTTGCTGGGGGCAGGGGAGAAGAGACAGATACACTTCTTTCCAAAGGGCAACAGCACAAAGTAAAATGCAAACAGCTTTGTTCAGGATTTGAACTTGTATTGCCAGTTCCATTTCCTATGATGATAACCATTATGTTTGTGCCTCTCTAAAGTGTAACGTAAACATTACTGTCATATTTCATTGCCATAGAGAAAGTAAGTCTGAATTCTTTTTTTTTTTGTCATGTGTCTTTTATAAGAGCATTTTACACTAGGGAGAATTCTTATGGCAAAGGCAGAAATCAAGTTTAATGTTTTTTCATTTGTAGATAATTTTTTATTAATTTTAATTTTGTCTCCATTCCTCCCAACTGAATCAAGTAAAGTTGGCAACCTTAGTCAAGGGCGACCCGAAGGCTCCCTTTTCAATAGATATTACACCGAGGTGTAGGGGAGCGCGCTACTCCTTTCCATGGATTGCTCCACTTTACCCTTGATATGTATCTTATAATACTGAGTGTTAAGCAAGGAGGTATCAAGTACCATTTTTTTAAGTCTTTCGTATGACTTGACCTGGAATTTAACCCTGGTTTCCTGGACCAATATCAGTATTTGTAATATATGTGTATGTGTGTGTGTGTGTGTATACAAAGTGAGGTTTATAATCTGAACCAAAAAGCAAATATTGGAGACTACTGTTAATGTCTTCATAGGGAAAAAAGATTTTGGAAAATTCTAAAAAATTCAAGAAAACAAGTTGAAAGAATTATATTGAGTGAAGAAGTGATATCATGCAGTTAAAATCTATTTGTTGATTGCTGATTCATTCTGATTGGCTACTTTGAAGGAGAATAAACAAAATCCTTGGCCAATCATAGCAGGTGAGTTGAAAAGTCAGCTATGCTATTGGCTGTTGTTGCCTTAGGTCACTGGAGAAATCCTGTTTGGTATTGGTTGAGTGAATCTATCAAGGAAGTGTTAGCTCACTTTCATGAGTCAATATATGATTCAGTTCTAGATGGGTGGATGAAGTGGAGAAGGAAGGAAGCTAGACAGTTGAAGAAAAAGAAAAAAAGAAGATAAATAATTCAAAGAAAAGAAAGCAAGAGTGAAAGAGAAAGAAAGAAGGAGACAAAGAAAGGTAGAGAGAGACAGAAAAAGAGAGGAATAGAAAGGTAAAAAGAAAAGAAAAGACAAAGAGAAAAGAGAAAGAAAGAAATAGAGAGAGAGAGAGTAAAAGAGAAAGAAAGAAATGGGGAGAAAGAAAGAGATAGAGAAAAAGAGTGAAAGAGAAATTGAGAGAGAAAGTAAAAATCATCACTACCACCACTATCATCATCATCATTGCCATGATCATTTATGCTATTTCTGCATTATTATCAGCACCATTATCAGAAAGAAAGAGAAAAGGTAGAAATAAGGGGAAAAGGGGAAAGAAAGAGAAAATAGAAATTTAAAAAGAAAGAGAAAAGGAGAAAGAAAGAGACATGGAAAATGAAGGGGAGAGATAAAGAGAAGAGGAGAGAGAGAGAGAGAGAGAGAGAGAGAGAGAGAGAGAGAGAGAAAGAGAAAGTGAGAAAGGAAAAAGGAGTGTGGAAAAGAAAAGTAAAGAGAAGAAATAAAAGAAGGAGAGAGAAAGGGAGAGTGAAAGAGAAAAGATGAGGAAAAGAGAGAAAGAAAGGAAAAGTTAATGAGAAAGAAAGAAAGAAAGAAAGAAAGAAAGAAAGAAAGAAAGAAAAATGGAGAAAGTAGAGAAAAACAAACTGGGTTAGACTGAAGGAAAGAAGCCGGTAAAAGGAAGAAAAGATTGGATAAATAAAGATAAGAAAGAAGAAATAGGTGAACCAAAAAAAAAAAAAATAGAGAGAAAATGAGAATGAGTTAAAAGAAGCTGACAGAAGAAAATAAGATAAAAATGCATCGTTATCCGAGGTAGAAAAGAAGAAAAATGTTTGAAAAGAAAGAAAAGAAAGAATCAAGAGAAAAATAAAAGTAAAGAGAAAAAAAAAAGCAGAAAAAAAATTAAAGAAGAAAAAGAAAAAAAATGAGAATAGATGACTGGAAAGAGAGACTGAAAAAGTCTGGTAAAAGAAAAAGATAGAAAGAAAAGAAAAGGCTTTATAGTGGAAAGAAAGCTGTATAAGGGAAAGATGGTTGAGTGGGTTTATTTAGCAAGAGAGCTGTTGAGTGCTCCTCTGTGATTGGCCATTTTCAATGAGATAGACGCTGGGGAAGCAAATGACTATTAGTACAACCAGTGTAGAGGGATGAAAAGGAATATGAAAGAGAAGTGGAATGGAAAGAGAAAGAGGGAATTGAACAGGCAAGAAAGGAAGCTGATCTTTCTGTGTAACATTACTAATAACATAGTCATTTCTAGCATGATTTACAACTACCAAATATCTATCACGCCTGTGACTAGTTCTATGGTATTACCATAGCGGCTTACCACTACTGCTATTACCAATTACCACAGTGACTTCACCAATATCAGCGTTGTTGGTATTACAGTTGGCAAAGTACTGATGGTTTCTGGTAGCTTTCTTATAGGCACCAAAACCACTGCAAACATAATTGTTATTAACATCAACATTAGTCGTCAGGATTTCATTATTGCCAATTCTATAATCACTATTGTTCATCACTACCACTAACACCTGAATAATTTATATGATTGCTTCCCTTGTTTTTAGTTCCATCACCACCTCCCCCATCACTATCACCATTATCCTTTATGTTATTTCTTCCCTTATTATCAGAACCACCACCACCATTACCACCATGACGATGACAATGATGATCACTGCCACCACCATCACCACCATCATCAATGTTATTGCAGTCCTATTATCAATGGATATTTCTCTGTAACAGCTTAAAACATATTAGTTTGGACCATAGATATAACTTACTTTTGGTCATCCTATCCCAAATATGGTGAAGCATGTGCCTGGAGAAAGTTAATTATATAATTCTTGTGTATAATACTCTCCCCTATCGTTTGCTCATCCTATCCCAAATATGGTGAAGCATGTGCCTGGAGAAAGTTAATTATATAATTCTTGTGTATAATACTCTCCCTGATCTTTTAGACTGAAAAATCTGAGAAAATTAAAGCCCAAATAATAGGGCTATGTTATATTTGAAGGTGTTTTTTTTTTGATGGTTTGGTTTGGTTTGTTGGGTTTTATGGCATATCAACCCTTGTAGGTTATTTAATGTCAAATCCATTTTTATATAAATAATCAGTTCTATTTCAAACAATTCAGTTTAGCATGATTACACAGTTTAATTGTCAAAAACATTCCTATTTCAAACTATTCAAGCAGTTATCTATAACAATTCAGTTTAGCATAAGTACAGTTTCAATGTCAGAAACAGTTCAATTTCAAATAATTCAGTTTAGCATAAGCATGCAGTTTAAATGTAAGTACAGTTTAATTGTGAAAAACATTTCTATTTCAAGCTATTCAGTTTAGTCAAGCAGTTCTAATTCAGCTGATTCAGTTTAGTTTAAGTACAGATTTTGTTTACATACAGTTACATGTCAAAACAGTTCTATGTTAAACAATTCAGTTTAGTGTAAATACAGTCTCTAAAAGAAATTCAAAATTACTCATTAGGTAACTCTTTATATCCAATTATAATTTTCTGCATTTAATGAGTAAATATTTATGTTCAAAATTTGTAACATACTCAATAGGAGCAATATCTTTTATACAGGTTTTGCATATACTTTTTTGTGTCATGCAGACCTACAGTGCTTGGTATACTTGTATGTTTGTAATAGTATAACCCCAGTTATCTTCCCTAGTAAAAGAGAGAGAGAGAGAGAGAGAGAGAAACATACACACACTGAGAAATAAAGATGGCTGTCTAGCTAAGTTTAATCCACAATGTCTCTTGTCTTCTTTTAATATTTCTACAGTGTACAGTGATACATACACTGCTTTCTAAAAACAAAGAAAGACATTATAAAATGAAAGAATTCCAATTCTTCAGGTTCAATAGTGATAAAAATTGCTGTAAATATTCTTAAAAACTTCTTTTATCTGATGATAAATTTGATTAAAAAAGAATGAAGAAAGATATAAAACTAAACCTATTTATTAGAAACAAGTGTCACATTTCAAATTGGAAAACAAACTCATAAATACACACGGAAATTAAATTAACAACATAATTGACTTCATATTGATAGAGAATATTAATAAAACATGTACAGGTTGGGAATTTTAAATAACTCTACTTTGTTTAGACAATTTTGTCCCTTTCTGTTTGCAATTTCTGCCATAAATCAGTCAGTGTTGTTAATTATTCTTATCCTAAAATTATTACCAATGATCTCCATGTAAACATATCAAGAGAGTATGAAGACAAAAGCGTGATGCTAGCCAGCCATGTTTGAACTGGATATTCTATTTGGAAAAGGAAAGATTCATCATTTTTAGAGAAGAGTTCTACAAAGGGGACAGTTCAAAACCATAACATCCCTCTTTTCGCCTGGAGGTTTGTCTAATGACTGGACTTAATCTTGTGGTCAGAGTAAGTGACTGGCTTCTGAGTTGTTCTCGTTGGAGATGACTTCTGGTGGCAGCTGGGATAGATCATCAGTTGCCTAACTTTAGTGTTATCTCTAGTCTGGGAATGGTCTTCCTTTAGGAGTTGTCAGCAGCAGTGAATGACCAGTCCCATGGGAGTCTGTACTATGTAGGATCTTAGTTCCATCCATATTTGTTTTACAACCAGAGGTGTCCATTTACCAGTGTCCTGGTTTTGTACATGGACTGGTTGTCTCATATGGAGTATGAGAAGTTCTCTTGTATTTTGGTCATGATATGATTTTGTGTCAATTGCCTTTGGTATAAGCAGTTGACTATTTTGTCTTTCTTTTCCTGATGGTTTGTGCATTTTACTTGTAAATTGCTGACAAGCTTTCAAACACCTATGGGCACACCCATGTTGATGTCATGGTTGCATTGGGCTGCTTTTTTTCATGGCACACTTCACAGATTGTATGCACCATCCTGCTATCCCGTTTGATTCTTGGTATCTCGGGGAAGGCATGTTTTGGTATACCAATGAAGGAATGAATGGTTATAAAAATATAAATCTCTTTATTCTTTCTTAAGGTCAAAACTTCTGTAAGCGTGAGAGAGAGAGGGGGGAAGGGAGGCTGCAGATACAGATTAGCAGAAGACTGCTATATTGACCAATAACTTCTTAATCACATTGATTCCATATTCAGCCCCCCCCCCGCCTTAGCACTTCTTCTGCTTCTTGGCTGGAGTATGCCAGTGGGCCACTTGGTCTTCGTCCTCTCTGGGCACTTGCTGGCCGTGATTCTGTGACTAACCTCACTGACCGTGGGTACTTATGTTTATAAATTTTCCTAACGCCCACGGTTGTCACCCTACATGACCGGTTTCCGGCTGTCAATCCCCATGATCAGCTATGCAACCTATGCAACGCTTCTTTTCTAGTAATCACTTTGTTTACATGGCTAGAACATCCTGTCCTAGAAATCTCTGATTGACGGCTCTGTCAAAGGTCAATATGCAACAGTTTGGTTTTCAAACTTACACTCTTTTGCAAACTCTTGGAACAGGCTAGACGTGTAGTGGGGCCCTTTGGGGTACTTCTTATTCTCCAAATATTTGTTTGTTCACATTGACTACTTTTTGACCGGCGAATGGGTATTTGGAATCAACAGTTAGTTGGTAGTTCTGGTCGTAAAAGTGAAAGAGATCAGTGGTTACAATTTGCTATGGTTTTACTGGGATCTCAGATTGTAGGAGTGGCTCGACGCGCCGCTTGGATTCTCCGGACAAATGCTGCATTTGTACGTCCTTGGATGACCATAAAGCATTTTTGTATTATTTCCATCCGCAGAAGTTTGGGAATTTTTATCCGATCCATTTATAATTGCGAGTTCATCTAGGTAGGACTAGCGGAGCAGCAAATCTTGGCTAGCTTCTTTTCTCGATTTGGGTCATTCTCAAAGGATCCTGTATCTAGATTTACATAATATTAGGTCGGTGCTTGTAGTCTGGCGTATCTGTATCAGTGTAAAATAATCAGGGACGCCTGGGTTAAAAGTGGAAACATGCCAAATTGACAACGAGTTCTGACTGGCTGAAAAGAACTCAAACGAAAAGGCTGTGAGGGCAGTGGGCGCGAGATAGGAGACAGGGAAAGAGTCAGCCGGCTGCCAGACACGACGAGGTAAAGACGAGTTGAACACCAGAGACGTTGTAAAGACAATTGAAAATTACGAGCCCCATTTTGAGGAGGGCTCTGAAAAGAGGTTTAACACTAGACGCACAGCCAAGAAGATGAAACTAGCAAATAAGCACGTAAGAACTACAAGAGAAAAGGTGGAAGATTATTCAAAAATCTGTGTCTGCTCTCTCTCTCTCTCTCTCTCTCTCATGATATTTCGGTTCTGTTTATCTAGCCCCCTCGATCGACTCAATTTTCATATTCTGTTTTTCTTTTTCCAACGACTACCTAAAATATGTAGTAACGAAAAAACTTTTGTATTAGTGAACCAAGGCAGGGTTTGTTTCTTGGGGGTGTATTCGTCACTTTTTCTCACGATGAGGTTACAACTGGGTCTGAATGACGGTTGAGACAGCGCTGCACACATAAACCCGTTTCAGCACGTGGTAGTGCAATGTCTATAATAATTATTAGTAGTAGTACAAACGTCTATTGAGATCGCACCTGCGCGAACTTCCATTTGAACACCGTAGCGTTGCAAACTTCAATATGTGCCGTGTAAAGTTACAACATTGAAACTTGCACAAAGTCGACCTTCATGTTCACGTCTATGTATTCCTTTACTCTTTCGTTTGGGACCCTTGATTGTTCATCTGCGAAAGTCATGTCCTTCCCTGGTCAATGCATGATGACAATGTAGTACTCTTGCAGGTGTAGCAGCATTCGTTGATGGTGGAAAGGTGCTGTAGTGTGTTTTTTAGGGACATCATTTCCAGGAGCTTATGATCACTCTCAATGATTTAAGAGAGGCCATATATATATATATATATATATATATATATATATATATTCGGAATTTCTCGCATCCGAAAACCACGGCTAATAGCCCTCGTTCAATGTTGGAATAGAGCTTGTTTTTTTTTTTCTGTGAGGGATTTGAATGCAAGCGCTATGGATTCACCTTCTTGTATGAATGCAGCTCCAACGCCTTTAATCGATGCGTCTAGTTGAATCACTGACGTTTTTAGAGGATCAAAGTAAGTGAGTAAAATTTCTGTGCTGATTTTATTTGCTGTAGGGATTTTTGATGGCTACTTGCCCATTTTTACTCTGAATCTTTCTTCTGCAATTCTTTCAGGGGGGGCGTGAGGTTAGATTGATGAAGGTGCCAATATGTGATGATTCCCAGCATCTTGTTAGGACTGGATAGCGATTTGATCTCATCCACCTGATGGAGATATGATTGAAACCCCTTTTCACTAAAGACAGTTCACAAAAGAAGTGTATTTCACTAAAGTATTTCATTAAGTGTATTTCACTAAAGAAGTGTATTTCTTTTCCCTAAAGAAGTGTATTTCCTTCTGGTCCACAATACATTTATTGCTGTTGTAACATAGACCTTCGCGTCCAGTAGCCTTCATGGGGTTGCGGAGATTTTTATCATTTTCCTCTTTGGTTTGTCGATAAACCACATCTATCAGTCTGATTGTCCCCGGAATTTGCTCCAGGATCCTATACGTTTTTTGTTGGAAGACATCTTGAGACATTACTAGGGTAAATGGCATTCTCTAAAAGCAGTATCGACCAAAGGAGGAATTGAATGTGGTTAGTGGTTGGGAGTCAACATCCAGCCTGACGGACCAGTAGCAATTCTTAGAATCTATCTGTGGGAGACCTCTTCCAATGTAGGTGTCTTGTAGTGGCATCGCTTGATGGTTCTATTCAGGTCCTTCGGATTTAGACACATCCAAAGTTTTCCACTCCTTTTGCGCACGATCCCAATACTGTTGACTCAGTCAGTGGACTCATCTATCTTTTTTTTATAAAAACCTTAGTTAACTGTTGCAGAAGTTATTTTGGTTTGGCGCGCAATTTAATTCGACGCATAATTTCACCCAAAAAGGATGACTTATCCTATTCAGTCCGGCTTCTTTTCCGGGCAGTAGAAATTGGGTAAGCTGCCAAACACAGTCTCTTTGGCTGAACACCACCGTCCAGTGCAGACGTCTCACTGGCCGTTCTTCAATAGCAGCAGCAGCATGGACACATCAGGGAACCTATCTAATTTATGGATCCCTTGCGTCTAATATCTCTTAGACCAAGGAATCCCAGTTGAATATGAATTAGATACATTCAATACGCCACACACAGGAACAACTTTATGTCACCCCCAAAATTGGCTATGTCGATGCGATGCCTTATTCCGATCTCGACACCTAGCTCTCATTTCACCTCTGGGCCATTTTAATGGACACAACGCACGCCTCTCCCCAAAATCCACCAGACACACAAAACTCACGGTGACTCCAAAGTTTATTTCCTCTAACGGCGAACATAAAAACTATTCCTAAAAACATTTCGACTATCGGAATCTTACTTCTTCTTCCTCCTTTTATTTCTCACCACTTAGCGAGGAAACATCACAACGTAAACACACACACGCACCTTACAACTTCTCCTCGCTAAAAACAAAAAAAAATATTTTTTTTGTTTTTAGCGAGGAGAAGTTGTAAGGTGCGTGTGTGTGTTTACGTTGTGATGTTTCCTCGCTAAGTGGTGAGAAATAAAAGGAGGAAGAAGAAGTAAGATTCCGATAGTCGAAATGTTTTTAGGAATAGTTTTTATGTTCGCCGTTAGAGGAAATAAACTTTGGAGTCACCGTGAGTTTTGTGTGTCTGGTGGATTTTGGGGAGAGGCGTGCGTTGTGTCCATTAAAATGGCCCAGAGGTGAAATGAGAGCTAGGTGTCGAGATCGGAATAAGGCATCGCATCGACATAGCCAATTTTGGGGGTGAAATAACCATATCTTCTATCAATATAACCATATCTTCTATCAATTTTGGGGGCTAAATAACCATATCTTCTAGTTCTGCTTTGATTTCTTAAATTGAAGGGGACATTTTTTTGGCATATGGTTAACTGGCTAACTGTTTTCAATACAATGTGTGTATTCTCTAGTCAATTTGCTAACGATCGGGATCCATTTCCATGAGGTCTTCAGTGGAGTTAATTGGGTATCTTATTTGCTGGATGGTGCACTGTATGGCTACTAGTTTAAACTCTCTGAAGGATGGATATCCTAATACGCTTGGGCCTTCTAAGATAATCACATAGAATTTAATGTCTCACTATTTATGGTTGTTGGTGCATTGCACCATAATAGGCAGTAAGTATAGTTGTTTCCTAACACGTCAGGAAATGGCAATCCACCTGGATTGACATTTTTGGGGAACATTTTTTGAAAAGATGCGAGTGGAGTGTATTTCCTTCCATTCCAATGTCAACTTTTGTCTTTAGCTTGTAGATAAGTTTAAACAAACAAAATCTTTGTGGGTACGTATGTCCCACCACATTATCTGCATCGCTGGGGGTGTGCTTAATAGCGTCGATACCTTTTCCTTTTAGGTCCTATGTGTCATATTACCAAGTAATCTCCATTGATAGGAATTGTCCATTAACTTACCCTAGTTATAGATACCAACGCTCTATTCTATGCCACACTTCAAGCAATAAACATGAGTATACATACACTCTTCGTCTTGTCTTGCCTTTATGCCTAAAGCAACAAGGAAACCAAACATGGAGTAAAGGACTAAAAAAAAATCATAACAGACTTCGTCAAAGAAAAAAAAAAGTTTCTCGTCAAATGAAACGAATGTACTTTAAACAAGTACACGACAACTGCATGTGTGTGTCTATAGCCAAACCAAATTAGGTAAGAATTTTAAGATTCTTGTTAGACTTTTCTACATTTACATCTTGACACGGTAATCTATCATGCTCCCCGCTGATTCATTATCAAAAGGGAGAATCCCAACGTAGGAAAGGAAATGGACAAATTCGCACAAAAAGCAATGTTACATTTCAACGAGCACTCGCTGATGCTAAGGGTGGCAGAATTAATTACTTATTAATTTGGGTTTGAAATGAAAGTCAGATAATCAGTGAGACGTTTGTATTTCAGGAAGATGAAGAGAGAAATATGTGGAAAGGAAGACGATTTTATTTCAGGAAGATGAAGAGTGAAAAATGAGGAAAGTGAATGGTTTTTACTTCAGGAAGGTGAAGAGAGAAATATGTGAAAGGTGAGACGTTTGTATTTCAGGAAGATGAAGAGTGAAATGGATAAAGTGATACGTTTTTATTTCAGGAAGATGAAAGAGAGAAATACGTGGAAAGTGAGACGTTTTCATTTCAGGATGGTGAAGAGATAAATGGGGAAAGTGAGACGTTTTATTTCAGTAAGTTGAAGGGAGATATGTGGAAAGTGAGACGCTTTTAATTTAGGAAGGTGAAGAGAGAAATGGGGAAAGTGGGACGTTTGTATTTCAGTAAGGTGAAGAGAGAAATAGGGAAAATGAGACGTTTGTATTTCAGGAAGGTAAAGAGAGAAATATGGGGAAAGTGAGACGTTTTTATTTCATGAGGCTGAAGAGAGAAATTCTGAAACTGAGGCGTTTTTATTTCAGGAAGGTGGGGATAAAAATATGTACAAAGTTTGTATTTCAGGAAGCTGAAGAGAGAAATGGGGAAAGCGAATTTTCTTTTATTTTAGGAAGTAGAAGAGAGAAATATGTAGAAAGCGAGACGTTTTTATTTCAGGAGAGAAATGGGGAAAGTGAGTAGTTTTATTTTTTGGAAGTTAAAGAGAGAAATATGTGGAAAGGGAGACATTTGAATTTCATGAAGGTTAAAAGAGAAATATGTGGAAAGTGAGACATTTTTATTTCAGGAAGGTGAAGAAAGAAATACGTGGAAAGTGAGACGTTTTCATTTCAGGATGGAGAAGAGAGAAATGGGGAATATGAGACGTTTTATTTCAGTAAGTTGAAGAGAGATATGTGGAAAGTGAGATATTTTTATTTCAGGAAGGTTAAGAGAGAAATATGTGAAAAGTGAGAAGTTTTTTTTCAGGAAGTTGAAAAAAGAAATGGGGAAACTGAGACGTTTTTTCTTTCAGGAAGGTAAAGAGGCAAATATGTGGGAAGTGAGCTGTTTTTACTTCATGACGCTTAAGAGAGAAATTGTGAAAATGAGGCGCTTTTATTTCAGGAAGGGGAAGATAAAAATATGTAGAAAGTGAGACGTTTGTATTTCAGGAAGCTTAAGAGAGAAATGGGGGGAAGTGAGACTACTTTTTAGGAAGGTAAGGGGAGAAATATGTGGAAAGTGAGACGTTTGTATTTCAGGAAGATGAATGGAGAAATACGTGGAAAGTGAGACGTTTGTATTTCAGGAAGGTTAAGAGATGTGGAAAGTGACATGTTTTTATTTCAGGCAGGTGAAGAGAGAAATGGGAAAGTGAGACGTCTTTTAGGAAGTTAAAGAGAGAAATATGTGGAAAGGGTGACGTTTGTATTTCAGGAAGGTGAAGAGAGAAATGGGGAATGTGAGATGTTTTTATTTCAGGAAGCTGAATAGAGAATTATGTGGAAAGTGATGCGTTTGTATTTCAGGAAGCAGAAGAGAGAAATATGAGGAAAGTGAGACGTTTTTTTCCAGGAAGGGGAAAAGAGAAATGGGGAAACTGAGACGTTTTTTTCAGGTAGGTAAAGTGGGAAATATGTGGTAAGTGAAATGTTTTATTTCAAGACGCTGAAGAAAGAAATTGTGAAAATGAGGCGTTTTTATTTCAGGAAGGTGAAGAGAGAAATGGGGAAAGTGAGACGTTTGTATTTGAGGAAGCTGAAGAGAGGAATATGTGGAAAGTGAGACAGGAAGGTGAAGAGAGAAATGGGGGAAGATGAGACGTTTTATTCAGGAAGGTAAAGAGAGAAATATGAGGAAAGTGACACGTTTTTATTTCAGGGAGGTGAAGAAAGAAATGGGGAAAGTGTGACGTTTTTTTAGGAAGTTGAAGAGAGAAATATGTGGAAAGTGACACGTTTTTATTTCAGGGAGGTGAAGAAAGAAATGGGGAAAGTGTGACGTTTTTTAGGAAGTTGAAGAGAGAAATATGAGGAAAGTGACACGTTTTTATTTCAGGGAGGTGAAGAAAGAAATGGGGAAAGTGTGACTTTTTTTAGGAAATTGAAGAGAGAAATATGTGGAAAGTGAGACGTTAGTATTTCAGGAAGGTGAAGAAATTAATACAAGGAAAGTGAGACGTTTGTATTTAAGGGAAGCTGAAGAGAGAAATGGTGAATGTGAGATGTTTTTATTTAAGGAAGGAGAAGAGAGAAATGGGAATGTGAGTCGTTTTTATTTCCGGTCGATGAGGACGTGGAAAGTGAGACGTTATTATTTCAGGATGGTGAAGAGAGAAATGGGGAATGTGGGACGTTTTCATTTCAGGAAGTTGAAGAGAAATATGTGGAAAATGATACGCTTTTATTTCAGGAAGCTAAAGAGAGAAATCGGGAAAGTGAGACTTTGTATTTGAGGAAGCTGAAGAGAGGAATATGTGGAAAGTGAGACGTTTTTATTTCAGGAAGCTTAAGAGAGAAATGGGGGAAACTGAGACATTTGTATTTCAGGAAGTTAAAGGGAGTGAAGAGACAAATGGGGAAAGTGAGGCGTTTTTTTAGGTAGCTGAAGGGAGAAATATGTGGAACGCGATACGTTTTTATTTCAGGAAAGTGAAGAGGTAAATACGTGGAAAGTGAGACGTTTTTATTTCAGGAAGCCTAAGACAGAAATGGGGAAAATGAGACGTTTTTATTTCAGGAAGCTGAAGAGAGTAATATGTGGAAAGTGAGACTTTTTTTTAGGAAGGGAAAAAGAGAAATGGGGAAACTGAGACGCTTTTTTTTCAGGAAGGTAAAGAGGGAAATATGTGGGAAGTGAGATGTTTTTATTTAAGACGCTGAAGGGAGAAATTTTGAAAATGAGGCGTTTTTATTTCAGGAAGGTGAAGATCGAAATATGTAGAAAGTGAGACGTTTTTATTTCAGGATGGTGAAGAGAGAAATGGGAAAATCGAGACGTTTTTATTTCATACAGGTGAAGAGAGAAATGGGGGAAAGTGAGACGGTTTTTTTTTCAGGAAGGTAAAGGGAGAAATATGAGGAAAGCGAGACGTTTTTATTTCAGGAAGCTGAAGAGATACATATGTGGAAAGCGAGGCCATTTTTTATTTCAGGCAGGTAAAGAGACAACTGGGGAAAGTGAGACGTTTTTTAGGAAGCTGAAAGGAGAAATATGTGGAAAGAGAGACGTTTTTATTTCAGGAAGTTGAAGAGATAAATACGAGGAAAGTGAGACGTTTTTATTTCAGGAGGTTTAAGAGAGAAATGGAGAAAAGTGAGACGTTTGTATTTCCAGAAGCTGAAGAGAGAAATATGTGGAAAGTGAGACTTTTTTAAGGAAGGGAAAAAGAGAAATGGGGAAACTGAGACTTTTTTTTTCAGGAAGGTAAAGAGGGAAATATGTGGGAAGTGAGATGTTTTTATTTAAGACGCTGAAGGGAGAAATTTTGAAAATGAGGCGTTTTTATTTCAGGAAGGTGAAGATCGAAATATGTAGAAAGTGAGACGTTTTCATTTCAGGAACATGAAGAGAGAAATGGGAAAATCGAGACGTTTTTATTTCATACAGGTGAAGAGAGAAATATGTGGAAAGGGAGACGTTTTTATTTCAGGACGATTAAGAGAGAAATGGGGAAAAGTGAGACGGATTTTTTTTAGGAAGGTAAAGGGATAAATATGAGGAAAGCGAGACGTTTTTATTTCAGGCAGGTGAAGAGAGAAATGGGGAAAGTGAGACGTTTTTTAGGAAGCTGAAGGGAGAAATATGTGGAAAGGGAGACGTTTTTATTTCGAGAAGGTGAAGAGATAAATACGAGGAAAGTGAAACGTTTTTATTTTAGGAAGCTTAAGAGAGAAATGGGGAATATGAGACGTTTGTATTTCAGGAAGATGGAAAGTGAAATATGTAGAAAGGGCGTCGTTTTTATTTTCGGAGCTGAAGAGAGAAATGGGGAATGTGAGACGTTGGTATTTCCGGATGCTGAAGAGAGAAATATGTGGAATGTGAGACGTTTGTATTTCAGCAAGGCGAAGAGGTAAATGGGAAAGTGAGACATTTGTATTTCAGGAAGGTAAAGACAGAAATATGTGGAAAATGAGACGTTTTTATTTCAGGACGCTGAAGAGAGAAATTGTGAAAATGAGGCGTCTTTATTTCAGGAAGGTGAAGATAGAAATATGTAGAAATTGAGACGTTTGTATTTAAGGAAGCTGAAGATAGAAATGGGGAAAGCGAGAAAATGATATGTTTTTATTTTAGGAAGGTGGAGAGAGAAATATGTGGAAGGTAAGACGTTTTTATTTCAGTAGGTTGAAGAGAGAAATATGAGGAAAGTGAGACGTTTTTATTTCAGGAAGTTGAAGAAAGAAATGGGGAATGTAAGACGTTTTTATTTCAGGAAGCTGAGGAGTGAAGTCTTTAAAGTGAGACGTTTGTATTTCAGGAAGCTAAAATGAGCAATTTGGAAAGCTATGTAATAAGACTTTGAAAGTTTTGTGTAGCCGATCTTTTCAGTCTAACCACACGCACTAATAAGATATTGACAAGAAGCACACGCGTTCCTTGAAAGGATCCAGCCACAATAAAGCTATGTTAATATGACTATGAATATGAGGAGACCGTGTTGGTGGATCTCTTTATATTCGGATTACAAGTCAAATCAACGCAAAAAAACGATTAAGAGAAGGAAGGGCTTTAACAATTGCATCAGCGCTAAAAGTAGCAGAAATAGAAAAAGCTACGACCAGACAAGCAGTGGCTATTCGTGCTCCTACAGAGACAACAATAACCCACATTATTAAAACAAAAGCATGAAAAATGCACGTAGTGTGGTACAGACCATGAGACAGGACAATGTCCAACAATTGGTAAAACGTACTGAAAGTGCAAGAAAATTGTCCACTTTACAGGAACATGCCTTTCAAGTGAAAAAAAAAAGAAATGGATACAAAGATAAGTAAATTGTTACCTCGGTACAAGAAGTGAAAGAGAAGAACATATAGCCACACAACAGAGCAGCAGTGGTGACGCATCTAGCAATGTGACATGTATTTCCACGTGGTGGAACCAAAAAACTCTGACGGAAGAGATCTTTCTCGTAGTGCAAAAGAGGCATAAAACGTAAAACTGTTAATGGGAAACAAAAGAAAACAGGAGGAGGTAAATGCCAAAAATTGATACTGAAGCCAAGGGCAACCTCCTACCGCTCAAAACATTCAGAAAACGACCATATATACATCTAGAGAAGACTGCAGTACGCAATAAAACAAGCAGGAGTGCATGCCTCCTTGGAATGAGGTACAGGGACACTTTCACCAGTGCCACATTCCACCGGATGAAGACAAATGAACCAATGCTGTTAGGGTCACTGATTCCAGATAATAAGGCTTAGTGTCATTTAACCTGGGAGTAAAAACGGGCGACCCTAACAAGAAGTAGCCAAATTACCGTCCAAATCCTAATAGAATTACCTGATGTATAGGATGGGATAGGATGCCTACCGAAGGAACACACGATAAACAAAGAACCCAAAGTACGAACAGTCGTCCAACCACCATGGAAAGCTCCACCTAGGGATAAATTCAAAACTGAATTGAACTCACTTGTGAAGCAAGGCATCACAAAACCCACTTTATGGATAAACTCATTTGTATGTGTCTCCAAGACGAATGGGTTGGTAAGGTAAAATCTGAACCCGAAGAACTTGAATAAAGCCATACTAAGACTTCGCTTTGAAGATGTAGTCTCTAGACTATATGGGGCTAAGTGGTTTACCCTTGTCGATGTGAAGTCCAGATATTGACAGATGAAGCTCGACCAGCAGTCAAAAGAACTAACGACCTTCATTACACCGTTTGGATGATATCACTTCAATAGGTGGGCGGGATATGTGCCCAAGATAATTCCAGAGGCCAATGTTTGAAATATTCGGAGATCTTAAGAACGTCCTCTCAATTTCGAATGATACCATTGTGTATGGATTTAAGGTAAATGGCAGTAGCCACAATGTTGCACTTAATGAGCACCAGGGGAGAGCTCGAAAATAAACTGCAGATTCAACCATAATGAAGTGATGATTTGGTTTAGTTTTTTTTTGTTTTTGTTTAATGGCATATCAACCATTGTAGGTTATTTAATGCCAAATCTATTCTCCTAGAAGAACAGTAGTGGTACTATTTAACCCATAGCTGGGAGGATTAGGGGGTTCATACCTTTCCTAAGTGTATTTGCCCGAAAGTGAACGATAATAGTGCGACTGGAGTACGAACTCGCTTTCTATGATTCCGCAGTCCATCAGTTTAACACCACGAGGACACCCCCATAATGAAGTGAGGGAGCAGACGTCCGCAATATCTTTTTTGGATACATAATAACAAAAGAGGGAATAAAACCTGGTTCCAAGGTCAAGGTGATCACACACACATGAACTCTCTGGAAGATAAAAGGCAGCAAGATTTTTGGGTTAGTAAACTACCTCAACAAATTTTCTCCACAATTAGCAAGGCTTACTTAATCATTATAGAATTCATTTCCAAAGACAAGGTCACTTGGACTGCTTAACCGGAAGAAGCCTCTGAGACCATCAAAAAATAGATTAGGAAAACTGTGGAAATTGATAAAGATAAATAAAACGAAAATAAAACAAAATTAAAAGTACAAAAAATGCAGAAACTCCTAGAAGCCCCTGACAGGAGAAGGGGCAACACATGCGCAAAGAAGGAACCCTCTTGGCAAAAGAAAGAAGCCCGTGCTCTTTTAGCAGTGACCAGCTGAGTGACAACACCTAAATCTTTCTAGTTACTGGTGGAAGGCGCCATGCGTCCGTTTCCCGACGACGTGTTGGCAAACCTTTCCACTAGTAGCATTTGTCTCTTTTACGAACGACCCACGACTAAAAACACCCAATAATGGACTCGTCAGAATCAGAATTAAGACACCCTATAATGAACTTACAACTACAACTGAATCTCCCAAAGGCATCTAACACGTTGTTAACATCTTGAACACCAAATTTGGACATATATACCCAAGAACGACTCACACATTTAAACACCTTGACTAGGAGACTCAATTGTATTCAGGAAGAATTTCCTCACTCACTGAATGGTTGTTGAACCCAGAAATAAAGGCAAAATATAAAAGATATCTTGGCCTCCTATCTTCTCTTAGTATCTTCTTTCCATATAATTCCTTTACAGCTTTTTATCCAAGAAGTTAAACCAGCAAGATAAAGTAACCCAGAATGCAGTCAGTTAGCAAACAACAACATAAATTACCTTGAAACACCATAAAACCACAGTGTTAAGATACTTCGATCCAAACGCCTCCGTAACATTACAGGTCGATGCCTCAACCCTTGAGTTGAGAGCAGCACTGCTACCGGAACAAATTACCCAGTAAGACACAAACATGACTAGAAACCTGATACTCTAACATCGAGAGAGAAATGTTAGCTGTTGCATTTGGATTAAAAAGATTTCATCACTTTATATGGGGACACAGGGTGTCTGTCCACTCCAATCACAAACCACTAGTGTCCATAGTATTGAAGAACTTGGCACAAAATTAACTAAAAGTGAAAGGGTATGACTTTTACCCTGGCAAAACAATCCTCGTCGCAGATTGTTTATCAAGATTATTCCCCCATGTTACGTGAGTAAATGTTAGTACAAGGTGAAAACAACACGGACCTAAGAAGAACAATAACTTCATTTCTCCGTTGTCATACCGGAAGTGAGTTTCCTCCTATTTGGAGAGTTACAAAACAAGGGGACATAATATGGAAGGAGACAGGAAAAGTATTGCTTATACATATAACACCACTGTCTGTAATATCAGTGAAATGTATTGATCTCAAAATACACATACTAAACCAACAACTCAATGCATCTCCTTCATGGTAACCGGCTCTAAAAGAGGAAACAGTGTTTAACGAAGAAGGTGATTAAGTAACCCCCTCCATTATATTTAAAGTAAAATAAATGAGTCGAACAAAGATATTGAAGGTTTTCCAATTTAGAAGTTTAATAAAGGTTTGTTGGAAAGAAAACCTTTGTGCTGGGCGTCATAGTGAGAAGAAAAAAGTTTAGAAATGATGAACAGGTATTTGAGGTTCAGCCAGTTGTTTAAAGTCCCGTACTGTCGGAGAGAGGGATGAGGACCTCCTAAAAGGTTGAACAGGAAAGAAATAGCTGAATGTCTGAGCAGAATAAATTCATTTAATTCATATTCAACTGGGAACCTTTGGTCTAGTAGAGTAGACTCAAAGGTCCATGAATTAGACGGCTCTCCTCATGTTGTCATTTTTCACTATTTTTATGTTGCTCGGAAAAAATGGTCCGGGCAGATTAGGATAAGTCATCCTCATTGGGTGAAAATATGCGACGACCATAACGGTCAAATTAATTTACCTGCCAAACAAAAATACAAAGTTCTTTCTGCTACAAGTGTGAGATCCTACTCTAAATGAGTTAACAAAAGTCCAGCAGCCAATCTAGGATGACCAGCGGATAGAAGCAGTTGCCCACATGTTCTTTTGTCTACCTGGAACTTCACAGAAGTGGCAATACAGGATGGTGTTCTATTGAAAGGAAACAAGATTATAATACTAGTGTCACTGTGAACAAAACTACAAACAAGACTGCATGACTACTCCAGACAAGTACTGCACTATGTCTAACAAAACAATCAAAATACTATATCGACAAGATCTAGGAAATATTTACAAAACAAAAACCCAATCATTCTTTCAGGTGTGTATTTACCAACCCTGCCACACGGGCAGGATGTGACACAAGGTCAATTTTTAAGTGGTGTTTAACAGGTTTAAATTCAGCGTTTTTCTTTTCTTAATCAGTCAGTGTTGTTATCATAACATTATCACCTATGTTCTCCATGGGATAAAAATTTGGATTTTGGGTGGGACATGCCATAAACCTCAATTTTTTCAGCTACAGAGAATTGTTCTACCATTTTTGAAATATGACAATGGGGCATTATCTTGTATAAAGATGAGTTCAGAAACAGCAGATGCTCACAAAGAAGGGACAACATTCTATTCAATAATATTTTTATATCTGACAGCATTTATTTTGCTAAGTAACCAAGTGGATGGGCCAACAGCACCCGAGAACATTACCCTCACACCAATACACTACCACCACTGATCTTGATATTTAACAAATTTAGAAAAGCCATCTCTCACTTTTATACAATCTGATGTATCGCTTGTTATCTGTACTAACCAAATTAAACTTACTTTCATTGCTGAAGAACATTCTTTCCCTATTTTCATTGGTTCAAATAATGTGCTTATTTTCAAAGGTTAATCAAGCTTTTTGTTTCTTCTTGATTATGATGGGGGTGGGTGATAACAGGAGGATGTACATGAAGCCCTGCTTCAAATAAATAATGTGACACTATCTGTCCATACACGTTCCTATCAAATACTTTGGTTAACTGGCATGCACAATGCCAACTGCAGTATCAGATCAGTTCATCATGTATAGTCTTTGAATGGCCCAATTCTGCCAAGGAGTCATTCAATATGATTGCCCGGGTGTTTTAGGCAACTTAAAGGTGCCAGTATATATATATATTTACCAGACCCTCCACCACAAGCAGAATACGACTCAAGATCAATTTTAAATGGAGTTTAACAGGTTTGAAATCAGAGTTTTCCTTCTCCTAGATCAGTTGCCATGATATGGTTAAAGAGCCAGTCTGCCACACTATTTGCCCATAGCCAGAGGGAGAAGAGTTAAATTCATAATTTTCCAAAGGGTATTAGTGCTATGTGAAATTCAAACTGCCACGTCCAGGATTTGAAGTTGGATTGCTGTGTCATTTCCTATGATGGTAACCACAACACCACAAATGCCTCCATAACGCGCCAGTATCATCATAAAAATTTAATATTCTAGAACTGACACCCTTATGTCTATTATCTTCTTTTGCAAATAGCAGAGAGCACAGCTTTTGAGTTTTAAGTGTGATAACCTGATGCCCGAGTGATTAATCAGCTTTCCAATGGCTTTTGTGATAACGTAGAAAACAAAATTGCCGACAAATAAACAATATTTGTCTATATTGCAGAGTTATCATATTTTATTGGAAACTGTTGCACACTTATTTTTTTTAGGAATCACAAATCTTAATAAAAAATGAAAATAATAACATTACTACTTCCAATACAAGGAGGTGCTGATGGTGTAATGGTTATCATCATGGAAAATGGAATTAGCAATCAAAGTTCGAATCCTGGATGAGGCTGTTTGCATTTCACTTTATGCATAGATGCCCTTGAGAAAGGCATGTATCCATCTGTTCTCCTTCCAGCTATAGGTAAATTGGAGGGTAGATTGGGTTCTCTAGCTTTGGTTAACTAACCAGTCAAGGAGAAGGACTTCAAATCAGCTGTACTCTACTAAAAAATTGACCTTGTTTTTACATCTGGCCGGTGGCAGAAAGGTTGAGTAAATATTTATAATCTTAAATTGCTTTTGCTTAAGAGATTTTTTGCACATGGATCTATTAAATATGATTAATTTTTAAACTGATCTATTTGATCCATAGATGACACCCGACAGGTACTACCACTCTGGGTCAGGGTGGAACTGGTTATAATGGCAATAAAGAGGAACTCTACACTCCCTATATCTATAGAACTAGGGTTTTACCATTAGATGCAGTTTAATGTCATACCCAGGACACTACTTTTCTTTTGTGGGGAGGTTTTAACCCTTTGCCCTACCCCAACAGAGTGGAGAAATTTTTGATTTCATTTTCTAATATTGGATACTAATGTTGTTTGGATATCACTGATTATAAGCATTGCTGATATAATCCTCTTCTGTTGTGAATATTGAAAGAGATTTTTTAAATTTCTTCCTTAATGTAAAATTGTACACAGTGATGTTAGACATATTTTTACCTACAACGGATTAAGATAATTTGGATAGACATGAGACTTAGAGTTATCCCATAACCTAGTTGAATCATAGGAATGCGACAACATAGCTTGACTTGGGCAATAATAGTAGGGCAGAGCTTATCCTTCTTCAGATCTTGTTTGAATTCCTAGTTTTCTTTCTCCTAGACAGGTTACCATACCAAGGTTAAAGTGCCCAGTCTGCCCTGGAGAGAGAATAGGGCATTAGCACTATATGAAATGTTAATAGTCTTGGATTTGAACTCAGGGAGTCGAATCCACTTTCTACGACAATAATCATGATGCCATATCACGGACATATTCATGGTAAAAAAAGGAAAGGAAAAAAGGATCAAAGAAAGAAAACAATGGTAAGGAATGAAAAAAGAAGAAAGAGTAAGAGATACAAAGGGAGAAAATGAAAAACAGAAAGAGAATGAATAAAACAGATAAGAGATAGAAAGGGTGGGGAAAGAAATAGGATATATGAGAATAGTGAGGGAAATAAAAAGAGGTATAGATATGAGACAGGGGGGGGGCAATCAATGATATAGAGATAAAAAAGAATAATGAAGGAAAAAGACAAAGAAAAAAGAAACGAGTGAGTGGCCAAAATATAGTAATGGCAATGAAATGAAGAAAAAAAGAGAAAAAAGAGAATAAGATTTAGAGAAAAAATATATGAGAGAAGAAGAAGAAGAAGAAGAAGAAGAAGAAGAAGAAGAAGAAGAAGAAATTGAGAAGGTAAAGAGACATAGTAATAAATGCGTGCGAGAAAGATAGACAAAAAATCAAAAAAGAAACATTATTTCTGAAAAGATAAAAGAAATAAAAGGATGAGAGAAAAAGAGAAAGAGGTGTAGGGATACGTAATAAATAAATCCAGCAAACTGGCTCAGAAAGAGTGCAAAAGCAGGCATGAGTGTGTGAAAAAGGTGATCCAGTGGAAACTATGTTAGCAACTAAAATTTGACCGTACAGACAAATTGTATATGCACAAGAGAAGGTGATCATTGAACAAGGAAGAGGCTGTTAGGAAGATAGAAGAGAGAAGAGTAAAAGAAAATAAAAGTAGAAAAAGAGATAAGGAAAGAAGAGAGAGAAAAAGAGAAAGGAAAGATACATAGAAGAGAAAGAGAGATAAGGAAAGAAGAGAGAGAAAAAGAGAAAGGAAAGATACATAGAAGAGAAAGAGAGATAAGGAAAGAAGAGAGAGAGAAAAAGAGAAAGGAAAGATACATAGAAGAGAAAGAGAGATAAGGAAAGAAGAGAGAGAAAAAGAGAAACGAAAGATACAGAGAAGAGAAAGAGAGATAAGGAAAGAAGAGAGAGAGAAAAAGAGAAAGGAAAGATACATAGAAGAGAAAGAGAGATAAGGAAAGAAGAGAGAGAAAAAGAGAAAGGAAAGATACATAGAAGAGAAAGAGAGATAAGGAAAGAAGAGAGAGAAAAAGAGAAAGGAAAGATACATAGAAGAGAAAGAGAGATAAGGAAAGAAGAGAGAGAAAAAGAGAAACGAAAGATACAGAGAAGTGAGAGAGATAGGGAAAGAAGAGAGAGAAAAAGAGAAAGGAAAGATACATAGAAGAGAAAGAGAGATAAGGAAAGAAGAGAGAGAAAAAGAGAAAGGAAAGATACATAGAAGAGAAAGAGAGATAAGGAAAGAAGAGAGAGAAAAAGAGAAAGGAAAGATACATAGAAGAGAAAGAGAGATAAGGAAAGAAGAGAGAGAAAAAGAGAAAGGAAAGATACAGAGAAGAGAAAGAGAGATAAGGAAAGAAAAGAGAGAAAAAGAGAAAGGAAAGATACATAGAAGTGAGAGAGATAGGGAAAGAAGAGAGAGAAAAAGAGAAAGGAAAGATACATAGAAGAGAAAGAGAGGATAAGGAAAGAAGAGAGAGAAAAAGAGAACGGAAAGATACATAGAAGAGAAAGAGAGGATAAGGAAAGAAGAGAGAGAAAAAGAGAAAGGAAAGATACATAGAAGTGAGAGAGAGATAAGGAAAGAAGAGAGAGAAAAAGAGAAAGGAAAGATACATAGAAGAGAAAGAGAGATAAGGAAAGAAGAGAGAGAAAAAGAGAAAGGAAAGATACAGAGAAGAGAAAGAGAGATAAGGAAAGAAGAGAGAGAAAAAGAGAAAGGAAAGATACATAGAAGAGAAAGAGAGGATAAGGAAAGAAGAGAGAGAAAAAGAGAACGGAAAGATACAGAGAAGAGAAAGAGAGGATAAGGAAAGAAGAGAGAGAAAAAAAGAAAGGAAAGATACAGAGAAGAGAAAGAGAGATAAGGAAAGAAGAGAGAGAAAAAGAGAAAGGAAAGATACATAGAAGAGAAAGAGAGGATAAGGAAAGAAGAGAGAGAAAAAAAGAAAGGAAAGATACATAGAAGAGAAAGAGAGATAAGGAAAGAAGAGAGAGAAAAAGAGAACGGAAAGATACCTAGAAGAGAAAGAGAGATAAGGAAAGAAGAGAGAGAAAAAAAGAAAGGAAAGATACCTAGAAGAGAAAGAGAGATAAGGAAAGAAGAGAGAGATAAAGAGAAAGGAAAGATACATAGAAGAGAAAGAGAGATAAGGAAAGAAGAGATAGAAAAAGAGAAAGGAAAGATACATAGAAGAGAAAGGGAGATAAGGAAAGAAGAGAGAGAAAAAGAGAACGGAAAGATACAGAGAAGAGAAAGAGAGATAAGGAAAGAAGAGAGAGAAAAAGAGAAAGGAAAGATACATAGAAGAGAAAGAGAGGATAAGGAAAGAAGAGAGAGAAAAAGAGAAAGGAAAGATACATAGAAGAGAAAGAGAGGATAAGGAAAGAAGAGAGAGAAAAAGAGAAAGGAAAGATACATAGAAGTGAGAGAGAGATAAGGAAAGAAGAGAGAGAAAAAGAGAAAGGAAAGATACCTAGAAGAGAATGAGAGGATAAGGAAAGAAGAGAGAGAAAAAGAGAAAGGAAAGATACATAGAAGAGAAAGAGAGATAAGGAAAGAAGAGAGAGAAAAAGAGAAAGGAAAGATACATAGAAGTGAGAGAGATAAGGAAAGAGAGTGAAGATAATTTAAAAAAGAAGCAATGAAGAGGAGAGAAAAAAACAAAGCAAAAAAAGAAAGAAAGAAAAATATAGTGAGAAAGAGAAAAATTTAGTCAAGTCATTGAGAAAATACCAATTACCATCAAATCAGTAAAGTTAACTAGTGATGAGTCTGTTCTGTACTTGAGTGGGTGACCATTTCATAACCGCAAGAACTCTAAGAAATCTTAGACTTGTGTGCCATTCTAAATAAAAATAAGCAATTAGAAAGAGAAAAATTGAAAAAAAAGAAGAAGAAAAAGAGTGAAAGAAAGAGAAAAAATGATGAGAGGTTGACAAAGTAAAAAAAGAATATCAAAAAAAGAGGAAGAAAGAAGAAAACTGAGACATAATGAGGGAAGAAATGATGTCTATAATAGAAGGAGAGAAAATGAAAAAGGGAAAATTTATCTAATTATGACATTTCACAAAAGTCTTCTTTAATTTACTGGATGTATTCTTGTATTCTTTACTAAATGGTAATGGTACCAGTATATCAGTACTTATATCTCAGTGTGTGATTTTGAGGACTATTGACTACTATTAGTAGCGCTTTAAGTATTGACACTGCCCTCTCCAAATTCCAAACATTGGGCTACTAGGAAGATAAATGGTAAGTTTAAACGCTTATGTATCACATTTGTTTTTGTTTTACATATATCCGCTTAACGGCTACTGAGAGCTCAATTCATTTGAAGAGTCTTGCTTTACGCTAGTGGCAACCATTACTTCCCTCACTAGTGAGCTCATATATATATATATATATATATATATATATATATATATATATATATATATAAGAGGTTTGTTCAAAATGTATCCAAACTGATTTCATTATATATATATATATATATATATATATATATATATTTCCTTTTATATATATATATATATATATATATATATATATATATATATATATATATATATATATATATATAAACAGCATAGTTTACATAAGAAATAACAGACTTATTTATATAAAGATCTATTATCTATTATCTATAATATTAATAGAATATGATATGAAAACATGAATGTTACACCCTGTCATCACTTCAGATAAATAATTGACCATTCCATTTTGATTCTTTGTGAAAAAGAAGAACGAAAAAGAACACATCAGAGAAAGAAAGAAAGAAAGAAAGAAAGAAAGAAAGAAAGAATGTGATAGCACTATATATCAGATTTTTATTGTTTACTTTAATGGAAAGAAGAAAGAAAAGGAAAGAAAGGAAAGGAAAAGAAAAGAAAAGAAGAGAAGATAGAGGAAGAAATGGAAGAGGTAGATAGATAGATAGATAGATAAGAAGGAAAGACAGATAGATAGATAGATAGACAGATAGATAGATATATAGAAATGAGTAAAAGAAAGAAATGAAGCAAGCTTATTTTAAAAATAGTTTATTTTAACAAACAAAAAATGACTTGATATTTCATAAATAATAATAAAATCTTGCAAAAGTTAACAAATTATTCAATTTTATTAAAATGGTAGGTACTTATTTATTAACAGATGAAAATAAACTAAACATTAAATCATTCAATCACTCTTATTTATTTGCTTGAAATTTATAAAATAATTTTCACACAAAAAAAAAAAGTTAAAAGCCAATGTAAGTTGGATGCTAATTTTAAAAAAAAATTAATAAACTTTTCTTTTTGTTGTGATTGAACATAAAAAAACCTAACATAAACAGTAAGTGAAACAAAATGGCTTTCAAAATATTTTAAAGACTTAATTTTATACACTTCACAAATTTTTTTAAAACTATCTGATAAAATAGGGATAAAAACATAAAAAAACGAATTTATCAAAATAAGAAAAAGAAACCCTTTTAAAAGGGAAATTTCCATGGATGCTGCTCATTCATATACTTTTACTCATGGATCCACATTTTATTTACAAATGGATCCACATTTATTCATGGGTCCACATTTATTTACACATGGATCCACATTTATTTACATGTGGATCCACATTTCTTTGACCTCAAATCAGAGTGCTGTATCTGTATGTTCTGATTAGTATAAAAAGTTTTGAGTTTATATTTAATTCTTTCTTTGATTTAGGCATGGACTCTAAAAGATCTCTAAAGATTTCCCCTGGGATCTAGTACTAGGATTTGACTTCTGTAATTTATGCTGCAGATGTCTGGTAGAACAAATTTCTTGGCCCAAACACATCTTATTATATATATATACAATTTTTTAAAAGTTTATTTGTCTGGATATTTTTTCATAAAATTAACATTTGTATTCTAATGTGATATAATACACACACCAAACAGACGACATTTCCACATAAGACGGAACCTCTCTGAAACTAGTAGACAAATTCACCTACCTAGGAAGCAGCGTCTCATCAACTGAAAAAGACATCGACACATGACTAACAAAGGCATGGACAGCTATTGAAAGGCTCTCAATCATATGGAAATCAGACCTGACTGATAAAATGAAACGCAGTTTCTTCCAGGCAGCAGTCGTATCGATACTGCTATATGGATGCAGTACTTGGACACTAACTAAACGGCAGAAGAAGAAGCTAGACGGCAATTACACAAGAATGTTGAGAGCAATATTGAACAAGTCCTGGCGGCAACACCCCACAAGACACCAACTATACGGCCACCTGCCTCCCATCATGAAAACTATACAAGTTAGACAAATCAGACATGTAGGACACTGCTGGAGAAGCAAGGACAAACTCATTAGTGATTTACTCCTATGGACCCCCGAATTATGGCGAAGCAAAAGCAGGACGATCAGCTCGAACATACTTACAGCAACTATGTGAGGATACAGGATGTAGCCCTGAAGACCTGCCAGAAGAGATGAATGATAGGGAGAAGTGGCGAGAGAGGGTTAGGGATAGGGGCACAACATGATGATGATATATATATATATATATATATGTATGTATGTATGTATGTGTGTGTGTGTGTGTGAAAATAAATCTTATTGAATATGATGGACAAAGAATATCTTATTAATTTTTTTTATCTAACTTGTCTTGTTTCCAAGCCCAGGAATGTATATAAGGATCAAGGGAGTCAAAAGATTCTCCATAGTCTTTTCATTTGAACACTTTAAACTATTTTCTAGTCATTAGAGTAAATAGCATAGTTTCCATAAAGAATGATGGGATTATTTTCACATCAGTTGACATTTTTCTGTCTCAGATCATTACTTGGGCATATATTTTGTATATTAGCATAAATGTGCCCATAAACTCTACCCTCTTATTTTTTGACTGTATCCTGTACGAAATACCTAATATTGCTCTAAGTTGGCCTATGTCAGGTTTTATGTATTACAGACTGGTCATTACTTCTCCCACGTGTCTATCCAAGGGGACATAACTGCTTTTTTTGTCATAATTTTTTATTCATAAATAACAAAGGTTATTATGTATAAGTCAGCAAAAAAATTTCAACCTTAAATAAGCGTCCAAGAGTAGATAAACCAACCAACCAACCAACTTTTGAGTGTTAAATAGAGAATATTTCCCCTTATTTATTAATTTGCAACTGATTATAATACAAATTCTATATAGAAGAAAAAGCCTGGAACATAGTGATTAATAACTGCCTTTGGGAAGCCTTTAAGAAAGTGTTGAAAGAGAAATACTTTTGCTTTTTTGCACTAATATTTATTTGTAATGTATTCTTATTACTTTTACATGCATATGTATGTGTGCATGTATATGAAATCAGAGCTCAACTCATTTTTATGGCTGGTTATCTGATCCTAATAATGAAATAATCCATTTTCCTTTCGCCATAATCAGGGCTAATCAACTTTACAAAGATATTACAGATGGAATCCTGTCTTTTAGCCAAGTGTATCCATTCCAAAAGTATGGGAGAGTTTGGATTGGGATGATGCAAAGACAATTACAGAGAACGCTGAAAACTGAGGCAATTGAAGTATCATTTTGATCCTAATTTCATTTTGATATTCTGCTGTTGTTCATGGCTTGAGGCTTGTTTTTCTGAGATCGACGAAACCTAAGCAAATTAAGTTGATTGGTTCTCAAAAAAGTTGCATTAATATACGCAAAATGAGTGCGGGGATTTTTACAAGCATAAACAAAATGGACACAAATGCTTACAAAAATCTCCAGACAAGATTTATCAGGATTAATAATTATGATACATAATTTTCAAAGTGTAAAATAGGAAAAAAAAAAAAATTCATGGCGGATTTGTTGGGAAAAAAAAAAAACTGACAAAGTTCTACAGGACATGATACATGTATATCATAATGATCTGATTTTTGTTGAATGAGATGGTAATACTGAAAAAAAAAATGGCACATTGTAAGAAAATTTTTGATTGCATAAAAGCATTCATTCTTATCATCAAAGACTGCCTGCAGCATGGCTTCCTTTGACTCTCTTTGACCATCTATCCCTATCAGCCACTGCACTTGTTAAGTCTTCTTGACGGCACCCAGTGTCCACATAGAGTTGATTTTTAGAATAAAGTGGTTTTCAATAAACAGCTTATTAATAATAACGTGTAGTCAGCATCTGATCTCATCCTGCTCATTTATAATTTTTCAAGCGAGATAACAATTAGGATCAAAATGTAGTATCTGTTCTACTAATATCTACGATCAAAGTTTTCCTTCCTGATAATTCTGCATTGTGTAGTACCTGTACTAATGGAAATCTTATTAAATATATTGCAAAATTAATTCAAAATAGAAATTAAAAAGCTAATATTATCTTCTATACTTTTATCTGTGTGTTTTTTTAAATCATTTTGTATTTATTTTTTAAACACTACAAAATTTTATAGTCTGTGAAATAACAACTGCTTTCATCTTTTTATTGATTTTACTTCTGCTATCAAATATTATAAATGACAATGATTATGGTAATTTGAATTATACAAGGGTCATTTTGTTGTTGCAATTGATTACTGCTACTCTTTTAAACAAAAAAAAAAAAAACTAATTCAAATTTCTGGCTTAAAAGAAAAGAGTGCAAAAAATTTAAAACCTGAACGAAGCTTAGAACTTTTTGAACGATCCTCATATATATGTATACATATATTTAAACAATGTTTTGAAAAGTGTATACATATTAAGATTAATAAAATATTCTAAAATCTATGAAAATACTTTAAAATTCTAAAAAAGGCGACTCTTCATTTTGGTCACATGTCTTCAGAGAATTAAAACCATGATAATCAAGTTTATACGTGAGGAATTAAACTTAGGCTAGTTTTTTTTTCAATCAGTTTTCTTTCCCACCTCCATGTTTTTAACAGTCACTACCCTAAGTAAACTTAGGGTTCCTCATGTATAAACTTAGGGTTCCTCATGAATAAACCTAATTCTCTGAAGAGATGTGACCAAAATGAAGAGTCGCCTTTTTTAGAATTTTAAAGTATTTTCATCAATTTTAGAATATTTTATTAATCTTGATATGCATACACTTTTAAAAGCATTATTTAGATTCTATATGGATCCCAAAATCTTTGTATGTATATATATATATATATATATATATATATATATATATATATGTTCACAAGAAAACATTGCTTATGAGTTCATCATCCTTACTTCTCCAGCAGTATCCCATATGACTTATTCATCTGATTTGGATGGTTTTAGAGATGAGAGGTTGGTGGCTATACAGCTGCTTTGTAGGATGTTGCTTCCGGAACTTGTTCAATATAGTTTGTAGCATAATTATGATTATAATCTGTTCTTTTGATAATACTTTGATTATTTACTGTACAATATAAACTGTCAGTATAAGCATAATATCTGTTACGTGGGTATTGTAAATGTGTACAAAAGTAAGAAAAAAATGTTGGTGAATCGAAAGGCATCAAAAACCCTCTGATCAACCATTTGAGGGACTTTAGAAAGAAATTGGTGAATCGAAAGGCATCAAAAAACCTCTGATCAACCATTTGAGGGACTTTATAAGAAATTCAGAAACAATGCACGAACATAGAACAAAGTGATGATAAGGGACCTGTGACCCCCACTTCAATGGCAGAGGTGTTACTGTTTCTAATTTAGAGATTTGTAAATCAAATGCTAACCACACACACCTCGAATTCTCTGTGAAGGCATATGATCAACTTTGAAATTAATTTACCACTTATAAATCAGGTTACCAAGGACAAAAAGGAGATTGTGAAGCCTGGAAAGAAAACCAAGAAGTAAATTGCTAAACTTTAACAAAGTAAAAATGTAAGGAATGTAGAGGGGGGGGGAAAGAAGGAAGAAAAGGTGGAAAAAAGAAAAGGAGAAAGGAAAAAAGAAAAGGAGAAAGGAAAAAGGGGAAAAAAATTTTTTTAACCTGCAAGTTAAATCTCAGAACCCATGGGAAGCTGCATGGTGGATGTGAAGCAAGGTGAATTAACCCAGCAACAGGTCAATGGCATGCTTTACAAACCCCGACAGATCAACAGCCAGGATCAAATAATTCAGTTAGGAATCAACTGCTACTCATCTTTAAAGGTGGCATTTATTGAAGAGTTAGAAATACAGCCATCGAAAGATTACCATGACTCTCACTCAAACCATATATATATATATATATATATATCTATTGTATTGGTTTGGCTTGGAGTAGTCACGTATGGTAAAAGATAGACTGATAAGCCATAGCAATGAATAAATGATACATTTTAATATTATATTATATCATATTAAATTATATTATATTATGAAACACAATAACAGTTCTATTTCATATTTAGCACTATAAAAATATGTAAGATAAAAAACAGAATAAAAGAAAATAGAATTAATATATATAATACAGTTAATGAGAAATCAAAAAGTAATATGTTTGATTATTTCCCCTCATCAAATCTCTCCTCAAAACAATTAGTCTAAACCCTAATCAAATAAACCTCTCATTGATGTATTATTGATCTTTCACCAAACTCCCTTATTTTCTCTCATTAAATCTCTCTCCTTGGCAATTAGTCCAACTTTTCCTTCTATCCTAAAAGATTCAGTGTCTTTTGTTGTCTAAACTGACTTTGTAAAGGCTTCTTATATCTGGAGCTTTTTCAAAGTTACTTTGGAGAGACTCAGGGAGTCTCACGGCATTCTTTATTCGAATTCTTGTCAATAACTTCATATCCCAAAGTCAATTGGTGTCAAATAAAGAAACGTTTATTTTGGCTGTCAATTTGTGTGGAATCATTTCAAGAAGTAGAACAAAAGAATAAAAACTAATTTTGAATTCTTGCCAAAATATCAAATTTCTTTCAGAATTTGCCAAGTTTTGCAACATTAAAAGTTTTTCAATAAAACCATTTCTAAATTTTGAATATTATCTTGTGACATATGTACACAGAACCCCCCACGCAATTTATCTCTCTTGCTAAGTTTATATTTTTTGAACCATCAAATGAATGACCTCCCAATTTCTTTATACATAGCAAAAGTAAAGAGACTTTATCTATCTGAATTTGGGAAATGAGACTAGATATGTATTATTTTGGACTGTTGTCCTCATCTTTATTGTGGTAAGTTGAAACAGAACGTTTCAGTCGCTTTATCCTCTGGCCTTCCTCAGGTTTCCCTTATTTATCTGGGCATAGAAATCATTCAACCTGGGAAATCATTTTTAAAGTTTGATTGTTGATCAAACAAGGAATTCATGAACTATGAAGATCTCATTTAAATAATTAATGGAAAAAAAATATCCAGATAAACAAGGGATAGTTAAAGAAGACCGGAGGAAATAGCGGCCGAAACATTGGGTTTCAACTTACCACAATAAAGATGAGGACAACTGTATGAAAAATCACAACCAAAATAAAGAGACTTTCTCCTTTAAATGGGCAGATTAATTCTGCTTTACATTTGATCCATTTGCAATAATTAAAAATCACTTAAAGAAACAAATCAAACAATTTGATTGGATGATGTCGTCCTTTTTTGTCCTTCAAGATCTTCAACCTGGATGCAGCTCTGGGCAAGATTCTATGGAAAACTACCAATTACTTACCTTCTCTCCCCGTACCTCACTATTATTGTCTAAAAAAGGATAAAGGTCAGTATAGCTTGGTTCCAGTATCATTGCAGGGATTACCTAAACAAGATAAAAGAAAATATCAGAGTGTCTGAAGAAGTCCAACACTTTGTTTTGAATTCAGTGTTGTCCTTCTACTAGACTAGTTACCAATTTTTCCAACTATTTTGGGTACGAGTCGTGCAAAGAAGAGATAGATTCATAGCTTTTCTGAAAGGCATTCATGCAAAGTGAATGTAAAAATCTTTCACTGAAATTTGAACACACCTTAGTGATTTCATTTTTGGTCTCTCTCTCTCTCTCTCTCTCTCTCTCTCTCTCTTCATTTAATCCTTCACTGAATTCTCTCTCTTCAGGCCATTTGGTGTTTATTCAGATCCTGAAGAAGGAGGCTTGGCAATGTGATTTCTCTAGTAATAAACTCAATACATTCTCAAAAGAGGCAGTGTATAGACATTCTCAAAAGAGGCTGTGTAAAGACATTCTCAAAATAGCCAGTGTGTAGCCTGACAGCCTGATTTCAACAAAAGAAAACTTTGACTCTGGTTATAACTGACAAGTATTTGATATATTTAAAGAGTCGAAGAAACTTGATGGCATTGCAAACTCATGTGTCAGACTTTGATAATATGGAACCATAGATTTTAAGAGTTAGATAAAAAAGATAGAACTTGATAATCTTTTTGAATTGGTGGTCAATAATTTTGACAAAGTTTGTCTTCCTTCTGTGGCTTTTTTCTACAAAGTACTTCAGCTTTTGGTTTCCCAGTCAATGGACTCTGCCTAGGATCAGAGCGTAGTATCTATGGACTCAGCCTAGGATCAGTGTAGTATCTATGGACTCTGTCAAGGATCAGAGAGTTCCTCCCCAGCACTTCTACTTCAGATCAGTGTAGTATTTGTACCCATGGAAATCATATGATTATTTTAAAAATTAGTCCAAATATAATTTTAAAATGATATAAATAATCCATTTAGATAATGATAAATTCATAAAATCATTTCTATTTTAAATTGACTAAATTTTTATGAAATAAAAATGCAAAAAAGTAAAAAATAATGTTACAATAACAACAGAATTTGTCATTACTGAGTAGAGAGATCAGATTGTTAATACATTCCAAAATGCTAATGTGTGTGTGTGTGTGTGTGTGTGTGTGTGTGTGTGTGTGTTCAGAAAAACCAACATGTAAACAAATAATCATAACAACTGAATTTCTCATTACAAGTTTTTTATATATAAGTAAAATATACATCTTTCATATAATTTCTCTTTTTACAGACACACAGATGCTCAGATACACATGGGTATGTCTATTTCTGCTGATCAAAATAAATAGAAATCATATATATTGATAAAATTGAAAGATTTTTTTATGGTTTTTCTATCATTAAAGAAATAAAGGTAAAAATTTAATCCCTGTTAAACTAAAACTTTCTATCACATCATTAGTTTAGCTGAATGTGTTCACTTAGTTCAGTCTATCACTCATACTTGGAGTGGAAAATAAAATGTTGTCAGACTAAAAAAAAATATTGAAAGAAAAAAAGCAAAAATATATTTTCATTTTTCCTCAAGGTTTGCATTATCTTGAAAGAATTCTTATTTCCATTTGATGTTCAACTTTAAGAAGCCATTTTCATGCTTCCAGAAATGCTACAAAGACACAAAAATTTTATTTATCTCTCAGTCTGTTTCTTTCTCAGTTTGTTTCTATTGTTTTTTGTTTGTTTGACATTCAGTCACTGTCTCTGTCTCTCCTGCTACTTTCCATGTAATTTTTTCTGTTATTTTATCACAAGATTCTCCCATTTTTAAAATAAAATTTGCATGCTTATCTATCAGATTTTTTGCTTGTCTTTTGTATTATCCCCTTACACCTTAAAAAGGATACACACACACACACACACACACACACACACACACACACACACACACACACACACACACACACACACACACACACACACACAAATCTATCTATCTATCTATCTATCTGTTCAGATGCATATATATATATATATATATATATATATATATATGTGTGTGTGTGTGTGTGTGAGTGTGCTGGTAAGGGGGTAGTTAAGCAGCAGTCTTTCATTTAAGCATGTTTGTTTAAATAATAAAGACACAAAAGAACTTAATAAAATTATATAGACAAAATGCTGCCACTCACCATGATACTGACATCCAAAAGTATTGGTGTAGTTTTGTAAAAAGACAAATTAATGACAATAAAGAAAAAATAAACACTCTAAATACTGAAAAATACTCTACACATGCAAGCAGCCAATGATGATGGTCTATGAGAGGTCTGAAAGTGCTTGGGACAATTTTGGTAAATTCATCCACCAATTCCAACTTGAAACCAAGACACTTATCAGGAAACTTGAAAGGATCTTAATAAAATCATATAGACAAAATGTGTCTTTATCATTTAATCAAACATGCTTACATATATATATATATATATATATATACCTCAATCTTGGCCCAATCAGCTGAGGCTGTAGAATACACCAACTGCATCTCTGCATCAGCAGGATAAGACACCCCTCCCAACAAGTGTCCTAGATATGACACTAAACCATCTGATGGTGAGGCTCCAGTCCTGGAGCCTTGAGGAATGAGTAGTACCCCTTCATTGCCATTACTCCCAGGTCCACTCTGACCAAGAGTCATAGTTCCTGTAAGGGTACCATCATTTACTTGAAACCAGTTAACTGTGTGCAAGCAAATTATTGAAATTAATGAAATTTTTGGTATTTGATTGCAATGTTTGAAACCATCTAAATGTATTCAAATGAAGGAAAAACATGAACTAGAATTATTAGTGTTAGATAACAATACTTGAAACCATTTAGTGTCCTGGATATGACATTAACTGTTCAATCTTTTACTTGGGATTATTATTGATATTAAATAAATTCATTCATGCAGAATAAGAAGACTTGAAAGTATCTAACTATGTGCAAACAAATGATTAATATTATATAGAATTATTAGTATTAGATAGGAATACTTGAAACTATTTAACTGTGTACAAACAAATGATTAATATTAAATAGAATTATTAGCGTTTAATAGGAATACTTGAAACCATTTAACAGGATACAAACAATAAAAAAGCAATTTTAAAAGCATTTAAAAAATAGCTCAAATGTCTTTGGCTTATTTTTAAAGTTGGACCATTACAGTCCCTTTGTTGGTATTTAAATGACTGAGCAGGATTTTTTTTGTCAGTCTGGTAGTCTTTCATTATGCTATTAACAGTCTGTTAGTAGTCTGCTTTTTCACAGGTCCCAGTTTGTTAGTCAATTTCACAGTCAGTCGGAAAAAGGTAAAGGCCAGTATCCACTGTCCAACCAGGGATGGTGTAAAATTTACAATTGACTAAGAGAGAATTAATTGGCTTCCATGATAAAAGAGAAACCCAGAATTGATTTCTTTCCATAGGAAACAGAAAAGTTGCTGAGTTCTCTCTACTCTATGCAAGTAAGTCTTAGGAGAAATTTTTTCAAGAAGGACAGTGGAAAAGATTTAACAAGAAACGTTAAATTTCTCAGAGCACCATCCTCAAAATTGTTCAGACACCCCGTAAAAAAGATACGGCTAATGCAAGCAAAAAGAAAATTATATCAGCCAGTGAGTGCCTTGCACCAGAAATTTGAAACAAGAGAAAGAAAAAAAAAAAGAGAAGAAAATTGTATCAGACTGAGAAGGCCTAGCACCAGAAATTTGAAACAAAAGAAAGGAAAAAGAAGAGAAATTTGAATTCAGACACCATTTTGGTATTTCTGTAAAAAATTGTTTTTTAAAGTACAACTTTTCTTTGTTTTGGTTTGACTTCAAGTAAGTCTATTTGATTTTCCAATTCTTTCCTTTATATCCTTTTGCTTTATTTTTTTTTTGTGTTACATCAAATGTGTTTTTTGCTCAACTATGCACAGGGAAATTTGTGCAATGTCAGTAGAAATGTATTTGTTCAATTCATTCTTTTTTAAATAAATGTTTTGTTGTGGGATAAATGTTTGTTCATCTCTAAAATATAGTTGTTGTTTCTTCGTGTGTTAATAGTTGAGTTACTCCTCTCCTTCCTTTCTTTCCATACACCTTTAATTTTACAACTATTCTTTCTTTTTCCTTCCTTATGAAGCTACCCAGTTAACTGCTATCTTGATCCGCAACATTCAAAGCCTTGTTAACATCTCTCTCTTTGTTTTTGTACCTATGGGTGATATGCTCAAGATATTTTGAATACAATACTTGAAAGTAAATATATATATATATATATATCATCATGTCGCGCTATCAGCACAGAAATTTCTGTCCCTCTCTCACCACCCCTATCATCCATTGCTTTTTGTCTTCCAGGCTACATCCAGTATCTGCACAGAGCTGCTGTATGTATGTTCAAGCTGGACATCCAGCCTTTGCTCATCCCTGTGAAGAGGTCCACAGGAGTACATCACTTACGAGCTCATCCCTACTTCTCCAGCAGTGTCCCACATGTCTGGTTCATCTTTTTTGATAGTTTTCGTGACTGGTGGTAGGTGGCTGTACAGTTGTTGCTTTGTGGGGTGCTGTCTCCAGGACTTGTTCAATATTGCTCACAGCATTCTTGTGTAATTGCCATCAAGTTTTTTCTCCATATGTTTTGTTAACGTCCCCGTGGCGCATCCATATAGCAGTATCGATACTACCACTGCTTGGAAGAAACTGCGCTTCATTTTATCGGTTAGGTCTGACTTCCATATGACCAATAGCCTATTCATAGCTGTCCATGCCTTTGCTAGTCGTGTGTCGATATCTGTCTCCATTGATAAGACACTGCTCCCTAGGTAGGTGAACTATATATATATATATATACATATTTGTGTGTGTGTGTGTGTGTGTGTGTGTGTGTGTGTGTCTGTCTGTCATTTGTAAACTATCTTAGAAATCATCCAGACTTGATTCATAAGGAATGTCAAATCCAAAAGAAACATATTAGAATGAATATAAATAGATGGAAAACATTTTCCTTGCGACAAAATGCTTGTCATCTCCAGCAGAGATTTGTCTCCTTCAAATGATAAAGAGTAAAAAGAAGAAAGCAACATGGCTGCCTTCACAAAACTATAAATCTTTTATGTTTGCATTTTACATTTTTCAAAAATCAATTCTTTTTCATTTTGCATGCACATCATATATTTCCCAAGTATAAATTTTTATTATCAAAATTATATATATATATATATATATACTTGTATATATATATATATATATATACTTGTATGTGTGTGTATGTGTATGTATGTTTGTATATATATATATATATATATAGGTGTGTAAGTGTGTGTGTGTGTATCTCTTATTTTCTCTCTTTCTCTCTCTATATATATAGATATATATTTATATATATAAGAATATATTCAAGAATATATGAGAATACATAACTTACAGTTAACAGTGTAGAAAATGAAAATTATGAGCCAAGTTCAAATTCTACCTGGTGCAGTTTCTTTTCAGTTCACACTAATGGCATTGGGAAAAGTGTGAATCTATTTCTCCTCTTTTCAGCAATGATTGAAATAGCAGACCAGATTAGACACTCTAGCTTTAATTGAAACCAGTCTAGGAGAAGGACATCTTTGAAATCAAAACTCAATTATAATTAGATAGCAAATCAAAACTCAGTTAAAAATAATAGCTAAAGTTGGATACGAGATAGAAATCCCACTCTATAAAAACTGACACTGCTAATATGATTGGTGTTGCAAGTTGAAGGACAGACCAGATTGAGAAGTATATATGAATATATATATGTCTTTCTTTCATGGAAATTGAATTCTCCGTCATGTTCAGTGTTATGATGTTTTATTTTATCTATCAATTAAAATTTTACACCATTAAATTAACGCTTCATTACTGAAAAGCTATGAATACATCAGAGATTGTAGGAAGACAATAAATAATTGTCTCCCTTGGAGAATAGGGTATGTCCATTAGGTGGTTTCTTGGATGACCAGATATGAAAATTGCAAAATCCAACTTAATCATTTTTACCTCTATTCTTTGAACAGTAAAGACATACTCTCCTTTTCTGCCTCTGTTATTTGAACACTAGAGATGTTGTTTCCTTTTACAGTGATGTACCATCAATCATCAAGTAAGTTTTTTAGTGTTTTTGTACCCCTTTCGTATACTGATTAAACAATATGTGAATATTTTATCTGTTTGGATATGTTTATGTATTCTTGTATTTATATTATGCATGTATTAAATGTTTCTCTTTGGATATAGTGTGATATTAAAAGAAATATGAGGGCATAACTTCTCACCACATCCAAAGAAAAATTTTGGTGGTACTTGGACCAATGAAAAATTCTAGAGAAAGTGAGTTGAGAACCAAGGAAAGTATTTTAGTAAATACAGCTTCAGTTTCCATACTTTTTGAACATTCCGCCTGTGAACATGTGAACAAGAAAAAAAGCTATTTTATTGCAAATATCCTGTATGTATAACATTTAGCTATGTCTGGCATAAGGTTTTGTGTATGCTAAGTAGATTGTATCACTTTCATCTTCAAAATATGGCTAGGAATACTGAGCTTGTCTGCTTTGGTTGCTGAAAGATGCTTGCTATGTACATCATGCATGATGGCTGATTATCCAGAAGCAGATAATATAATAAACTTGCCATTGGCTCCAGACTTCCAGAAAAGTAAATTCTTTGTTATAAAGATGTTTACCACCACGAATTGAAAGCAAACAACATCAAGTGAGCTGTGGTCATGGACTGTAACAGACTAACGGCCATGGCAGACATCAAGATAAGAAAGAAGAGGACATGTAAGAAGAGTGAAGAGAATCCAGATGGGGGAGAAATGTGACAGCATCTGTAGAGTCATTTTTCAACTTCAACAGAGATGGTCACTTGAGAATCATGATATGCAATCATAGCAGGCATCTGAAATTCTTCTTCATCCTATTTTTTTAATGTAGTTAACATTTCAGCCAATCTACGACACCTGATGAGGATGGAAGAATGGATTGTCCAAACAGTATCAAGAATATAAATAAGAGTTTCAGTTGTTCAAAAAACTTCTATTATGATTATTATTATATTTTTTTACTAGTATTTTCTATCATCTTTTAATTTTTCATGCTTTTTTTATCACCACTAACTTGATTCATTATTTCTATAGCAGCAAAGAACAGAACCTATAAGAGACCATTATGAAGAATAAGCACTTGGTGATGTAATATAATGGCCGAGGGATTTCGTTTTATGCCTTTGGGTTTAGTTGGGCTGAGAACCTTTCGGTTCAGTGCATAGGTTACTTAGGTGCAACATTAACGCATGTGTTCATGCATGCGTGCGGGCGGAGCGAACATGTCACTCAGAGATGTCACAATAGCCCAGATGGGAAACGGGGCTAGCAAGTGCGAATGACGTCACACACCGGAAGCGCACGGAGGATTTTGGGAATTTTGAAGAAAGTTAGTTGAGTTGAGAACTGGACACCGAACAAGAAGGGTTGACTTTCGCTTGCTCGCGGAGGCCTTGGGCAGGTGTCGCACATGTTGGGAGAGCAGATGAAAAAGCCAGAATAGAAAGAATGCGTATCTCTCTCCTTATGTCGAAGAACCTTTAAACTCAAAGGTAATAAAAAAAAGTTTCATACCTGAAATAAGAAGTCGTAAGTATTTTTCGTGTTTCGAGATTCCTATGTTCTATCTTTATGGACATTCGATGTACGTTTCACACATAGCCATATCAGGGCTATGGTACAGTGAGACTCAGACTCCTACTCCCTTTAGTTCTAGGGAAGTCTTGTTTCTGTAACACCAACGGATCTCATTGCTCAATGGTAAAACAGTTGATCAAATAATTAGACTTTTCTGAAGTAAAAATATATGATTTCAAGTTTCACTTTGTTTTTGTTGCTATTGACAATATATGTTTTTCCTTGTTGTTGTAAAAAAAATGACCCAAATGAATTGTGATAAAAAGCAACTATAATTAAAAGATACAAGAAAATATAAGTCAAAATTAATAATCATAATAAATGATTATGTTTAATCTATCAACATATTAAAATCTTCGTTATGTTTATATATACATATAAATGTGTGTGTGTGTGTGTGTGCGTGTGTGTGTGTGTGTGCTCGTAAACAGAATCAAACAAAAATAGCACTTTAAAATGAGATGTTTATAAGGGCAATATGTGCCCGTGGTGTAATGGTTATTGTCGTAGGAAATGGACACGGCGACACGAGTTCAAATCCTGGACAAGTCTAATTGCATTTCACATAGCACTAATATCCTTGGGAAAGGTATGAATCCAATAATTCTCCCTCCAGCTATGGGTAAATAGTAGGGCAGACTAGGTTCTTCAGCCTTGGTGAGGCAACAAGTCTAGGAGAAGGAAAACTCTGAATTCAAACCTGTTAAACTCCGCTAAAAAATTGACCTTGTGTCATATCCTGCCCGAGCGGAGGGGTTGGTAAATAGGATAAGAGCAATATGTTTAAAATACTCTAATTTGGACAATGTAACAATTTCAATTTAAAACATGAATGATGATTTTGTGGAGTCGGCATTTGTTCTGAGCATTTTTATTTTAATCGTCCAAATTCTCAATATAACAAAGATAATTATGAAATATTCTTCAGAATTCTTCACTCCTACCTGAACAGAAGAATCTCTATCATCATGGACCACTGTTATGATGGGGAACACAACAGGCTATTTAGTAAAAAAAATAAATTCTGATATATTAATCACTCTAAGTTCAATATAGATAATAAATTTCTTACCTACCACACGAAGACAGGTGCTTATTGAAAGATGAATTTATATATGTATATATAAATGGACTCTGATTGATTGATTGATTGGTTGGTGGATCAATATAAATTGATGCAAAATTATTTCATAAGCTGCTAGATGAAAAGACTGACATACATTTATTGCCCGACAAATCTTTAGAAATATTAAACTGAAACTCGAAAAACATTTGATTAATAACTGAACTCTAATGCCGCACAAAAGCCTTTCAATTTTTTTGCAAAGGTGGTGGGAACTACTCAACTCATTCTTTGAAGTAATCAAAGAATCTTTAAGAGGTGCATCAAAATCTAGAGTGCTATTTTGATCGACACAAAAGCAAAACTAATCTATAATCTAAAAATATAACGTTCATGAAAAAAAAAAAAAAAAACAATATCTTACCTAAGTTTTTTTTTTTATAATTTTAATTTGATTTTATACTTTACTAAGCTTTGAAGATTGACATGCAGAATTTTCATAAATTCTTACTTCATTGATAATGCTCTCTCGTATTTTTGAGTAACCAGTGATATAATTGTCAGAATTCAAACTCCTCCTCCTCTCATCACTTGCTCAGCATCCTCCTCTTCTTTATTCTATGGATGTGCCAAATGCCAAATTCAGCCTACTATTATGGCAGGATGACACAAGATACCTGAGATGAAATGCAATAACAATTTTGTAAAGAATGGCCAAGAGAAAAAAACAGGTTTTGAAAGCAAAGAGAAATAAGAAGAAACGGATGAAGGATTCTAATTTTTAGAATATTTGAAAATGTTACTTGAACCATGTTGCTTAATATTGAATCATCTCTTGGGTGGGATTTCTGGGGTAGATCACTTTTAGTTTTATCAGCTAATTTGGTATTGACTAAAAATCAATTCAACACAAAAAAAAACTCCCATATTTTTATGTATCTCAATTCCTTCATTAATATACATTTATATGTTTTTCTTGGAATTGGGGCAACACAAAGCAATTATACTTATGACCCGCAAATGGTGAGCAGCAGCAGTGATTGGTGGATACAAATATTGTTTATCATATAAACTAAGTGAGAATGGAACAGATAAGAAATAGTATTCTTTCTTTGTTTTGCTATTAAATAATACCCCAAAATAACTGCCCTACATTACAAAGTATATTAAATTTTACAGGTGAAAATAAAATATTTACATGTTCATATCAATGACTTCTATAATAGTAATTGAAAACGCAAAGAAACAAATTCACAAAGCATAAACAAGTTTTCAAAGCTTATATTTCTTATGATTCGATACCTTGTGAAAAACTAAAAACAAATAAATAATATTACTTATAAACTAGATTTATAAACATTTACGAGTCACAAAAAGAAATCTATTAATTTCTTTCGGCACTGTCCTTTTTTTAAAACCTTAAATTTGTCAGAGGAGGTTTTTGAGAAACTACTCACAGTGTACAGCGGATCAAAGTTAAGTAGATTCAAATTCAAATCAGTGAAGAGAAAATTATTGGATCTGTAGCAGAAAGAACTTTGTATTTTTGTTTGGCGTGTAGATTAGTTTGACCGTTATGGTCATCGCATATTTTCACCCAATGAGGATTACTTATCCTATTCAGCCCACACCATTTTTCCGGACAACATAAAAATGGTGAAAGCCCACGAAACTACCTCTTCCTCAGAACCTTTGAGCAGGACGGACGTACTTTCTGTCCGCTCCCTTCATAGCAGCAGAATCACAACACCATGAGGAAAGCCGTCTAATTTATGAAGCTTTTGAGTCTACCCTTTTAGACCAATGGCTCCCAGTTGAACAGCAATTAGATGCATGAAATCCGCCACTAACAGGAACACCTTTATGTCACCTCTAACTTTTGCTATGTCTACAGCAATGTGCAATCTCGCTCAGACATCCAGCTACCTCAATCCTGGGCAACCTTATCCGGAGACCTTCATGCCTCTCTCCTACAGCAACCAGGACCACACATTTATGGGTGACTACATCATTCCTATCCTTAAACAGCAAACCCGAATTTTGCTATATCTATGGCGACGCATATTCCGCTCAGACATTCAGCATTGCCTTGACTGTAGCAACGCACATTTCACTCAGGCATTTAGCTGCTATAATTCCTTCTCAACTCAATAACTATTTCCTTCCTTCCTTCCTTCCTTCCTTCCTTCCTATGAGACTTGCAGCATAAAGGTACCCTTTATTCTAGCTGCCATTAAACCTTCTTAAAAACCTTACTGCATCTTTGTTCTTCTCCTTTATTTTCCAACAATATAACGAGGAACTAACGTAACAATATTCCTCGCTAAATATCTTATAAAGTTTGTGTTACTAAGTGTGAAATTGCTAAAAAGAAACAAAGCTATTGTGTATAACATTATGATTGAAATAGGAAAAAAACATTCCTTTGGTTGTTGTTGGGTGTGTCTCGAATAATAGACAATTGGCCTAATGAGAAGAGTATTTGCCAAAGGTCCAGGAGACGGGGTTCAATCCCAGGTCAAGTCATACTAAAGACTCAAAAGATGGTACTTGATACCGCCTCGCTTAACACTCAGCATTATAAGGTAAAGATCAAGAGTAAAGTGGAGCAATCCAGGGAAAGGTGTAGAGCCCTCCCCTATACGTTGGTGTAGTAGCTATTGAAAAGGTAGCCTTCAGGTCACCCTCGACTAAGGTTGCCAACTTTACTTTTACTTATAGACAGTAAATTAATAAAATTCTTACGCATTATATACAGTATAACGTATAGTGTTAGGTGTTTAGTGTGCCACTGCTAGAGTTCCTTTAGAATACAGACAATTAGATGACTGAAATTTTGTCTTTTTCTTAAGCCATATAGAGTTGAAAAAGAAAGATGTTTGTGGCTTTTCTTTAGTGCTGAGATGCCACCTCCAACTGGTTGTCAGAAGAGTCTCCTGCAAGTAAGGAAGCTAATCCTACAATATCATGAGACATCAGTATTTATCTTTAGAGGGGGATTTTATTTGATTAGATGCACTTTCTTCATCATAAATAAAAGATAAAAAAAGAAAACAGATTGGAGAGACTTGTTTATTACATTCTATCATTTTAAAGTTCTATGTATTAAATAGTAACATTCTATTCTTTTCCCTTTAAGATACTTTTCAATTGTGATTGAGAGATTTTAGATTGTTTATGTAGAAAAGTAAAAAGCTTTTTTTAAAATCAAAATATATTAATTTTTATGCAAAATTTCTGGGAACATAGCTGTGTCATTTTCATGGTTTTAGCATTTGCAGAAACTCATAGAAAGAGGGAAAAAATAACATTTAAGCTTTTGCTTTTTCACCAGATACCACAGAATAATGAGAATTCAGAAAAATATGTGAAATTTAATTTTTACTTAATCTTTTTTCGTCTTTAATCTTTTTCTCTTTCAATTTCTCTTCCTTTTCTTATTCTCTTAGTTTAACTTTTATTGTTTTTCTTTTTCCTTCAAACATTTTCCCATTTTTCATCTTTTTTCAATTTCTTAATTTTTACTTTTATCATATTTTTCTCTTTATCACTTGGGGTTGTCTTCGTGGTGTAATGGTTAAAGCGATGGACTGTGGAATCGTAGAAAGCGAGTTCAAACTCTAGTCGTGCTATTACATTCACTTTCGGGCAAATACCCTTGGGAAAGGTAAGAACCCCCTTATCCTCCCAGCTATGGGTTAAATAGTACAACTACTGTTCTTCTTGGAGAATAGCTTTGGCATTAAATAACCTACAAAGGTTGATATGCCATTAAATAAAGAAACCAACCAACCTTTATCACTTAAAGGACACTAAGAGCAGTCATTAAGCTCAATATCATGTTACATGTCAGTAATAGAATTTATATCTTACAATAATTCACTATATAACAGATACTATAATAATATTTTTGTCTATCTCTCTATCATTGAATAACGGAAAGATGTGAAGAGTTGGAAAACAAAATTTTCTTATGAACAGAACCTTGGCATATACTTTTAGAGTGTAGTAGAAAGAATTTCAAATCATTATTTAGTGAGGGAATTGTTTTGGCCATTGGAGTTTCAAATTTATATATTCTGTCTAATGAGAATGACTGATGCCATTCTGCCTGGGTTACCTCCCCAGGTAACATAAAACGCTGCATTAACCATTCTTGTCCTCTCTTTGCTTCCTCCCTTGCTAGCAGCAGGCCAGACCGTCTTTATCCTCTGTCACCACAAGGCAGTCCACTAAGCATTATGAGGAGACCACATCCAATTTATGGACCATTGGTGTCTAGGAAATCATTCTTTCATCATTCATCTTTCCTTCTAAACCAACAGGTCCTCGGAGAAACAAATTGGATATTTTCAACTCCTGCTTTGACTTCAGCATTTTAATTCCTGTCCTGACGACTGCATCACAACTCCTGCTTTGACTTCAGCGTCTTTATTCCTTCTCAACTTTCCAACTGTTTCTTCTTCCTGCAACTTACAGCACTAGGGTTCCTTTCATCTCAAGCTGTTAATAAAATTTCCAAATTGAAAACTATTAATATCTTCATCAACTCTTTTGTTCTTCCTTTTAATATAACAAGAGGCAACAGAATTCTACCACCTCAACTGCCATTTTTGTATAAATGGTAATATTATCTGCCCTCATGTTATAAGATAATTCATTTTTGAAAATTCTATTGTTTTAAAGTTTTACTATGGGTTCAATTTACAATGTAAATACAATGGACTGCTACTTTGTAAGAACAGCTAAACCAAATCTTTTTCTTTTTGGTGAATCATACAAAATAGACATTTAACTGAAAATTTCCAAGTCAAAAATCAAACTTTTTGGTATTTCTTTTTTCCAATGATATTTTTCTAGTCACCAGAAAGTCAAGATTTAAAAGAAATCATTTTGTGATTTGTAGTATATACAATGGTCACCAAGGGGTCATAATAATTAAACTATGTATGTTTAATTGTTAGGCCCTCACAAAATGTCTGTTATTCTTGTGGCAATAAAATGATAAATAGATAAATGTTCAGCTTATGCAACTTAAAATCGCACCTGTAGTGTATAGAATATAGAAAAATATTTTTAAAAAAACAAACAAAGGTATATAGATATATATGGTAAAAAAATTTTAAAAATTAAAGTAAAAGATATTGATGAATGTAAGTAAAATGAAAATTAATTGATCATTCTATTTATATTTCTTATTTTCTCTGACATACAGTGACGATATTAGAATAAATAAATCTCTGCTTCTTTAATCTCATCCCATTTTCTTTGATATTTTCTGATTGTCCTGGTAGTCTCAGATGGGTAACAACCCAACAAGCCTTTGATGTTTAATCGTACAGATGTCTAGAAATAAAAACAATAAGCTTGTATGCTGTTAACATCTCCAACTGTCAATATTTGAAGATTTCATTCAGGAACCAAACTTTTATGAACAGGAAGGGTCAGAGGTAGCATTCAATTACTCATTCACATGCATAGCTCTCTATGTACACAGGAGCCCATATCTATTCTTAATCAGTACTTTTATGACCTTCTACACTAAATACTTGGCTTTGGACATCTTTAATCCAATTCTCTGGCAACCAAATAGTTAAAGATTGCAACTAAATTGCAAATAAATGAATGGAAGTACTCTGTAATTAGCATATAGTATTATTCTCCCTTGAGAAATTATAATGATCAGGGTGAGTACAATTGCTGATCTTATATTCTTATTATTAACCAGCAAGTTGGAGTGAAAATTGTTTATTCTCTTAGAGCATTTTAATGGTATCGGGTTAAGAAAGATCTCACGGTGATATGCTATTTTTGTTGTCTTACTGTAAAACACATCTAGAAATTGAACTATTATAATATAGATTGCAATTTTCCTTCATTTTTCTTCTTTCTATTTTATTCCTTTTATTTTTTGTTTTTCTTTCTTGTTTTGTCTTTTTTCTTCCCTGTTCTACAGGAAAAGATTTGAAATTTTGCTTTATTGTTCATTAATTTTTGTTTTTTTTAGCTTTTGATTTTAAGATGGACAACTATAAATTTTTTTACACACTTTTCTACACTTTCTTAATTTCTTGCCCAATATATGATAAACGCAAAGGGTTGTTACAAAGAAAAAATATAATTTTTTTATCAATGTGTCACAGAAATTTTCACTGGCAGCTAAAAAAACACAAAAAACAGAATGAACAGAAGAAATAACAGACACAAAAACACAAACACACAAACACATGCAGTTTACTTTAGTTGTACCTTTTCAAAAACAGACATATTTTTGATGGTCCATTCTGAAATCTAAAAGAAAACAAATTTTTCAAAAATTCATTGGCAAAGTGAAGTCTAGGATTGATCTGCAATTTTTGCTTTCATCTTCAAAGGAATGCATAAACAATTAAATACTTTTCATCCAAAATAAAAATACTTTCTGCATTCATGGATGCATGTACATTTACAAATATATATGCATGTATATATTGATTAATACACACACACTCTGATATATATATATATATATATATATATATATATATATATATATATATATATATATATTGATATGTGTGGGTATCTAGACATTTAAAAATTTCTATATATGAGCATATATGTCTCTGTATGTCAACCTGCTTATGTTTTTACATAAAAATTCCTGACAATATTGGTGTTTGTCTATGTATTTTTAAATATATATGTATATTTTTTAATCATTCATGATATTTAGACTATTGTTTTCATCTTCATTGTTATATTAAAGACAACATTTCTGCTAATGTGTTCTCCAGCCTTCTTCGGGTGTTTCTTGTCAAACTCGGAGCCTCCACAGAAATTTGAACCACATCCTTTATTTAATCCACAGTGTGTGGGGGTTACTTGTTCTGATTCTGTTGATCATAACCTGGTACAAGTGTTAAGTATTCCTATACTGTTACCTGCCAGCAGCCAGGATTGAACCTGCAACCTCAAGATGATTGTCTCTATGAAGGTTAGGGAACCAACACCTATAACTGTCAGAGTGAATTTTTGGGACTTATAAACTTAATGTTCTTACATCATTATGATTATTACTATTAGGTATGATTTTTTACCCAAGTTCAATACTCTCATTAGAATTAATATAGGTTTTTTTTTCCATATGAATATAGACTGTAATCCATTTTTACTGTTTTTCAACTTCAAGTTAAACATATATGGTCATCTGATAAGACAGAGAGTATATTGATATTCTCCAGTGAAAGAAATTTATAATGACAATTTAACCAGATTGGACTTTCCTTCTAGTTGCACAATATATATACATACATACATAAATATATTTATCAATTATTTAAAATATCGATTAGATTATTATATTAAAATTGAAATCGCAGTATTTACTCATTATATAAGTATTTTGAAATTGAGAGTTACATTTCAATCACCCCGTATACTTTTCAATCATCCTGTACTCTTTTCTAACACCCGTACACTCTTCAATCACCCTGTATACTTTTCAATCACCCTGCAAACCCTTCAATCACCCTGTATACTTTTCACTCATCCTGTAAACTTTTGAATCATCCTGTATACTTTACAATCATCCTGTATACTTTACAATCACCCTGTAAACCCTTCAATCACCCTGTAAACCCTTCAATCATCCTGTACACTTTTCAATCACCCAGTATACTTTTCAATCACCCTGTAAACTTTTGAATCATCCTGTATACTTTACGATCACCCTGTAAACCCTTCAATCACCCTATAAACCATTCAATCACAATGTATATTTTTCAATCACCCAGTAGACCCTTCAGTCACCCTGTATACTTTTCAATCACCCTGTACACTTTTCAATCACCCTGTAAAATTTTGTAATCATCCAGTATTCTTTTCAATCACCCTGTAAACCCTTCAATCATCCTGTACACTTTTCAATCACCCCATATACTTTTCAATCACCCCGTATACTTTCCAATCACCCCGTATACTTTCCAATCACCCTGTATACTTTTCAATCACCCAGTATAGTTTTAAATCATCCCATACACTTTTCAATCAACCTGTATACTTTTCAATCATTCCGAATACTTTTCAACAATCCTGTACATTTTCAATCACCCCGTATACTTTCCAATCATCCTGTATAGTTTTCAAACCCCCTGTATACTTTACAATCACCCTGTAAACCCTTCAATCATTCTGTACACTTTTCAATCACCCTGTATACTTTTCAATCACCCTGTAAACTTTTGAATCATCCTGTATATTTTTCAAACACCCTGTAACCTTTACAATCACCCTGTAAACCCTTCAATCACCCTGTATACCTTTCAATCACCCTGAAAACCATTCAATCATCCTGTACACTTTCAATCACCCTGTAACCTTTACAATCACCCTGTAAACCCTTCAATCACCCTGTATACCTTTCAATCACCCTGAAAACCATTCAATCATCTTGTACACTTTCAATCACCCTGTACACTTTACAATCACCCTGTAAACCCTTCAATATCCTTGTATACTTTTCAATCACCCTGTAAACCCTTCAGTCACCCTGTACACTTTTTAATCACCCTGTAAAATTTTGTAATCATCCAGTATTCTTTTCAATCACCCTATAAATCCTTCATTCATCCTCTACACTTTTCAATCACCCTGTATACTTTTCAATCACCCTGTAAACCCTTCAGTCACCCTGTACACTTTTTAATCACCCTGTAAAATTTTGTAATCATCCAGTATTCTTTTCAATCACCCTATAAACCCTTCATTCATCCTCTACACTTTTCAATCACCCTGTACACTTTACAATCACCCTGTAAACCCTTCAATCACCCTGAAAACACTTCAATCACCCTGTATACTTTACAATCACCCTGTAAACCCTTCAATCATCTTGTACACTTTTCAATCATCCTGTATACTTTTCAATCACCCTATAAACCCTTCAATCACCCTATAAACCCTTCAATCACCCTGTATACTTTTCAATCATCCTATAAAGCCTTCAATCAACCTGTACACTTTACAATCACCCTGTAAACCCTTCAGTCACCCTGTAAACCCTTCAATCACCCGGTATACTTTTCAATCACCCTATAAACCCTTCAATCACCCTATATACTTTTCAATCACCCTATAAACCCTTCAATCACCCTGTACACTTTACAATCACCCTGTAAACCCTTCAATCACCCTGTAAACCCTTCAATCACCCTGTATACTTTTCAATCACCCTATAAACCCTTCAATCACCCTGTACACTTTACAATCACCCTGTAAACCCTTCAATCACCCTGTGAACCCTTCAATCACCCTGTATACTTTTCAATCATCCTATAAAGCCTTCAATCAACCTGTATACTTTTCAATCACCCTATAAACCCTTCAATCACCCTATAAACCCTTCAATCACCCTGTACACTTTACAATCACCCTGTAAACCCTTCAATCACCCTGTAAACCCTTCAATCAACCTGTATACTTTTCAATCACCCTATAAACCCTTCAATCACCCTATAAACCCTTCAATCACCCTGTACACTTTACAATCACCCTGTAAAACCTTCAATCACCCTGTAAACCCTTCAATCACCCTGTATACTTTTCAATCACCCTATAAACCCTTCAATCACCCTGTATACTTTACAATCACCCTGTAAACCCTTCAATCACCCTGTGAACCCTTCAATCACCCTGTATACTTTTCAATCACCCTATAAACCCTTCAATCACCCTGTACACTTTACAATCACCCTGTAAACCCTTCAATCACCCTGTATACTTTTCAATCACCCTATAAACCCTTCAATCACCCTGTACACTTTACAATCACCCTGTAAACCCTTCAATCACCCTGTGAACCCTTCAATCACCCTGTATACTTTTCAATCATCCTATAAAGCCTTCAATCAACCTGTATACTTTTCAATCAGCCTGTAAACCCTTCAATCATCCTGTACACTTTTCAATCACCCTGTATACTTTTCAATCACCCAGTATACTTTTCAATCCCCACATATACTTTTCAATCACCCGGTATAATTTTCAATCACCCTGTAAACCCTACAATCACCCTGTATACTTTTCAATCACCCTGTATACTTTTCAATCACCCTATAAACCCTTCAATCACCCTCTAAACCCTTCAATCACCCTGTATACTTTTCAATCACCCTATAAACCCTTCAATCACCCTGTAAACCCTTCAATCATCCTGTAAACTTTTCAATCACCCTGGGAACCCTTCAGTCACCCTGTATACTTTTCAATCACCCTGTACACTTTTCAATCACCCTGTAAAATTTTGTAATCATCCAGTATTCTTTTCAATCACCCTGTAAACCCTTCAATCATCCTGTACACTTTTAAATCACCCTGTATACTTCTCAATCATCCCGTAAACTTTTCAATCACCCCATATACTTTTCAATCACACCATGTACTTTTCAATCACCCTGTAAACCCTTCAATCATCCTGCACACTTTTCAATCACCCTGTAAACCCTTCAATCATCCTGCACACTTTTCAATCACCCTGTAAACCCTTCAATCACCCTGTAAACTTTTGAATCATCCTGTATACTTTTCACTCATCCTGTAAACTTTTGAATCATCCTGTATACTTTACAATCACTTTGTAAACTCTTCATTTCACCCTGTAAACCCTTTAATCACCCTGTAATACTTTTCAATCACCTTGTAAAATTTTGTAATCACCCAGTATACTTTTCAATCACTTTTTATACTTTTCACTCACCCTATATTATTTTCAATCCCCCTATATACTTTTCAATCATCCAGTATACTATTCAATTGCCCTGTATAATTTTTAATCACCCTGTAAACCCTTCAATCATCCTGCATACTTTTCAATCACCCAATATACTTTTCAATCACCCTGTGTACTTTACAATCACCCTGTTTACTTTTCAATCACCCTGTAAACCCTTCCATCACCCTGTTTACTTTTCAATCATCCTGTAAACATTTGAATCATCCTGTATACTTTACAATCATCCTGTATACTTTTCAATTACCTTGTATAATTTTCAATCACCATGTATACAATCCATGTGTATTTTTCCCAAATATATAATGTTGTAAGAATATGTATATATATGTCTCATTCTGTATTTTCTTTGATAATATTGTTCTTCACTTTTCAAACTTGATTGCTAGTCTCATTATAAATTTTATTCCTTAACTATTCTATTTTCTTACTTTCAATCAATTTTAAAGAAAGGGTTTTAGATTTTTTTACCACTGATACAATCAGTCTGACCCTTGGCAATCTTATCTAATTAGTTCATTCATTACTCACCTTTCAAATATAGATTTTCTCAGGTTTTTTGTTTTATAGAAATATTGCTTTCCAATTTTATGACTTCATTTTAGACATGTTTGACACAAAGTTTTTTATCATTTCATTTGTTAAATCAGATTTTCTTTTCTTTCACCAAATATATACATATATATATATACACACACACATACATACACACATACACATGCATACATGTATATATACCTATATATATACACACAGACACACACAGACACACACATGTATATATATATATATATATATACACACATGCACACATTCACTTGGGCACATGTATATATATATATATATATATATATATATATATATATATATGTATATGGTATCCAAATTTTGTACTTTTAAAGTCTATTACATAAAGTTTCATGTGGATCATAGAATTGGCAAATGGAAATAGGAGAAAAAGTGGCTTGTCAACAATATTTAAGT
>OY757935.1:77281299-77348799 GCA_963585895.1 Sepioteuthis lessoniana
GGGCCAGAGTCTGATAGGAAAAGCATTAAAAATAATCTTTTTCCCCTTATTTAAAATTTGTAATGACATGAAACAGACTGTCATAAGACAGACTGTGAAACACAAGCATTCAGAGGAACAATGTATGAGATAGTTTTAGAGGAATATCGCTATTACTTTTAGAATATATGGGCAATACATGAAATGCTGAATTTTTATGCCTCTGAAAAGAACAATTTCTGAAATAAATTAACAAAATTATATTTGTGTATTATTTAAAGAAAATGTTTTTTTCATTAGTCAATCTTTTTAATTTGTTGTATTTATGCAACAATAAGATTATTTCACTGTAATCGATCCCGATTTTTTTTTTTTTTTTGGTTTCTGGGTTGAATACAATTCATCATAATTCACTTAAAAGGAGAAAAAAGACAATAAAAATATTAAGAAAGAGAAGATATACATGAAGAAAATGGAGAAGATAGAAATGATAAGAAGAAAAAGAAAAAAAAACAAGAATCATGAATAATAATAATAATAATAATAATAATAATAATAATAATAATAATAATAATATTATCATTATTTCTTGATCATTCTCTTTTAAACCTGATTGCAGTTTCCGTTTTTTGTTTCTAGTGGCTGTTTTATAGCAGTTCTTTCTCTTCAATCCAAATTGCATCTGGTATTGACTTGTTCTTATGTTAAGTCATCTTCTTTCTGCAGTTCAAAGAGCAGCAATTTCTCTGTATGGGATTCAATTGTATTTCTGCCCAGTCAACATGACTTAGAATATGCTGACTGTATCCCCCCCCCTACAGAGGAGTAAGATCATCCACGTCCCCCCCCAAAAAAGAGGTGTTCTTGATATGACACTAAACAACATCTGATGATAAGGCTCCAGTTCTGGAGATCAGGAGAGTGTGGAGTATGTCTTCATTGCTATTACTCCCAGGTCCACTTTGATCTAGAGTGTTAATACCTGTTTGGGTCCCATTGATAGGATCATGTCAAAAAAAAAAACACTTATAAAAACAACACAAAAAATGTAAAGATGAATGTACAATGAATATGACTCTCTAACATCGAGGCATAAAATAACTCTTGACAGTTTGACATGCCATGAAAATCAATCAGTCTTTTGTCTAATAAAAAAAACTGTTGATTTTTTTTTCTTTCTTGGACTCTTTTCTTGGGCTTCCATTTCCTTAGCAATCGTAGTTAAATCTCTCATCTTCAGTAATTTGGAAGTCTTTAATGCATCAATATTACCAAAGAAAAAATAAAAAGTCGCTAATACCATGAGTCAATGTTCTGTCAATAAACTTGAATTTAATTAAAATATTGAAAACTCAAAAACAATTTTAAATCAAATAAATAAAAATATAGAAACAAATAAAAAAATCTAACCAAAATTAGTAAGAATATTTGCTACCGATGCCGACTACGCCGATGACATAGCGATACTGGCAAATACACCTGACCAAGCCGAAACACTTCTGCATAGTTTGGAACGAGCAGCAGCAAGCATAGGCCTCTATGTTAATGCACACAAAACGAAATATATGTGCTATAACCAAACGGGGGACATCTCCACTCTAGAAGGAACCCCACTTAAACTAGTAGACAAATTCACGTACCTAGGAAGCAGCGTCGAATCAACCGAAAAGGACATTGAAACGAGGTTAACGAAAGCATGGACAGCTATCAATAGGCTATCGATTATATGGAAATCAGACCTAACCGATAAAATGAAACGCAGTTTCTTCCAGGCAGCGGTCACATCGATACTGCTATATGGATGCACTACATGGACGCTAACAAAACGACTGGAGAAGAAGCTAGATGGCAATTACACAAGAATGCTGCGTGCAATCCTGAACAAGTCCTGGCAGCAACACCCCACAAGACACCAACTGTACGGCCACCTGCCCCCTATCACGAAAACTATTCAAGTTAGACGACCCAGACATGCAGGACACTGCTGGAGAAGCAGAGATGAACTCATAAGAGATGTACTCTTATGGATCCCCACACATGGCCGTGCAAAAGCAGGACGACCAGCTCGAACGTACATTCAGCAGCTATGTGAGGATACAGGATGTTGTCCTGAAGACCTACCTAGGGCGATGAACGATAGGGAGGAGTAGCGAGAGAGGGTCAGGGATATCCGTGCTACCAGCGCGATATGATGATGATGAAAATAATAAAAGTAACTACTAAAATGAATTGGTATTTCTGCTTAAATTAAATTTTTTTAAATAGAAAAATTATATCTACTTCCATTACAAAAAATCAAACTCTAAAATTTTCAGTAAGTAGTAGTAGTAGTAGTAGTAACAATGTTACACAGAGCTTTGCTTTATGCCGAGCAAAGAATATTTGTTTTTGCATAATCTGTTTGATTGAGGCAACAAATTTTGTGACAGGGGATTATATATATATATATATATATATATATATATATATATGTGTGTGTGTGTGTATGTGTGTGTGTGTGTGTGTGAATGAATACATAAATCAATTATCTGAGAAAACACATCGAATGAAACATGTTTACTGCATCTGACAATTGTATTTTTTCAAATAAATGAAGCTTTTTGTTTGGTTTGGTTTGGTTTGGTTTCTTTGTTTAATGGCATATCAACCTTTTTTAGGTTATTTAATGCCAAAGCCATTCTCGTAGAAGAACAGTAGTGATACTATATAACCCATAGCGGGGGGAGGATAAGGGGGTTCATACCTTTCCCAAGGGTATTTGCCTGAAAGTGAACATAATAGTGCGACTGGATTCCGCAGTCCATCGCTTTAACTATTACACCACGAGGACACCCCCGAAGCTTTTTGTAATGAAGCTGACAGTGAAATAACAATATATATAAGTAAATTGGCAGATCATAATCAAGGGCAACCCAAAAGCTTGCTTTTCAATAGTTACTACACCGAAGTGTTTGGAGGAAACTACTAATTTCCCTGAATTGTTCCACTTACCCATATTTCGTACCTTATAATGCTGATAGTTAAGCAAGGTGACATTCAGTACCATTTTTTGAGCCTTTCATATTGAAATCCCAGTCTCTCAGACCATGAACAAACCCTCAAACCATTTTGTCATATCAAAGACTCAAAAAATGGTACTTGATGCCTCCTTGCTTAAAACTCAGCATAATAACAGATCAAGTGTAAGTGGTGCAATCCCGCGAAAGGAGTAGGGTCCTCCCCTACACTTCAGTGTAGTAACTATTGAAAAGAGAGCCTATGTCGTACTCTCAACTACATTTGGCCAATAACAACTAATTATATATATAGTAATTTATTAAGCTTTTTACTTAGATAATGCACAAGCCCCCATGAATAAGACACCCAATGAGACTAACTATATATATATATATATATTGTGGATACCAACTCATGAACAACTTCTTATAAAACTCCTACACAATGATGCACCAGTGTTGACTGACCAAAAGGACTTGCATGCATTGGTTCTGTACGGACACAAGTTGCAAACCTGAGGATCCGCAAGGAGCAATGGACAATAGGGAGAAATAGTGAGAGAGAGAGTTAGGGCACTCTATGCTATCAGCACAACTTGATAATGATGATGATATATATATATATATATATATAATAAATAAATATATATTAGATTTATATATTTAATGCCATGGAATTTTGTCTGCGACCTTTGGTTTCATGAAGTTTTATAAACAACAATCATCAGGCAGATAACAAAAGGAAATGAATAAAGTGAAAAAAATCGGAAAATACAATAAAAAACCGTTGGGATTGTGTAGAAATCTTTACGTGTGTGTGTGTGTGTGTGTTGGTTATAATTGCGTATTATTGTGTGTGGATGTGTTTTGTGCATGTGTATGTGAAGATATACGGTATAGTTTACCAGATGGGAGAATGCAGTTGTATCTAACATTGCTACAGTAGAGGCAAGAAAAAACTTCTTTTTTTATTTCTATATGTCTAGGTGATTATAACTAAGGAACAAAACATCATCATTGCATTTTGAAAAAAATAAAATGGAGATATGATTTGTAAGCGTAATTAAGCGAGTGTCGTATGGTAGACCAGAATCACAGTAAATATGACTTATACTAAAACAATGGTTTTTGACTGTATTTTTTGATTTTTTTCAATTTATTCATTTCCTTTTATTATCTGCCTGATGATTGTTGTTAGTAAAATTTCATGAAATCAAAGGTCACTGACAAAATTCCATGACATTGAATATATATTTACTTATTATTATTATAGAATAGCTCCATCGCAGATATTGAGCACTCTCCATATTATATCACACTTGGTTCGCCACAAACCCACAAAGTGAATTAGTGACAAACAACACTTTCCGCCGAAATAGATTTATTATGATGGCTTAACCAAGTTTGAGTCTCCATTTATTTGTACTATATATATATATATATATATATATATATATATATATATATATATATATATTAAATGGTAGTGTCTGTGACCCTGAATTTCATACATTTTGCATTCATCAGACGAATGCCAAATGCATATGAAACCCAGGGTCACAGACACTACCATGTAATATATATATGTATATATATATATATATATAAATGCTCAGTCATTGATATTGAACACTATTTAACAATACTGCAACATTTGGTCCCCTGTAAACTCACCAAGTAAGCTAGTAAGAACCATAAACCTCTCTTCTATATATACATACATAGAGACAAAAAATATGTCATAAAAACCAAAATTTTATTGATCATTCAAATTCGCCAAATATAATGTAAATTTCTATTATAAAAAAGAATACTGATGATTTGAAAATATTGTATATGTAGTAAAATATTATTATTAATCTATTGTATAATACAATCGAGTTATAATTTATTAATAACAATATCAAAAATAATTTTATATTATTATAATTTATGTTTATGCAAAACACAAGAACATTGAACAAAAAATAAAAAATGATGTTTCAAAGATTCCTCATTTTGTCATTGAACTCAGCGGTAAATTAAATCAACAAACTTTAAAAAAAAATTAGATTCAAGTTGTCTCAAGCACATCCAAACTAATTAAGAACGTAATGAGAAAACCAGTCAACAAAACTACATGAGAAGCAGGTATTTATATTATTCTTAGTAAGAATCATATGAACGGTTTTCTGTAAGATTTCCTGATTTCTATACAAATCCAGTTATATTCTTGAAAAAGAGAGGAATAATTTAAATACACTTATGCATCAATTTGAAACAGACCAGAATTTTGCTTTAAAAGATGCTTGCATCTTACTTTTATAAACATATTCTATTTTGGTAAAGGCATTAAATTATTGAGTCTTCTGGTGAAAAAAGAAAATAATTCTATATAATTATTCGATGAAAACAGAATGCTATTTGTCAATTTATTTATTTGTTTTTTGGTGGGTGCAGAACAATACAAGAAATTTATTTACACACACGCATATATATATATATATATATATATATATAATACAATTAGAAGCATCATTTTCAATTTCTTCATATATCTACTCAATATTTGATAGAGCTCTGTTTGCATATACCATAGGCTTTATTTGCTTTGCTGTCATAGAGCAGCACTAAGACCTTTTGAATAGGCATCATCTTGGATTACAAGGTCATCTTTCAGGTTATTGTGGAGGAAATGTTGTTTGGTTTAATATTTCCTTGTTACATTGGCTTTTTACTCTTACTCAGACTTTTGTATATATCTTCTATCTTAGTGTCTTCATCTTTTGTTTGTTACTGTATCTGGCCGCCATCTTTGTTGTTGTTGTTGCCTCATGTTACATCTCTCTGTTTTCTTTTGTGGTCTTGTTCACTGCTGTGACTCCAATGGTTTAAATTCTTCTTTGTTGGGATAACAATAAAATGCAGACACCATTCTGATGTGTACATTTTTATTTTATGACACATTCATCTTATCCGCATGACTTTTACAGGAAGTGATGAGCGTGACAGAAATCAACTGTTCCCTTTGAACACTCCTTGGTAATTGATTAACGTAACGGTTCAAACTATTTTCTAAACTTCTAAAAGCCCCCCTCACTTGACTGAGATTATCCAATCACAACCAAGTTCTCAAATTGATCTTGAGGTCATCATCTGTCAATTAAACTGAGTTGACTCATTGTATCATTCAACTGTTTAACAGTTTATAACTTATTTTGATTACCCACAATATCTGTCAATAATAGATTTCAGCAATCTATTATGTAACAATATGCAAGAATAATTTATAATGAATTAACAATATATTTTTACAAAAATGGCAATAAGATACAAAGTTATACATTGACTTTGTATTAAGAAATGTACATAGTGTAAATTAAAAAAAGTCTTTAACAAATAAGATAATTAGAAGTTTTTGTATGAAGACTTACCATAAATTGCTATGTATAAATCAACCTTTGAAGCCTAAAAAATCTCTACAAAACTAAGGATTGACTCGTACAGTTTTGCAGAAATTTTTGTCAAGCTTAAAAGGTCAATTTATAAACTTCACTTCTCTTAAACCATCAGAGATGAAATGAAATATTTCATTACCCACACAGATCCCAAAGGGGAGTTTAAATCTTTAATTCTAATTGAATCCTTTTTAGAAAGTAATGAGATAACTGGATTTTTTGTCTAACATTCCAATATGTAGATGTGAAACCTTCTTTGATAGAATACTCTGCAAGTGTTAATTCTTGGAGCAGAATATCCTTTGGGTGTTATTGATATCACACATGTTTCAGCGCTTTGTTCAAAGCAAAATCTGATACCAGACTTCTTAGGTGCCCGTGGTGTAATAGTTATCGTCGTAGGAAATGGACACGGCGACATGAGTTCAAATCCTAGACGAGACTGATTGCATTTCACATAGCACTAACACCCTTGGGAAAGGTATGAATCCAATTATTCTCCCTCCAGCTATGGGTAAATAGTAGGGCAGACTGATTTCTTCAGCCTTGGTGAGGCAACTAGTCTAGGAGAAGGAAAACTCTGAATTGAAACCTGTTAAACTCTGCTTAAAAATTGACCTGGTGTCATATCCTGCCTGAGCAGAGGGGTTGGTAAATATGGATACCAGACTTCTTAGTGGCAATGACCATCTGATTGTTCCAGTCTGTTGGTTCATCAACGTTGGTGATCACTCCAATTTTCACCATGACTCAAGGAATCATGAACACTGCTATGCATCCACGTGCTGCCTTATCAAATGTAACTGTTTCATCCACTTGTAGGCAAACTAGTCCAGGTAATTATCCCAGTTCACCATTAAAAAAATAGCAGAATATACTGTCAGTAATTGTTTCTATATGGACTTTGAGCTGATATTGTCAATGTTGTCATAGGATACACAATTTATTAGGTTTATCTATTTGCTTTCCAATTTCCCAATTTTTTATGATCTTCAGATTGTTTTACCAATGGCTGTAATTTTGGTTTCATTCCACATTCAATGTTTCTGACTTGACGTTCTATATATTCTTCTGTAGGAACAATATTTACAATGACATAAGACAGTCCACTTGAAACCTTTACTCTCATTCAGTATCTCATTATCTTATATTGTTTTACATGACTTTTCTCTTTTAGAACTCATATGTAATGCAGTTGACTTTACGCCTAGGTTTGATCTCTGAGGATTTTCCATTAAAGTGTTTCCTTTGACACTTCACTGCAAAATGGTTTCTATTACTGCACAGTCAATATGTTTGACCCCCTTTTCTTTTTTCGTGTTTCTATAATAACACTATAATGATAGTTTACAAAAACACGAAAGTAATGGTTCACTCACCTGATAGTGACTCTGACATCTTTACATTGTTGCTGGAGTTTTGCAAGGAATACATTAGTGCTATATTTGTTTATAATTTGCCAAGGTGACATACTTTGAATGTTGATCGACTTAATAAAAGAAAATGGTTTCACGTTATAAAAGAAAAGAAGCAGACAATATCCCACAGAAACTACAACAGACATAGACTATGCAGATGATCTTGCACTTCTCTTGCAAATACACCTGCCTAAGCCAAATTCCTGCTGTATAGCCTGGAGCAAGCAGCAAGAAGTATTGGCCTCTTTGTAAATGCAAATAAAACAGAATTCATGCGCTTTAAACAAAGAGAAGTCATCTTCACTAAGCAGCAAATCTCAGCAGCAATATCTCATCTACTGAAAACAATGTCAACATGCTCATAGTGAAAGCATGGACTACCATTGACTGTTTATTGATCATATAGAAATCTGAATAAAATGGGATTTCTTCCAAACTGTAGCTGTATCCATACTACTGTATAGATGCACCACCTGGATGCTAATGAAACACATGGAGAAAAAGCAAGATGAAAACTACACAAGAATGCTACATGCTGTTTTGAACGAATCCTGGAAGCAACACCCCACAAAACAGCAGCTGTACAGCCACTTACATCCCATCTCACAACCCATCCAAGTAAAAGGATCAAGACATAATAGACACTGCAAAAGAAGTAAGGTGGACACATAAGCAATGTTCTCTAATGGACTCCTACTCATAGATGTGCTAGGGTTAGCCAACCAACAAGGACTTACATACATTAGCTCTGTGCAATTAGATCCAATCTAGAGGGCTTGCCATAAATGATGGACGATACAGAATGGTAGCAAGTTCATGTTGAACTGGGAGCGGCCACCAATGTTGATGAGCAGGGGGATTGGAACAGTTAGATGGTCATCATTATCAAGAAGTTTGGTGCCATCCAGATTTGCATTGATCCCGGATATTTGAATTAAGTGCTGAAGCATGAATGATATCAATTACACCCAATTGAATCAGGCAACTCCATGCTATTGAAATGACTTGATGATGATGATGATGATGATAACGGTGACATCAACAGTCAGTATTACTAGGGATAGAACCCAGTACCACTTCAACAGTGTGCTTACCAAAAAGAAAATAGCTGAGAAATTCCTAGGAAATATATTATCCCTCAGTGTACTAGGCAGCAAAGTAAATACGATGGAAGCAAAGAAAATATGGAAGCAAAGAAAATTTGGAAATAATGGTAGATAAATTAAAGCATTATCACTAAACTTGGTGTGTAAAGCAGGGAGTACTAAGTAATGCTATTTCTCTACATGATAAGCCAACGCATTATCTACAATGGATTTCACTTCACCTCAGTAGAAAGAAAGAACAACCTGAACATGGTTAAAGCCAAATTAGACCGACATTTCATTGGACAGACAAGTAAAAGCTCCACTTTCCTAACATAAATATTTGTCTTCAGAACTGGAAGTTGACTTAACTGCCATTATATTATGTCATAGTGCACAAACATATGACAAACACGAGAATAAGGAGAGAGAGAGAGAGAGAGAGAGAGAGAGAGAGAGAGAGAGAATGTGATCGCCAAGGACAGGCTTTTATTCAGATAATGTGAGACTGTACCCTTAAAGAAAGTTGGTAAGGAGCATACATTAAATTATAATGTAACATGCCTAAAGGTATTTAACAATTTTACCAAGAGAAGACATAGAAGTGGTGGAAGTGCTGAATAAGCGAGGACACAATAAAACCTTTGCTAACTGCAGAAAGACTGACAAAAACAAGATGAAATAGTGGTCTTATAGGAATAAAGATTAGTGAGGAATCCTTGTGGGATAATGCTGAAAATAAAACTACCAGTAAAAACTTGAAGGAAAAACTTACATAGAGTGAAGACAACAATAAATATGATTTCAAAATTAAGTTCTTCCATCATTTATTGATAGTGCAGCTGAACTAGAGTCATAAAGTAAGAAAATATAGAGAATAAAATTGTGATGGGAAAACAAGAAAAATATGAAAAGTAAACAATTCCTTCAGAGGAAAATATTGACTGGGCACATCAAAATAAGCTAGAAAAGATGAAGATCTGTAAGAACAATGTATTGGTGAGGCTGCACAACCAATACTTTTCATATTCAAGTTTGATGTTAAGATTAGGCTATTGATTATATGGAAATCAGACCTAACTGATAAAATGAAACGCAGTTTCTTCCAGGCAGCGGTCACATCAATACTGCTATATGGGTGCACTACATGGACTCTAACAAAACGGCTTGAGAAGAAGCTAGACGGCAATTAGACAAGAATGCTGCGTGCAATCTTGAACAAGTCCTGGCGGCAACACCCCACAAGACACCAACTGTACGGCCACCTGCCTCCTATCACGAAAACTATTCAAGTTAGATGAACCAGACATGCAGGACACTGCTGGAGAAGCAGGGACGAACTCATAAGTGATGTACTCTTATGGACCCCCACACATGGCCGTGCAAAAGCAGGACGACCAGCACGAACATACATTCAGCAGCTATGTGAGGATACGGGATGTTGTCCTGAAGACCTGCCTGGGGCGATGAACGATAGGGAGGAGTAGCGAGAGAGGGTCAGGGATATCCGTGCTACCAGCGCGACATGATGATGATGATGATAATATCTGACTACAATCAGTTTATCACCCAGACAAATAAGAAGAGTTGGAACATATCTCAAACAGCAAATATGAAACACCTGAAGAAGTCTGAAGGACGCACCAGCTGAAACATTGTGGATATAACAATGAAGATGAAGATTATAGTCTGAATATTCAAAGAAATAAAAATATCTCAAACATTTACAAACTGACGGTCTCTTTGATTTGAAATATTCCTGATCAATTTCATTAACCCCACTCTTCTAATTGGATCATTTAGGATTTGTATATTTGTCTTGGTGCTATGTGCATGTTGTTTCTAGCTGAGGGAGAAAAACTGGTAATCCTCTGATAATTTGTGGTCAATTTGTCCTTGAAAGAAAAAAAAAAAGAAACAGAAATGGAATGAAATTGTAAAGTGAAAAGTAACAGATAAAGAAAATCAGAAAAAAGAAAGAAAAACAAAAACACAAAAAAGTATATGATAAGAAATTTAAAAAAAAATGATTTCCCAGGTTGAATCATTTCTATGCCCAGATAATCAGGGGACACCTGAGGAAGGCCAGAGGATACAGCGGGCGAAATGTTGAGCAAAAAACAATAAAAACAAAGACAATAGTCCAAAAACTCTTACTGATAAAAATCATCAAGCTTCGTCTCAGAAATTTAGACAACTAATAAGAAATATCCTTTAAAAAAGCAAAAAGTGATCCTTGGAATAGAATCTTTTGCAGTTAGTGAATTAAATTATTTTGTAGAGTTGTAGGTATTTGAACATATTAATTTTCAAAAGGTCAAGGATCATTCAGTAAAACTTTAAAAACCATAATTTTAAATCTAAATGATTGCTGAATTCACTTATATTCAACAAAGACATGATTCATTCAGAACTATGTTTATAAATGTGTGCAGGCAAATACACACACACACACACACGTGCACACACACATGCACACACACACATGCACACACACAGACACACACGCGGAGACATGCATGCACATATATAAAATAAAATGCCACATGTATTTATACATATTTATCAACCCCTTCGCTCGGGCAGGATATGACACAAGGTCAATTTTTTAAGCGGAGTTTAACAGGTTTGAATTCAGAGTTTTCCTTCTCTTAGACTAGTTGCCTCACCAAGGCTGAAGAACCTAGTCTGCCCTACTATTTACCCATAGCTGGAGGGAGAATAATTGGATTCATACCTTTCCCAAGGGTATTAGTGCAATGTGAAATGCAATCAGTCTTGTCCAGGATTTGAACTTGTGTCGCCATGTCCATTTCTTACGATGATAACCATTACACCACGGGCACCTCCCACATATATTTCTATTTCTATGTAAAACTCTAAATCAGTTAAAATTTCAAGGGAAACAAATTAATGAATATAGAGTTACTTACCTTGAACACACAATTTACAGGAATAAAAATATGTTAACTCCTTGTGGTATAGTGTTTAGAAATTTAAATTTGATACTGAAGTGAGTTTGATTATCAATGGGGTCACTAAACTTATCTCAATAATTTTTTTTATTATTATTTTATATCAAATCATACTAATAATTTGTTGTGGATGAGAGAAGAGGTAAGTAGTAGATTGTCCATTTCAACATTACGTGTGGGAGTCACATTCGAGGTGATTTTGCACAACTTTTAACTCATGAAATGAAGATCATCGGTTCATTTATGTCAATGGGATGCTTATGACAAAGAATTGTTCATAGATTTGAATGTCAACTTTCACCTGCTGGAAACAATGTGGGTGACATTAGGATATTGTAAAGTTTATGCTCATTTCATGTTACATCAGAATGATGCTATTCTGCATAGAATTTTTAACCCATAGCAATATTGATTTTCTCTTCAGAACAGCATCATTCCGATGTAACATGAAATGAGCTCTCTGTGTAACTATTACAGACTCAACATTCTTGAAAAAAAATGTTTCAACTGCAAACATACCGTGTGCATAAGCCTGTGCAATGATCGTAACTGATCATATTTGGAAAAAAATGGTATGACATTAGCTAGATGGAGCTACCATTATCTCTTGCCTAAGTTCACTTGCACCACATAGGTGACAGTTTGAAATGTGGAAAGTATTCTTACTATGTATCCTCTCTCTTTCACCCTCTATATCTCTTTTTCTTTCTCAGTCTCTCTCTCTCTCAGTCTCTCTCTCTCTATATATATATACATGAATAAAAATGTAGATAAAATATCCCACAGAATGGAAAAAATAAGATGAGAAAATAGATTTGGAGAAGTGTTTATATTTAATTTTATAATCTTTGTGAGATAGATACACTGTTTATTTTATTTATTGTGTACTTATGATGGTTTTTATGAGTTGTGATGCATTTTTCATCTTCTGATATAAAAAGGAAAGTGAAAGTGAAAGAAACATAAAATAAAAATAGAATTGGCAGGCACTTGAATTTTAAGCCTGCTCTGCTCAAACACATTTCTCATTTCATGACAACCCTCCTTTGATCTTCAGGTCAGTCAGCATCCAGTTCATCTTCCTTATGCTCCATGCTTGAAACACCTTCTCTTGGACCGTTCATTATTGCTTCCTGTCTTACTGGAATTAATTGCTGATTATCATATGAAGATGTTTTCAGTTAAAATCTCTGTTCCATCTCTCCATTATAAAAAGGAAAAGGTCATCAGGTGAATGAGCACTCAATACACCAACACCTGTCATTTTAGAAATACTGCTTAGCTAACATCTGCTGTGATAGTAGTTGTGTTTATTTATTTATTTTATTTGTAAAGGAAGTGGATTGGACTGTTACTCAATTAACTAAACTGGATTTGATTCTTTGATTGATTGTTTATGCTTTTTCTTTCCTTCTTTCTTTCTGTTTTGTTGCTAAGTCTTTTCCCATCATTCTTTTTCTTGCTTTCTTTTTTCTTTTTTATAATTCCTGATACTCTCTTCATAACAGTTCTTATTGCTTATTATTTTTCTTTAATTTCCTTCCTTTCTCTATTATAATTCCATACTCTCACTTCTCAACAGTTTTGTTGCTAATTCTCTTTCTTTCTTTCTTATAACTCCATATATTCTCTCCATAACAGTTTTTGTTGCTAATTCATTTTCTTTCTTTCTTTCATTCTTTCTTTCTTTTAATTGCATATACTGTCTTCTTAACAGTTTTTGATGCTAATTCTTTTTACTTAATTTTTTTTCTTTCTTCTTTTGCTTGTTTCTTTCTTTTTAATAAATCCATATACTCCCTTCATAACAGTTTTTGATGCTAATTCACTTCCCTTTCTTTCTTTCTTTCTTTCTTTCTTTCTTTCTTTCTTTCTTTTAATTGCATATACTCTCTTCTTAACAGTTTTTGTTGTTAATTCTTTTCCCGTGATTTTCTTTCTTTCTTTCTTTCTTTCTTTCTTTCTTTTAATTCCATATACTCACTTCTCAACAGTTTTGATGTGAAAAATTAGTACAGAAAATTTGATCTCCGTTCTTTGTCAATTGATTCTCTTAATTTTTGAAAAATACAATGTGTTGTCCCAAAATTTGAGGAATTTGACCATTATGGGAACTAAATCTTAGCTTAAATATAACCTAACATTTGGTTTCCACCATTTCTTTTGAAATAGTCTCTTTAGACCATTTGCTTATGGGCTCACAAGAGGCCAACACTGATCTGAGTACAGGGCAAGATAAAAAAAAAGTAATTAAGAGACAAATATGGTGGGGAAGGCATAACAGCCTCATAGGTTAATAAAATTATACAAAAAAATGACAAGTTTATAAAGAGAAAACCAGACAGAAGACAGAGACATATGTGCCAATACCCCTCGCTGGCCAACCACTAATATCTCAGCTTCCTTAAACTACTCATGGCCATTAGATGATATTGTTTAGTGATTTCTCTCATTTCCGACCAGGGGCATTACACATTTCTTTACGGATACACAAAACACAACCAAGAAGGTGGAAGAAAAGAGCAAATGAACTTGGGTCAGCTCCAAGCGCAAGAAGAGGAATTCTGTGACACTTTTTGCGCATTCTGTGAGCTAATGCGAGCGTGTACTCGAGCGAAACTCCCTCAAAAGCCACTAGCCATGCTGACTTCTGTTGACTGTGTTCTTCTTCTCTTGACTGCTCTCTCTAGCCGACTGTCCTCTGCTGCTCCCTTCTGCTGACTCACTTCTTCTGGTGTCCTTTGTCAACTACCTCTCTCTGTCTTCTCTGGGATCTTCCTTCCCTCGTCAACTAACTCTCTCTGTCTTCTCTTCCTTCCCTTGTCCGCTTCCGGTCTCACAGGATATCTTGTGCCCAAGCTCTTTGTGTGGGTTTCGCACCAAAGCAGATAAAAGAATTCTCTGACTGGCACCCACACACAAAGAAACGGATGCCACCCATAGTGTCACACATGAGATAAAAGGATTTGCTGGTCAGTCATGGCAAATTTAGTACATTTATAGTCATTATGGAATGGGTCAAGAAAGACCTTTGTCCAACAATAGGTTCTCAATTGTTTATGACCTTGTACTTCAACTCTGGAAATCACATCTGCTACCAATCATATGGATAAGAAACAGTACCATTTTATAGAAGTTGCTCTGTGGCATTATGCTTTATGAAAAAAATGGATTCAGGATCATGATATTGAGCCGATGAAATGGCTGCCCAACTCACTAGACCTCAATCCAATAGACTATTGGGAAAATAAAGACTGTGTACTATTAGGAAAACAAAGATTGCACCAATGAAAATCAATGCCATAGATAATTTAAAAATTCAATCAATGACATCTTTTTTGTCAATTACTACTCCTCACCTTAGAAAAATACAAGGTGGTAGGCAAAAGTTATAGGAATTTTATTTTATATATATATATATATATATATATATATATATTGTTGAAATGTATGGTTCTCTCTAGCTCACTTCCTGAGTTAATGGAGGACCAAATATAGCAGTATTATTTAATAGTGCTCAATATCAATGATAGGGGTTTTATACATACATATATATATATATATATTGTCTTCCACAGATAGACTGTTTTGTTGTATCACAACTCTTCAGTGTGGCTAGGCATGTAGGACGCTCGAAGATGGGATCGAAACCCGCCCAACTTTACGTTAGAATTAGTATCAGACTGTTCAGCCAACAAGCATACCACATCACCTTAGGGAATTATAAGGTATTATGCTGTAACATTAACAGCAGCGTTTGTTTGTCTTACATTCTTTTTTATACTCAACTGAATGCCAGAGTGCTCGATATATATTTCATAGTAGTGTTTGTGATCCTGGGTTTTATGTTTTATGCATTTGTTACAAATACGTCAAACATGAAACCCAGGGTCACAAATGCTACCATGTAATATATATATATACATATATATATATATATTTGTTTAAAATCTATAGATGTCTTTTATCTACATATTTCCATTTTGAACTATTCAAGTTGCTGTATGGATGTTATAATATCCAGCCAGAATTGGCAAATAAATTTTTTGTTATGAATTGGTCTCTGAGTACTTTTGGACCTATTTTGGGCCATCATCAGGAGGTGTGTATATAGCAAAAGCAATACAAGCCTTGCAAATACAATACAACTTTGTAAGAATTAAGTGTTAAGTGTTTATACTGTTGTCATATTGTAGCATTTGGTTTTTTAAGTTGTTCTATAAATAGCAACAATTACTAAAGATGTTTGAGTAGAGTTATAGAACAAATTTAAAAAACAAATGCTACAAAATATGTTGATAAAAGACATCTATATTATTTAACCAAATATGTCTCAATGAAAAAATGATACCCAAATACACACACACACACGCACACACACACATATATATATATATATATTGAGGACCAAATATATCAGTATTATTTAATAGTGCTCAATATCAATGATAGGGGGTTTATACATATACATATATATATATATATATATATATATATATATATATATATATATATTTCATGGTAGTGTTTGTGATTCTAAGTTTTATGTTTTATGCATTTGTGACAAATGCATAAAATATGAAACCCAGGTTCACAGACGCGACAATGTAAAATATATATATATATATATATATATATATATATATATATATATATATATATATATTTGGTTAAATTGTATAGATGTTTTTTGTCTACATATTTCTATTTTGAACCATATATATACCAACTCCCAAATATTGACACTTTATCAGATATCAAATTAGAAGTGTCCATATTTTAAACTTTTGATGATGTAGTTAATCTTCCCTAGGTTAGTCATTAGAAATATAAAGAGAGAAATTCATTTGAATTTTGGTTTTGTTTTTCATCACTTTCTGATTTAAATTTTACTTGAGTCTTGCTTTTTTTTCATCACTTTCTGGTTTAAATTTTACTTGAGTCTTGCTTTTTTTTCATCACTTTCTGATTTAAATTTTACTTGAGTCTTGCTTTTTTTTCATCACTTTCTGATTTAAATTTTATTTGAGTCTTTTGTTTTTTTTTTCATCACTTTTTTTAGGAAATTCAATGTACATATTACTGATACAATTTTGTCCATTTCTATTCCAAAATGTCTTTAACTTTTTAGCCTATTTTTTAAGGATCAGTGTTATTTTCATATTTACAATAAACCTGAGATTTAGAGTTTGGGAAGATCATATCAAATACAAATAATAAATGGCTTAAGGATCATTTCAGATCCAATCATCCAAGCTGTTTACTCCCACTACTACCCCAAACATACATCTGGGGATTTGCCTGAAACTTTTTCTGAGATAATAATCTATGCTGCAAAAAAACTTGCATTTTTCTCTTTTCAAAATCCTAACCATTTCCATTTTATTGGGCTTCAAAAAGTCAACATGTCATGAAAGAAATGAACAGACATAGCAATAAAATCTTTGCACAATTTCACAATCAAAATGAAACCATTTTTAATTAGATTATTTAGTGTAGAGCAGTTTTAAAGAAAACAGAACCCAAAAATAATATCCCATTGTTCATATAGGCAACTCCTTATAAGTCATCATCATCATCATCATCATCATCAAGTCATACTGTTAGCACAAACTTCCCTGACTCTTTCTTCATCTGTTTCTATCATCTGTTGCTCTTAGCAGGTCTTGCAGACTCCATCCTGTGTCCCCACAGAACTGTGGTTGGTAAGTTCTTGTTGGTCGGCCAACACTGGCACGTCCGTATGAAGATGTCCTTAGAACATCACTTATGAGTTTGTCTTTGATTCTCTAGCAGTGTTCCATGTGCCTGGTTCATCATATGTGGATGGTTTGTGAGATGGGAGGTGAGTGACTGTACAGTTGTTGTTTTGTGGTTGTTGCTTCCAGGAAGTCTTCAAAGCTGAAAAGAATAGGGTGTTTTAACATTAAGTTAGAACAGGAGTTAGTTTTTCAGCTCACCATAAAAAACAAACATTTATGAAAAAGATTTTTTATGATAGGAAAGTAGATGTTTCTGCAAAACAAATCAGAGTTTCAAAATGGCCTTCAAAGTACTTCTTGTTCTCTCAGTGGAGCTAAGAATATGCTGAGTGCATCCCCTTCAGAGGAGTAAGACCCCATGTTGTACAGCATGATGAAAGAACAAAAGACCATAACACATTTCTTGATTAAAATGAAACTCTCTCTTTTTTATTACTCAAAGGGTCAAAATTGGCTGCAAAATTGGAGAGAGACAGAGACAAACAACTTAAACAGAAACTGAAGAGGACTGCTATATTGACCATACTCAGAACTCCACCTCGTGCTTCCTCTGCTTCCTTGCCAGGAGCCACTGTGTATATATAATTTCATAAAGTATCCGCATTCCAGTTATCTTTCTGGCTGTCAACTCATGTGACCTGTTTCAGCTGTTCTCTTGTTTACACAGCTGGAACAACCTGTCTTAGAAATCCCTAATTGAAGGATCAGTCAAAAGTCAATATGTAACTCTCACCTAAAAGTAGACTCACTCTGTCAGTGGGGTTTACAATATACTCACTGCATCCCCTGTAAATATGCACATCTTATGAACACCATTCCCTAATCTCTAAGCCTAAAATAACCTTAGACAGGTTGACATGCCATTACAATCAACCAATGAATAAATCAATCAATTAATTTTACTTATGAGAATAGGTTTTAAAATCAGGTTGTTACATAATTATACTGAATATATTTCCTTTCCTATAAACATAGTTGTAACAGTGAAAAAATATCAGATTCATGTTTTTTTATCTATTTCCTTTTAATTTGTTTATCAATGAAGAAAGGCAATTATTACTGATAAAATGAAACACTTTCAAAGAAAAGATACAATGTAGATATAAACATCAATATAAGTATATGAATAGATCAAATATAAAGATATTTACTCAGCAGATTTCATATTGACAGAATCGGTTGTATGGTATATATGTTGTATACTCACATAATAAATATGCATATATACACATATACATGCAGAATACATATTGACGCAATGAATAAAGACGAGCGACACAGTTCTTTAGACAAATATACCTCTCATTTTATTGTAAGGGTTTGTGTGTGAGAGGGAGTTGGAGACCGAACAGAACTGCAACATATTGACCTCCCCAGCCCCTCTGGACATAGCTGTGTGTTGTTCTCGTTCTCCAGGGCTGCTCAATCGGAGGCTTGGGGGCCCACTCTCTGCTGGATGCTGGCTTCCTCTACCGCATCTTGTCACCAACGGGTCTGCAAACTAACTGACTTCCTGTCTTCACCGAGTTATATAATAGTTTAATCGCCCACTCAATATCTTTGGAATGGCATGTTTGATTGTCATCAAGCGGAAATAACTGTCATGCAGTTCACAGGTCACTCTCTTCCGGTGCATCAGTCTATGACTGTACATTGGGATTTTAACTTGTCCAATATTGTCAGCCAAGCCCACCTACACGATTTCTTCCCATAACTGCCATCGGAATGTGTCACTTTCTTCCGGTGCATCACTTTGGAATGGCATGTTTGGCCAGGTCGAAGGTCAATATACAACATATGATACTAAAATGAATATGTTATGCAAGAGGACAATGATTATTACAACTAGGGATAAAAGTAAAGAAACCAAAAAAAAATGTTAGGAATAAGATCTGGAATGAAAGGCAGTTGTTTGAGGAAGAAGATTGTCATGTTTTGCAAGTGGTTTGAGAGGTTGAAGAATTTAGGGTACTCCTTCATTATCATTATTGTCAGGTCCACTCTGACCTGGAGTGGTAGTACCTTTTAGGGCCCATCTCTAGGTTAAATAGAACTGTTCAATCATTTACTAAGGTTTATCATAATAGGTTATTTGAAACCATAAAACTATTTGTAAATTGTTTGTATTAGGTGGGAATAAAAAATAGAACTACTAATGTTGAATAGAAATACTTGAAACCATTTAACTGTGAGCAAACAAATGAAAAATATCAAATTGAGTGATTAGTATTAGATAGCAATACTTGAAACCATTTGACTATATGCAAACAAATTAGCTCTAACCACTCATTTAAAAATAAAGTTACCTATGAATTATTTACTTACAAATCTTATATAAGGCAGCGGTCACATCGATACTGCTATATGGATGCACTACATGGACGCTAACAAAACGGCTGGAGAAGAAACTAGATGGCAATTACACAAGAATGCTGCGTGCAATCCTGAACAAGTCCTGGCAGCAACACCCCACAAGACACCAACTGTACGGCCACCTGCCCCCTATCACGAAAACTATTCAAGTTAGGCGAACCAGACATGCAGGACATTGCTGGAGAAGCAGAGATGAACTCATAAGAGATGTACTCTTATGGATCCCCACACATGGCCGCGCAAAAGCAGGACGACCAGCACGAACGTACATTCAGCAGCTATGTGAGGATACAGGTTGTTGTCCTGAAGACCTACCTAGGGCGATGAACGATAGGGAGGAGTGGCGAGAGAGGGTCAGGGATATCCGTGCTGCCAGCACGATATGATGATGATGATGATATATAATTTACCAAACCCTCTGCATGAGCAGGATGTAATGCAAGGTCAGTTTTTTAGTAGAGTTTTACAGGTTTGAATACAGTTTGTCTTCTCTAAAACTGGTTGCCTCTCAAGGCTAAAGAACTCAGTCAGCCCAACTAGTTCCCCATAACTATAGGAGGAACAATTGGATTCATGCCTTTCCCAAGGTTATAAGAATTATGTAAAATACAATCAGTCTTGTCAAGGTTTGCTTTCTTTGTTTAATGGCATACCAACCTTCGTGGGTTATTTAATGCCAATGATAACCTTCTAGAAGAACATTAGTGGTACTATTAAAACCATAGCTGGGAAGATAAGGGAGTCCTCACCTTTCACAAGGGTATTTGTCCGAAAGTGAACACAGTAACGTGACTGGAGTTCGAACCCGGTTAGTACAATTCGGCAATCTATTGTTTTAACCAATACACCACAAGGACACCCTCTCAGTCTTGTCAAGGATTTGAACTCGTGTTTTTTCATCCATTTCCCATGATGATAACCATTACACCATGGGAACCTCCAATATATATTTGTATATATATATGTGTATATGTGTGTGTGGGGGGAATAAACAGGGATTGGCATGAAATAACCTACAAAAATTGATACTCCATAAAACCAAATAACCAAACCAAATAACCAAACCTATCCCAACCCATCACTGGAGCTCTGACTTTCTTTGTCTGCAGGTCAATGACTTTTATGGTTTGTTGCAACTGTTTTTATCTTCTAATTTTCAAGCTGACATATATACATCATGATCACTTTTCCTGACATGTGCTTCAGTATATTTATATCTTAAAATTCTTTCAAGATGTAAACATATCTATTTAAGGTATCAATTGTCCATCAAGTGACACTGTAAATAGGTTTTCATATCTATTTACTGATGACACACACAGATGACATGCACTGATAATCATTGCTACCTTTTCAGCTGTACTGCTTGGATTAACCAAAAAGCTCTGAAATTTTAAAAAGAATTTATACATTAACTTTAAGTCAAATAAGCCCGGAGTTAGCTCCCTTCAGGCTCTTCTAAGCTGCTAATATTCCATAAAATGGATTTAGAAGATCCAATATGGCGAATTGATTAGTTTTATCATAAAGTATTGAAGGGATTAAAAGCATTTAATCAGCTAATAAATATCTGGAAATCTTGGCATAACTTGAATGAAATTATTAGTAACATTTTCAATATTTTTTAATTCTTACAAATACACAAGGTGTGGGGAAAGCAGCTCCCCCTACCATAAAAACAGCATCACTCTTATACACCATTCCTGATATGATATGGCTGCTGCTGCTGCTACTTACAAGAGATATAAAAGGAAATCTAATCACAAATTCAAACTCAATTATGATATTCACTACAAATTTCCTGAAGGCTCCCTTTTCAATTGCTACTACACCGAATGTAGGAGAGGGCGCTACTCTTTTCACTGGATTGCTTCACTTTACCCTTGATACCTACCTTATATTGCCAAGTGTTAAGCAAGGAGGTATCGAGTACCATTTTTGAAGTCTTTGGTATGACGTGACCTGGGATTGAACCAAGGTCTCCCGGACCATTGGCAAACACTCTACTCACAAGACCAATGAGCCAAAGTCCAGGTTAAAAGAGTGGGGTAAGGGTAACTCATAGCCAAACCTTTCTGGACTTTATTTTTCCCATGCAGATACCATTGGAGAAATCAAATTGTCGTTTACCAAAACTTTTCTCATTCCTCTACGATATCTGCCCTGGAAAAATTAGGTCTAAAAATGTTTGGCTTTGAGTTACTTTTATTGCATTTTGATATCTGTATTATTATTTCTCTTTAAACCTGATGATCTACGTTTTATCATTTGTTTTTCAAATACAAATGCAAAGTGACATTAAAAGGAACTAATATCAAAAAAAGGTTAAAAATCATCTTTTACATATCCTTTGCAGAAGGATGAAACACCCCCACCATCTCCAAAAGAAGTGTCCTAGGTTTAACCCGAAACTGTATCCAGTTGTGTGAGGCTTCCATTCTGAAGGTCTGAGAGTGTAGAATAGCTCTTTGTTATCAAGACCAGTTGGCTAGGGCTGTAGAATACACCAATTGCATCTCTGCAGAGGGGTAAGAACCCCCAACCCAACCCAACAAGTGTCCTGGATATGATATTAAATATACTGATGGTGAGGCTCCAGCCCTTGAGCTTTGACGAATGTAGAATACTTCTTCATTGCCATTGCTTCCAGGTTCACTGTGTCTCTGAGTTGTACCACCTGATAGGATCCTATCTATGCGTTAAATAGTACTCTTTGATCATTTAACTGTGTGCAAATAAATGACTGATGTTTAATTGAACTGTTAGTGATACATAGAAATAATTTGAACCATTCGACTGTGTGCAAATAAATAACTGATGTTTAATTGAACTGTTACTGATACATAGCTCTACTTGGAACCATTTAACTATGTGCTAACAAATGAGTAATGTTGAATAAAATTACTAGTATTGATTCGCAATACTTGAACTCTTTAACGGTCTGCTTAAATTGAATTTTCAATATCAAAGTGCAAATATTAATAATCCTATTTACCAACCCCTCCGTTCAGGCAGGATATGAATGCAAATATTAATAATAGTTAACTGTCATTTATGATATATGATTACATAATTTGATAATTAATTTAATGAAATTATATGGTTTAAAGTAACTATTCCTATCTAATAATAATTATTTGTTAGCACTGTTATATGGTCTGAAATATTTCTAATACTAATAATTTTCAAGTAATTATATGGTCTCAATTAATTATATGGTCTCAATTAATTATATGGTCTCAATTGATCAATAATTGTTATAATAAGCAATTATAGCATCAAGTAAGTAAAGTTGGCTACCATACTCGAGGGTGACCAGAAGGCTCCCTTTTCAATAGCTACTACACCGAGGTGTAGAGGAAGGCGCTACTCATTTCCCTGGATTGCTCCACTTTACCTTTGATATGTACCTTATATTGCTGAGTGTGAAGCAAGGAGGCATCAAGTACCATTTTTAAAGTCTTTGGTATGACGCAACCTGGGATCGAACCCAGGTTTCCCGGACCATTGGCAAACACTCTACCCACTAGGCCAATGAACAAGAATAATTTACATGCCATTGGCTTAATGAATAGAGTGTTTGCCAACGGTCCGGGAGACCAGGGTTCAATCCCAGATTGAGTCATACCAAAGACTCAAAAAATGGTACTTCATGCTGCCTTGCTTAAAACTCAGCATTACAAGGTAAGGATCAAGGGTAAAGTGGAGCAATCCAGAGTATGGAGTAGCACCCTCCCCTACACCTTCGTGTAGTAGCTATTGAAAAAGGACCCTTTGAGTCACCCTCAACTAAGGTCATCAACTTTACTTTTATATACAGTTAAAAGGTTTTATGGTTGGGGGAGTATTGAGTTTGTTAGCATGTATGCTTCCTGGAAGATAGTGAACAAAAATTTTTACAGGCTACTGTTAGCAGAGAAGATTGCTACTGGTGGAAGGGTGAGCCATCATGCTGCTAAGCTGACAGGTGGTTTTCCCCATCAGTAGTAGGAGAGAAGTAAGTCTTTCCATTTCAAGTGGTCACTGCATATTAGAAACTGAATGTGATTGGTGGAGACAGATCTTGTGATAGATAAAGATTGTCAGAGCCTTTCCACCAGGTATAATACAAAAACCAAGGATTTGGTAAGTTCAATAAATTGGTTCCCTGAAGTCTGAAAAGTCACATGCACAAAACTCACCCAAAGATATTAAATTAGATGATGCCCAACAGTTAGGGGTGCATATTACCCATGAGAACAATATAATTATTATTTTTTTCTGGCAGCATGCTTCCCCATATTCTGGGATGAAATGACTGAATGTAAATTATACCTATAGTTCAAACTAATGTGTTTTATACTATTCCAGAAAAATATCCACTGGAAAGTGTGTTTGTTTATAATTTGGTTTCTTTTAGAGTGAATTTATTTTTGCTGCTAGCTTGTTACATTTTTGTGTGAACATGTTCATGTATTTACTCTAAAAACAGTGTAAGTTTTGTATTTTAAGGCATAATGTAGTAGTTAGCGACTGTAGTCGAGGGTGACCAGAAGGCTCCCTTTTCAATAGCTACTACACCAAGATGTAGGGGAGGGCGCTACTCCTTTCTCTGGATTGCTCCACTTTACCCTTGATACGTACCTTATATTGCTGAGTGTTAAGCCAGGAGGTATCAAGTACCATTTTTATAGTCTTTGGTATAACGCGAACTGGGATTGAACTCAGGTCTCCCGGACCAATGTAAACTATATAAATTCATATTCTTAATCGGTACAAACTGATAAAATGATGAACAAATGCTAAAGTTTGGTTCAATTTAACCCCTACAAATCCAAAACAATCAATATGTATTATACACAAGAATTTTTTCCAGAATTTCGTAGTTACCAGTTAGAGGTGCGTATTATACATGAGTATGTATTCTATACACAAATAATTATTGTATCATGACAATTCTCAGCTTCAGATTTCTGGTCAGAAACAAGTGACAGCAAGCAATAGTTGCTAGTTTACTGGACTAACATCTGAATGTGTTGATTTTTTATCAAATTTGAGAGCTCAGATACTTCCAAAAAAGTTCTCATTAAATTTTAAGGAAGAGTATGATTGTAATATGAGCTAAGGTAAAAACGTCTGCCACTAGCTTTATTGTTTTTTTAAATTTTTTTCTCATTGATTTTTTTTTTTTTTTGTTTGATTGTTCTCATTTGTTAATGTTTCCTTTCAGCAGAGCTGACTGCTATTAACATTTACAATAAAAAAACAAAAACAAATAAGCAAATAACAAATGAATTAGAATCAGCCAATGAAAACAAAGAAATAACAAAAGAGGCTGATGAGTTGAAGAAACAACACAAGTAAATTAAAAGCTTAGTATATGTGAACTGCTTGTTGAGGTTGCCAGAAGGAAAAGGTGAAAAATGTTGAGAAACAATTATCCACATTGATTGGCACACTTTTTACAAATTTAATATAAAAATACCATTTAAAAAAATTTTCTATTTCTACAGGAGCAATGAAGATTTTTTTAAATATTCAAGATTTTTTAATATTTTAAAAGTACTGAGTAGTGTAACAATTGTTTGTATGGATAGGATATTGTTTGGTTTGGTTGATTTTTATGGCCCATCAACCATTGAAGGTTATTTAATGCCAAATCCTCTTTATACATATATATTAGATATATATGATTTAGTTTGGTTGGGTTTTATGGCACATTAACCATTGTAGGTTATCTAATGCCAAATCCTCTTTATATATAAATATTAAACATATATGATTTGGTTTGGTTTGGTTTGGTTCTATGGCACATCAACCATTGTAGGTTATTTAATGCCAAATCATTTTTATATATAAATACTAAACATATATGATTTTGCTTGTTTAGGTTTTATGGCACATCAACTATTGTAGATTATTTAATTCCAAATCCATTTTTATACATATAAATAGTTCTATTTCAAACAATTCAGTTTAGCATAAGTACACTGTTTAGTTCTACTTGACCCATAGATAGGACCCTATCAGGTGCTACCACTCCAGACCAGAGTGGACCTTGGAGTCATGGCAATGAGGGGGTATCCCGCATTACCCAAAACTCCAGCATTACTGGAACCTCATCATTAGATTGTTTAGTGTCATATCCAGGACACTTTTTGGGGGAGGGATTCTTACCCCTCTGCAAAGAAGCAGCCGTCTGGGCAATAGGGATATTCAAGTTTCACATGAGTCTGCATTTACTTCCACTTCTTCGTCAGGCTTAGTGTAATGGTTAGCAATGTAGGAAGGGGTTCAAGGGATCTGAGTTCACGTCCTAGATAAGGCTGATTGCATTTTACTTTGTGCTGATGACTCCATTTGTTCACCTGCAAGCTAAGGGTAAATAGTAGAATAGACTGGGCTTTTTAATTTTAGTGAGGCAACCAATCTAAGAGAAAGGAAACTCTGAATTCAAACCAGTTTAAAATTGACATTATATCATGTCCTGCTATTGGTGGGGGGTTTTGGTAAATACATACTTCCACTTCTGTCTTGGCTACAAATAGAATAATAAGCAGATTGAGAACATCTCTGAGTTCAACACCAAGAGCTGAAGTTCTTAACTCTAGTCCTGCCATCACATGGGTTAATCATTGAAGGCAGAAGTTTAGCGGACACAATCCTAAATGAATCCTGATGTATCTATTTAAAAGCAGGCTCGAACAATTGACTGATGGTTGGCAATTGACTGATGGTGGGCAATTGACTGATGGTGGGAAATTGACTGATGGAGGGAAATTGACTGATGAAGGGCAATTGACTGATGGTGGGAAATTGACTGATGGAGGGAAATTGACTGATGGAGGGCAATTGACTGATGGTGGGAAATTGACTGATGGAGGGAAATTGACTGATGGTGGGAAATTGACTGATGGAGGGAAATTGACTGATGGAGGGCAAAATTAGTTGAGGAGGAGAAGAACATCTAGCCTTCTTAATTCTAGTCAGGTAAGAACATTAAGTTTATAAGTCCCAAAAATTCATTCTGAATTCTCCAGCAGGACACATGGTGTAACAGTTATAGGCATTGGTTCCCTAAGCTTCTAAGTAGACAATCATCTGGAGGTTGCAAGTTCAATCCTGACTGCAGGCAAGTAACAATACAGGAATACTTAACACTTGTACCCGGTTATGGCTAATGGAATCAGAACAGGCAACCCTAGTGGATTCAATTAAGGACGTAGTTTGAAGTTCTGTGAAGGTCCCCGAGTTTGACAAACACCTGAAGAAGGCCGGAGGACATATCGGCCGAAACGTTGTGGAAATAACAATAAAGATGACAACAGTAGTCTGAAAACCCTTAATGATGAAAATTACCCATCTTTGTCAGATAAATGCAATAAAAGGATTTACTAAATTCAGTATAGTTTGGCACAAGGTCTTTAGAGGACAAATGAACAGTTTCCTATCATTAATATGAGGCATGATAAAAATATTGAAACTGAACATTTTTTTAAAACTTAAATTTTAAATGGTGGGGGGGAGTCCCCAGGATGTAATGGTTAATGTACTGGAATATGATGTTGGAGTAAGTGAGTTCAAATTCTAGTTGTGCTAGTACTTTCATTTTTGGACTAATACCCTTGGGAAAGGCATGAACCCTCTTACACCCCAGCTATGAGTTATATAATACCACTTCTGGTCTTCTATAAGGATGATTTTGACATTAAATAACCCATGAAGGTTGATATGTTATTAAACACTAACCAGAAACCAGAAACCAGAAAACTTAAATGAAGATGTGTGTATAACTGAGCAAATTAGAAAATGATGATGTCAAGACATTTCGGTTTAAATGAGTCGATGAGAATTTGAAAAAAAAAAACAGTCTCAGTATTTTTTTAAATTAAAAACACAGGATTCTGCAAGGGAAACAATCTCCCTATTTACCTGTCCTTCAGCTCTCAGCAACATTTTATAATTTCCTAAATAGAAAATTCATCTCAAAGATTTGTGTATAAGGATATAAAAAAATTTGAAGATGTAGATATAAAAAGAAAATTCGAAAGTGCAATTTCATACTAGATTAAAAAAAGAGCATCACAGATGCTTGAACTAATAAAAAAACTTTTTTCTGAATGTTTGATTCATTGCTCATTTTGGTTTTGCTAAATACAAGTTATGTCTAGATTATTCTTGAACATACTTTGTATAAGATCAAAAGCAGTAATAAAAATCATTCTTTTATACCGAATATTTTCTTTTGTTTTTTGTTTCTTTGTTATTTTTACTTAATTTTCATTTTTTTTTCATCCTATTTTACTCTATTTTCTTTACTTTCATTTTTTAAATTTTATTTTCTTTATTTTCATTAATTTTTTTTTCTTTTTTACTTTCATTTCTGAAATTCTATTTTGCTTTCTTTACTTTCAGTTTTTAAATTTTATTTTTATAACTTTCAGTTTAAAAATTTTATTTTCTTTAATTTTGTTTTTTAACAATTATTTTCTTTCATTTCATTTTTTAAATTCAATTTCCTTTGATTTAATCTTTTGATTACATTTTCTTTACATTCATATTAAAATTTTTAAAAATTTTGTTTTTTAAAATTGATTCTCATAAATTTCATGTTTTAATTTTCTTTTCTTTGAAATTCTATTTTCTTCATTTTCATTTTTAAAACTCAATTTCCTTTTTGTTTTTGTTTTTTAAATTTTATTTTCTTTAATTTCTTTTTTAAATTTTTCTTTCTTCTTTTTTCAAATTTTAATTCTTCATTTTTATTTTCTTTACTTAGACTTTTTATTTTTATTTTCTTTAGTTTTATTTTTAAAATTTTATACTCTTTAATTTTGTTTTTTAAATTTTATTTTTTTTAATTTCTTTTTTAATTTAATTTTTTAATTTTTTCTTAAATTTCAGTTTTAAAATTTCACTTTCTTAACTTTCATTTGCAATTTATTTGCGTGATTGAGTTAATGGCATATCAACCTTTGTGGGTTATTTAATACCAAATCCTGTTTTTATATATATGCATTAAATCTATATGATTTGTAAACAAATAGTTTATAGGTAACATTTTAACAAACCAGAGCTCATTTGTTAGCACACAGTTAAATGGTTTCAAGTATTGCTCTCTAACACTAATAGTTTTATTTGCACACAGTTAAATGGTTTCAAGTATTGCTATTAAGCACTAATAATTCTATTCAACATTATTCATTCATTTTCACAGTATTAGAAGGTTGTAAGCTTTACTAATGCTAATAATTCGATTTGATATTAATCATTTATTTGCACCCTGGGTCACAGTGAACCTGGGAGTTATACCAATGAAGTGATACTGCAGAACTGGAGGCTCACCATCAGATGATTTAGTGCCATATCCAGGACAGTCATTGGGGTAGGAAGCCTTCCTCTTCTGCAGAGATGCGGACAGCATATTCTACAGTCCCAGCCAACTGGGTTGTTACATTTGCAAGAAATTATTTGATGATAAATCATTTATAAACAATTATGGCTTGTTGGCGACCGACTGTAGTCAAGGGCGACCAGAAGGCTCCCTTTTCAATAGCTTCTACACCAAGGTGTAGGGGAGGGCGCTACTCTTTTCCCTGGAGTGCTCCACTTTACTCTTGATACGTACCTTGTATTGCTGAGTGTTAATCAAGGAGGTATCAAGTACCATTTTTAAAGTCTTTGGTATGATGCGACCTAGGATTGAACCCAGATCTCCCGGACCATTGGCAAACACTCTATCCACTAGACCAATGAACCAGTTTACAAACAATTATACCATCTAGTAAATATTTGTGATACAAATAATTTGCACCGTGACATATTATTTCAAGTATTTAATACAAATAATTTTCAAAAAGATTTATTTGACCCATGGATGGGATCCCAACAAGTGCAGTCATTTGAGAAAGAGTGGACCTGGGAGTAATGGCAATGAAGCAGTGACTCTACACTCCACAGAACTCCAGAAGTGAATACAGTTTAGGGCCAAACCCAGGTCACCCCATTTTTGGCGGTTTTATTAAGATACACTTGGGATCTTCTAAAGCCATGTATTGAAAGTTAACATTTTTCATTCAATGCTGAACAGCACAGTCAGCTGGGCTGTAGAATACACCATCTGCATCTCTGTAAAGATGTAAGATTCCACAAACAAGTGTTCTGGATATGATACTAAACTGCATTTGATGGTGAGGCTCCACTCCTGGAGCATTGGGGAATGTGGAGTGCTCCTTCATTGCCATTGCTCTCAGATCCACTCTGATCTGGAGTGGTAGTATCTTTTAGCATCCCATCTAGGGGTTAAATAAAACTAGTGCCCTGGGTATGACACTAAACTCTGTCTGATGATGAGGCTCCAGTCTTGATGCTTGGGGAATGTGGAGTACTCCTTCATTGCCATTACTCTCAGGTCCACTGACTTGGAGTGGTAGTACATATTAGGGTCCCATCTGTGTGTCAAATAGAAATATTTAATCATTTTCTCTACTTGAAACCATTTAACAGTGTGCAAATAAATGACTGGTGTTGAATTGAATTATTGGTATTACATAGCAATACTTGAAACCATTTAACTGCATACGAACAAATGACTGGTGATGAATTGAATTATTGGTATTACATAGCAATACTTGTAACCATTTAACTGTGCAAATGAATGAATAGTTTTGAATAGAATTATTAGTGTTAAATAGCAATACTTGAAACCACTTCAGTGTGTGCAAACAAAGGATTAATATAAAATAGAATTATTAGTGTTTGATAGCAATAGTTGAAACCATTTAACTGTATGCAAACAATAAATAGCAATAGTTGAAACCATTTAACTGTACGAAAACAATAAATAGCAATACTCGAAACCACTTCAGTGTGTGCAAACAGAGAATTAATATAAAATAGAATTATTAGTGTTTGATAGCAATAGTTGAAACCATTTAACTGTATGCAAACAATAAATAGCAATATTTGAAATTTTTAAATTGTGTGCAAACAAATTAGCCGTAACTGATTTAAAAATAACTTTACCAGCTAACTATTTACTTACAAATCATATATATATATATATATATATATATATATATATATATATATATATATATATATGTATAAACAGGATTAGGCATTAAATAACCATCAAGGGTGATATGCCATTAAACCAAATAACCTAATCCTAAGCTAATGATTAATGTCAAAGTGAATTGTCAGTGCTACATAGGAATACTTGAAACCATTTAACAGTGTGCAAATAAAACTATTATTGTTAGCCATACTTGAAACCATTTAACAGTGTGCCAATAAAACTATTAGTGTTGGATAGCAATACTTGAAACCATTAAACTCTAGCTTGTTTAAATCTATTTCCCACAATATATTTGTTTATAAATCATATATATTTTATATAAAAATGTATAAATAGGATTCGGTATTAAATAACCTGCAATAAAATCCAACCAACCAACCAACTAACCAATGCTGAAATTAAAGTTGTTGCGCACAATTGAATCAAAAGTAAAACAAAGATTTTCTCATGAATGGAATAAAAAAAGTGGCTAGAATATTCGGAAAAATAGTATTAATATGAAACTGCGTATAAACCAATAACACTGAGTTGATGTGTTTTAATCCAAATAGTAGCCATCTCATTAAATAAGTAGAGCAGTACACATATTTGGTAGCAATATCTCATCTACTAAAAGCAACATAGTACATAGACTTCTATTGACAATTTATCAACCATATGGAAAACTGATCACTCTGATAAAATAAAACAAGAATTTTTCAAAGCTGTAACCGTGTCAGTACGACACGATAATTGCACCACTTGAAATTTAACAAAGCACTTGGAGTAAAAGCTAGTTGAGAATTATATGCTATTTCAAACAAGTCCTGAAAGTACCACTCTACAAAACTGCTGCATGGCCACGATCCTCCCATCTTACAAACCATCCAAATAAGACGAGCAAGACATGCAGGGTACTGCTGGATAAGTAAGGATGAATTCATGTGTGACATCCTCTTATGGACTCTTAGATGTCGACACATAACTCTTAATCAGCTCTGCGCAGATGCTGGATGCCATCTAGAGGACTTAATGAAAGCGATGGTCAATAGTATCAGATGATTTGAGAGTGTCAAAAGAATCTGTATTGTTGGCATACCTTGATAATGATGATGATGAACTTGTTATTGTGAAGAAAAATAAATTTAATTCATTTTAGTATCAGTTTCATCATTCGATCTGATGTAAAAATTTTGTTTTGGAGACCTTATTTATCAATCAATAACTCATAATTTTATAGTCTACCATTTTTTTTTTCTCTTCTTTTTTTCTTCTATTTCTTTTCCAATTTCTTTTCTTCCAATTCTTTTCTTTCTTTTGTGTAAAGTAATTTAATCTGGTATAAAGGTTTGATGAATTGAAATGTCAGTTCTTTCATATTCACGAGAGTTGTGATATTGTTTTCAAACCAATAATTTCATGCCACCTCTGTCATCTATTTGACTTCTTTACAACTGAATATTCAATCTTACTTGCTCAATTTTCCTTTATTCTTTTTGAAACTGCTCATTTTTTTAGGGGTTGTTATTTTGGGTTTTTAAAAATTTCTTATTTTTTTAGTTCTTAAAATGAAGAAATTTAAATCAAAACAAAGAAATTTTTGATTTGAAGCTGCATATTTTTGCTTAAATCAACTGTCAATCATTATTTTACTCCTTGTGAATTTTTCACACCAGTGTTGGTCTTCTCTGGTCCCCAGAACTCTTCTCAGTATTCTGGCCAATCTTAACAATTCTGAAGTCTTGATGATCTCAATTCCTCTTCTGATTTCCGATTTTTCCAGTCTTTTTTCCAAGCTGTTTGGGACTGTGCACCAAAGTGCAAGTATTTGTTTATTTATTTATTTATTTATTTTTCACTCTCTGGTCCACTGGAATAGCAAAATCTACAAGACAGAAAATTCTCTTTTTAAAGTCTGGTCGAGATTAGGTGATCCATTTGTATCTCAAAATCCCAGAGGAGTTAGTGTTTCATTCTTCAGGACAGATTCTGAATTGTGCATATACTACTTGTTCGTATGGTCAAACTTCAATTTCTTGCACAATTCCTAGTGGATCACCTTACCTACCCACTTGTGCCTAGTCTTATACTCTATCTGTGCTAATTTGCAGCATTCACTTATTATGTGATTGATCATTTCGTCTCTATTGCCACATAACCTACATCTGCTGTTTTGTTGCGTCTTATCTATTCTCGCTTTGATATGTGTTGGGTATCACCCACCTTTTTCCACACAATGAACTAGTCCATCTGCCATATATAGCTGTAGCTACTAATACTAGACTAGAAGGTGAAGAGCAGCTTCTTATAGGAATAGTATTAGAGCATTGGAGACTGGAGATTGCGCTAGATCACCTTACTTGCTACCATAATAACGGAAGCCAATACTATCGTTGGACTATACTTTTATTTTGTATTCACTGATCCTATGTTCTTGTCTACTAATAGTCTCTCTATTGTATATACTTTTTCCTGAGAATATATCTCTATTTCCTCTCATATTGTGGTTTGTCCTTTATTTAATATTACAAGCGTTCACTAACTAGAACGCAACAATATGGTTGGTCTTTATGGCATTGTTTTGTGCTACTGTTAGAAAAGATTCAGTTTCTCTTTTGAGGTTTCCTTTTCTTAGCTATGTCCACGTTTTCTTGTGTGAGATGTCACTTGCTGGTCGCTTTATTATTATTATCATCATTATTATTATAAATTCTATTTTACTTCAGTTATAACTGGTGGTCTTCCACTGGAGTCTAAGTGACAGCAAGTCTCTTTAGGTCTCCAGGACTCTTCTCAGTATTCTACCCAACCTTAATGATTCTGTAATTTTGATTCTTTTTCTGATCTTTAGTTCTCCCATTCTCTTTTCCAGGTCTTTGGAGATCATTCCAAGTACACCACTTACAATCAGTATCACTGTCATCGTCCTGTTTCACAGCTTTTTTACCGCTATTATTATCATTATTAAGTACAATCCCTTACTGGATCACTACCCAAGACATGAGGTAAAGGAAAGTATATACATACACGTATGCTGTTTGCACAAACTCTGATGGTAATTGATACAAGTACGTTGTTTATATTTTCTTTGCATTGATAAAACTCTATTGCTCAGTCAGCTGAGGCTGTAGAATACGCCAACTGCATCTCTGCAGAGGGGTAAGACCCCCCCACACACACACACACACACAACGAGTGTCTTGAATATGACACTAAACAATCTAATGGTGAAGCTCCAGTAATGATGAAGCTTAGGGGGAATTTGAACTACTCCTTCATTGCCATCGCTTCCAGGTCCACTCTGGCCCAAAGTGGTGGCACCTGATAGGGTCCTATCTAAAAGTCAAATAGAACTAAACTGCATACTTATGCTAAACTGAATTGTTCAAAATAGAACTGTTTAGACATTTAACTGTATATAAACAAAAACTCTACTTATACTAAACAAAATTGTTTGAATTAGAACTGTTTGACAAAACTGAATAGCTTGAAATAGAAATGTTTTTGATAATTAAACAGTGAACTTATTTTAAACTGAATTGTTTGAAATAGAACTGTTTATTTGTATAAAAATAGATTTCGCATTAAATAACCAACAAAAGTTGATATGCCATAAAACCTAAACAAAAAAACAAACGAGACTCTAATGAGTAGATGAGCAGTTCTATACAGTGCAATTTTTTTAATCTCTTGTAAACAGGGGCTACTAGGGATCTCATTAATATGCTTGTTTGTATCTTTCTTGATAATATCTCGGCTTCCAATTATCATAGGCATAATAATACTTTTAAGGTGGTGCATTTTTTTCACTTTCAATAAACTGGATTATTACTCAAGATTCCCTCAAAATGCATTGTAACACTCTTATCTTATTACTTAAGTGGAGGGTGGTTCGGTCATTAATACCAATAATCTTTCTTTCATTCTCTTTTTCTCTATCTCTTTTTTTTTTCATTGACCCATTTATCAACCACCCCTATATCTTCTTTATTGACTCAGAATATGTTTTGTTTGCTTTCTTTTCATTTCACTTCCCTGACATTCAAGTTCTTGAATGTTCACATTATTATGAAGAAGTACACTTAGTGTCTAGAGGAAAGACCATTAGCACCATGGTTATTTCTTTCTTTCTTTCTTTCTTTCTTTCTTTCTTTGGTATTTTAGATAACTTTTTTGAAGCCTTTTTTATGATGGGACATTAAAAGAAACTGACCATATATTTTTTTTTGTACGATTGGGTTGGTCGGTGTTAGAGAAGATATTTAGCTATTAGTTGTCTAAATTTCTGAGACGAAGTTTGATGATTTTTATCAGTAAGAGTTTTCGGACTATTGTCTTTGTCTTTATTGTTTTTTTTCACAACGTTTCGGGCGTTGTATCCTCCGGCCTTCCTCAGGTGTCCCCTGGGCATAGAAATGATTAAACCTGGGAAATCATTTTTAAACTTTAAATACAGTAGCTGAAATGTTGTGAAAAAAAACAATAAAGACGAAGACAATTGTCCAAAAACTTTTAATGAAAAAATATTTATTTATGTCCTCACCATGTCCCCTTTTAAAATTATTATATCTAATGATATAAGTTGGCCGACCATAGTCGAGGGTGGCCCAAAGGTCTACTTTACAATAGCTAGTACACCAAGGTATAGGGAAGGGTGCTACTCCTTTCCCTGGATTGTTCCACTTACCCTTGATCCTTACCTTATAATGCTGACTGTAAAGCAAGGAGGCATCATCCCAATTTTTTTTTTGAGTCTTTGGTATGACTTGACTTGGGATTGAACCCCAGTCTTCTGGGCCATTGGTGAACACTCTAACCATTATATCAATGGTAATGATATACTAATACTGTCCTACACGCAGCAGAGGGAGAGGGGAGATATCGAAGTTACCACTGATATGATAACAGCAATAAGGTACTCAGCATTGCATCAGGATTCAAATAAACATCCAATTGGCAGACAAAGGGACAAGCCATAACTAGGTACAATCCCTGCGAGTGTAATGTAGAATGGTGGATATTTATCAATCACTGTATCCATTCGGAAACCAGTGGCTAATCAGGACTCGAGGAATAGGATCCCCCAGATATGGGAATAGGATATTCCAAAGTTCTATGAATATTGATTGTAATGATTTATGTACCAAGCAAGTAGAAATTGGTTATCCTGCCATTGTTATTGCCCAACACAACTGTACACTGACTTGCTCAATTCAACAAATAGACAAAAGGAAAGACATAAACTTATCTACACATATAAGAATATTTATTACGTATATTATAAACATGCATGTATTAACAAGAATGCACACATGGGTCCCAACAGATAAAATGTGCACATATTGTTCCATGAGCAAGCAGTATATGAAAAGGGGTAAAAAAAAAACCCAGTAAAAGTCATTTTTTAGTACTTTTGGTGTTCATAGTCATGTAAGCTTTTATAACAATATGAGGTATTCACTGGTGCTAAAAATAATGGAGAGCATGCAATCTTTTAGTAATTTTCTTTTTATAAAATTTCAAAACAGACTTATTGACTTTGAAAGAAATTCAAAAGTCAATTTAAAATGTCAGTGAGGGACTAGTACTTTCATATTGTCAAAACAAATTTTTATATTATCAAAACAAAAATTAAACAGGCTTGGAGTTTTGTCGTTGTAGTGTTCCAGTTTTTATCATGACATCTCAAATTGACTCATGCCCACCTGTTGGAGTTAACAGGTCAAATCTTTGGATAGATTAATAAGATCTTTGATTTTTATTTTGGTTGTCAAAAGAAATACTCTCCCACAAGGTGTGGGCTGGGACCCTTAATTAAGCAAGCCCCTATATTGTGGTTTGTTTGGATGACTGATTAAAATCTGATACATGGAAAGGATACTGTTCCCACAGATGTAGATCTGCACATTTGATTGGCTGAGAAGTCAAAAAATAGTAGAAGAATATGAAATGAGCTGCAATTGGTTAACCATTTGAAAATGTTTGTTCCCTGGAGAACTCTCAATAAAAATTCAGGGTTAGAAGAGAGAAGATATCCAATGTCCATACTGAAGACAGGAGAATAAGAAAAGAAATCTCTTCAAGAAATAAAGCCTCTCTAGCAAAAGCCTAATTCTCCAAAAAATTGAGTAACATGGAAAGACTGCACCAGACAGATAGCTCATTTGTCTGTCTCTCAAATACGACAAAAAGCAAGACAATTTCCATATATATATATATATATATTTAAATTGTATATATTATTGTTACACTACTATGTTTCAATAAATAGTTGTTAATTGTTAACAGAGTTTTTCTTATCTTTGAGATGCCAACACACTGGCAATTCATCCCAATCGGTGGATCTTTCAAACACAATGTGGGCATAGAGGGAGTTGATAAGCCAACTAGCTGGAAACACATGTTGTAGTCATGGAACTAAGGATACAGTCAAGTGTCATGACAAGCATAGACCACATTTCAATCACAAGGCAAATGACAAAGTATGTCTTACACATTTAAAGTCCGGGTATGAAAGAGTACAAGAAAGGATTCTGGGATTTTCATGTGACTACAGGCATGCAAAAGACATTCCCCACAAATCAAAAAGAGAAAATAATTTATCTTTACCCTATAGTACAATGAGGACAGTCCAGGAATGGATATCAACTATATTTGCTTTTTCATTCTCAGAAAAAGAAATCTAGACTTTTGCTCTGAAAGAGATTAGTTTTGTCAGTGTGTTACAGAATCTGTTGCTGAATTGTTTCCACAATGTGTATGTTTCCCCTTGATCCATACCTTATGATGCTGAGAGTTGAGCAAGGAGGGATCAAGTACCATTTTTTGAGTCTTTGGCATGACTCGACCTGGGATTGAACCCCGGTCTCCCAGACCATTAGCGAATAATCTACCACTGTACCAATAAATAAAGAGTAGTCAATATCAGTGATAGAGCATGTCTTTGAGATGCCAACACACTGGCAATTTGTTCCGATAAACCGCTCCAACTGTCAGAAGAAGTTCCAGATAAGTTAGAATAGTTTAGATATAAAGTCAATGCTGCTTGGTGACTGTTGTTTTCTCACTGATATGATCATCGAACCAAGTTCTGGTCTTGGAGAACTCTAAATCCAAATTATCAACCTGTAAATCATAGAATAGCATTGCAAGATTTATTAAGCCCCATGTTTTACTGACCTTAAAGAATGCCTGACACCTGTAGTAAACAAACATTGTATTTTCTTGATAAAAAAAAATTTATTTATTTCAGGTGTTTTAATAAAGAGAGTAATAATCATTAATTTCAAGAAGACTAAATAATTATGTATTACTATATTTTCCTGCAAAGAAGATGTATACTTATAAAAGCTTCATACTTATAAAAGATGCACACTTATAAAAAATGCACACTTCAATAAACAAAAAATTATGCAAATATTACACTGTGTCATATGTACTAGTTTTATGACTGTCTACTAAATTTTGAAATGAACTTAGTGGGTCTTAAATAAATTACAGTAACTGCCAGTCATTCCAATCTCTTTATATTTCATTCATCTCTTTTTCTTTTTTCTTCTCTAGTCTCATAACCTAGTTTGGGGTTGTGGGGGTGCCATTCATGTAGTGTGTCTTTGGCAGGAATAGCCAGCTGGACCCCATACCCCTTCTGGCTTATAATTGATTTGAATTCATAATTTTCCTTCTTCTAGGCCAGTTGCCATACCAAGTTTACATTGTCTTCTTTATTGTTCACCCACAGTTGGAGTGAGAATAGTTGGATTCATGCCTTCCTCAAGGGTATTAGCACTAAGTGAAATGCCTTGCCAACGATTTGAACTCTGGTGGCCAAATCCACTTCCTACAATGATAACAATTATGTCATGGGTGCCTCTACCAATCATTCATCCTATATTCATCCTAATATCTTTTTGCTTTCTTCTCGAGAATAATTTCCTAGTCTTTCTCTTGTTATTGTTTTAAGAAAAGATAAAAAGTAAGAATCTACCATTTTTTTTCACAGATTAATTGCTCATTTGTTTTTGGCTCACACCAAATTTGATGATTTAATTTTAATTCTTTTTTTAATTTTTATGTTGTCTCTATGGTTGAAACAGCACATTTGGGGGAGGTTGGTTAGGTTTTCTAGGTTTAGTTAGGAAAATGCTATGGTAGACATTGGGAATTGACTTAAATGAACAAATAAAGAGAGGAAATTGAAGGGTAGGGAAAAAAGAATGAAAAGAAAGTGACTTTATTGGTGGAAAAAATAAGAAAGATGAAAAGAGAGAACAAGTAGCAGACATGCAAAAGAAAAGAAAAAAAGAAATGAAAAAATACAAGAAAAAGATAGAGAGAAACAAAAAAGAGAAAAAAAAGAAAGAAAGAAGATATATAAGAAAATAAAAAAGAAAACAGGAAAAGCAATAAACAAAGAAAAAGAAGAAAACTAAAAAGACAAAGAAAGAAAAAAAACATACAAAACTAAACCAGAAAGTAAAAAGAAATCAAAGATAGTAAAAAGAAAAACCAGGGGCCAAAATATAAAGAAATTGTTAGAAAGAAAGATGTACCTAGAGAAATCTGTCTTGTTGGATCTTGCAAAATAGTGAGCAATATTTTTGAAAACTGATGATATTTAAAGTAAATGACAAAAAGAAAATTGATGATGAAATAAAGAGAAATAAATATTGTAAAATTTTAAAATATTTAAAAGAAAAAAGATTGATTGATTTTTTTATATTGTTTCATAAAAAAAATCTTAGAAAAAAAAACTGTTTCCATTTTATGAGTAGATTAGGATATTGTGATTATTTTGTATCTTTTTTTCGCTTCTTCTTTTTATCTTTTTTGAATATTTTGCTTTTTTTCTTATTCTTTCTTTCTATTCTCATTTCATTTCTTTCTTTTGTTTTTCTCTCCATTTTTTTCTTTAATCTTTGATTTTCTCCATTTCTTCTCTTTGCTTTTTCTAAGTGCAGACACAGAAAAAAGAAATTCTCTAATCCTACAAAATATTACAATAGTAGAAAGATTTCAATGGTAGTTGTTTTTCATTTACATTTGAAATCCACACAATTTCTTCTCCAATCGTTTTTTCAAATCCTTTATCTGCTTTCCATTCTGATTTGTTTCCTTTTATTTTATTTTTCTCTCAATTTGATTTCTTTGTTCCTTTCATTTTTGCTTTTATTTATTCTTTTTTTTTTTCCTTAAACATTTTTCTTACTTAGATGCGTTCACTTCATTTCTGTATTCTTCCTTTCATTCTAATCTTTAGTAATCCTTGGCTTTCAATTTCTGGTCTGGGATTATAAGGATATTTAGGATAGAGATATCAACTTCCTCCAGACAGTTATTCTCCATTCTAAGTGTCATAAGAGAATCAGGGTATTTTGCAATATCTACAGTTGTAACCAGGTACCATAAGTCATTTTTCTTTTCATAAAATCATTTTTTATTTTTTTTCATTTGTAGAATATACTATGTGGATCATCTACTGAAGACATTGGTTCTTTGATTTAACCTGTTGCTATATTAAGATATATTTTAAATATATATATATATATGCATATATATATATATTGTCATCCACAGACAGACTGTTTCGTTGTATCACAACTCTTCAGTGTGGCTAGACACGTAGGTTGCTTGAAGCTGGGATCGAAACCCACCCAACTTTACATTAGACTTAGTATCAGACCACTCAGCCAACAAGCATACTACGCCAGCAAGGGAATTAAAAGGTATTAAGTAGCACAGCAGCAGCAGCATTTGTTTGTTTACATTTTATACCTTACCGGATACCAGTGCTCAATTCTTTTGAAGAGCTTTGCATTATGCAAGCGGCTGCCGTAAATTCCTTCGGCAGAGTGCACAACCCCCATGGGGGAGCGTATATATTGACATCCACAAACAGACTGTTTCGTTGTATCAAAACTCTTCAGTGTGGCTTGATATGTAGGACGCTTGAAGCTGGGATCGAAACCCGCCCAACTTTACGTTAGACTTAGTTTCAGACTGCTCAGCCAACAAGCATACCTCGTTAACTAGGGAATTATATATGAATATATAAATATATATATATATATATATATAGTTTATTTATCCAATGAATCTTGGCAAGTCACAGCAATAATTTACTTTATGAAATGTGTGTGTGTGTGTGTATATATATATATATATATACTAGGTGGTTACAAAAAAGAAAGAGTTTAAAAAATTAATCTAAAAACTATTTAAGATATTGACACCGATGATACACAGTTTTGTAAGGAAACAGTTTATCATCAAACCTGTTGGGGCTTCATACTCCCCTAAATTTGTATAGATGTTTGGTTTTTATACAAATTTTGGAAATAAACAGTTTATCATGAACGCTTTCAACAGCATGAAGATTTTCATTGTCCGGGTGCAAAACACTAGAACTGTTGTGAAGACATTTTTTTAAAACAAAACACGTTATTTTACTTTCAGATAAAAATCATTTTAGAAGGTATTTAGAGAATCCAACTACAATTGGTCCAAGAACAATTCAAATAACATTTCAAAATCCAGAGAAACCCTCAGTATCCAAAAAAAACAATTGGAGTGTGCTTATGCTAGTTACCTATGCAGCCTACAAAAATTCACAAATTTTAGTCTTTGGAAAACAATTTGGTTGAAAATGATTCATGAGAAACTGCAGTTAATACAAAGTCAGAATAACTAGAACAAAACTACATGTTGTTAATTCTGAACAAAAATGATGACATATTAAGATGAAAATGGCTTTATGGAGCATCTCAAATTCACTTTATGTGTTTTTTTACAAATCTTTTTATTTGTAAGTGTCAATATCTTAAATAGTAACATATATATATATATATATATATATATATATATATATATATATATATATATATATATATAACAATATTTCATAAAGAATGCAAACCTAAGAATAAGCAAGTAGAATGTACTCATGTATTCACATGTAAATTTTATGCAACAATAATAGTCATATGGCAACACTGTAATCAGAGACAACAGTATTTAGCTGTTAAAATGATTGCGTCATGCACTAGCTTCAATTGAACCTCCATTCCTTTGCTTTGAGTCAGCTATATTGCTTTCCAAGGATTAACATGTTTTCTTTGTTGAGACTTATTTCGCATATAAATCTTGCCAAATTTTCCTTTATGAACATTAACTTAAACTTCAGATACTCAATTACTATACCAACAAGGACATTTGGATCACTTAGCAATTCATTATCCTTTGTACAATGCAGTTTGCAATAAATTAATTGATACATTTTTTGCAGTTGTTCTGTATGTGACATTGGAAATTGATGTCTCTTGTAAATGGGATATATTTAAGTAGTTCACTGTTGTTTTTGTCCTTTCACTGAAAGTTAAATGAAGTGAAATAATTATACTTTTTTTTAAAGGTAAAGCATTACAGTTACAGTGTTATAGTGAAGCTAGTCACTTTTCTGAACAGACTAAAATATTTCTCCAAAGCTGTCAGAGTATAGTTAAGTAACCAGAAAAAAAAAAAAAGAAGGTAACATGCTCATTTTACACATCTATTCACGGGGTTACCACAACAGTTACAGAAGATCCAATCATTTTTACTGAAAGGGTAGAAAGCTACATAGAACAAACTATTTTTGACTTTATAGGGTAGAATTCTACCACACAATCATTAGACGATTAAAGAATTGACGGTTAATATTAAAAGGGAGATTTTTTAAACGTAAGTGAACATACATTAAAAATGGTGGTTATAAATCTTGTAAAATAAGTACAAACCAGTATCCAGGTTGAAGGAAATCATTTTCACATTTATAGTAAACTTAAAATATATAATCAAAATTATGTGTTATTAAAATCTTTTTATAATGTGTATCTTCAAAAATAGTTTAAATACAAGTTGACAAGAGTGGTTGTATCCTATCATATAGACATTGGAAAATGTACAAGAATGTATAGTTTATATATATATATATGTATGCATATATATATATATATATATATATATATATATATATGTGTGTGTGTGTGTGTATATATATATATACATATACATATGTATGTACACACTCATATATTCAACTAGAAGTTTATTTTTTCTTTCTTTCCTTTTTTAAATATTTTCTTCTTTGCATTATCTTCTTTTTTCTTTCTTTTCTATTTCTGTCATTCTTTATTCTTCTTTTATTTCTTTCAATGCTTTTACTTTTTCTTCTATTTCTCCTTGTTTCTTTACTTTTTTGCTCGTTTTCTAACCATTTTTCTTTTATTTTTATTCTCTTGTCTTATTTTCAAAATTCCTTCATTTAGAAATTTTCTTTTAATTTCCTTTAAATATTTTTCCTTTTTTCTATTTGCTTACCAATTTTCTTACATTGCTTCCTTCCTTCTTTATTTTCTCGATTTCATTCTGTCAATGCAAAATTGCAAAAGATTTTGTCTCATTTTAACAAAACATCAACCTTATTTTTAATGTTTTTGTTACAAAATACTCACATCAATGACATAATCATATGTGCATGTTCTTCCCTTACATTTCTTTTGAGGCTTCCAAAGTGACATGTTCAGATTACAACCAAAGCACAATAACTCACACCTGATAAGCTCAAAAAACAAAATGATAAAAAAATTCAAAGAAAACATAGATAAAAAACAAAAACAAATGAACCAAAAGACAATAAAAATGAAACAAAATATATGATAAATAGATGCTAAAGACATGTTGAACTGACAGACTTGATAATATAAAAAAAATAGAAAAATAAGTATCGCTGATGTGGCTTCTGACTTCACTATTCAAAAAAGAGTGAAAAATCTCCATTATCAACTTAAATAATAGCCATCTTGGATTTTCTTCTTTTTTATTATTTAAAGAAATGTGTTGCAATTCAGTGGTTAAGACAAACATAAAAGTTCATGTTATTGCTAGTTCAATCATTATCTGCTTTCAGTGAATTTAAATTTGCATCTTGTAGATTCCAATACTGAAAGGGTTGAGATTGCTATTCTTAAGTCACAAATTCTTTAACTGTATCTCATATAAGAAATTTATTACATATGTTTTTAGAAAAAGGTATTTGGTATCAAGTTTTGTTCACATAATTTGTTAAATATGAAAAAGGGATCACAAACATAAGGCATCAAAGCAAAACATTTGAGCAAAGAATATGTATGTTTATTTGAATGTCAAAGTTGCATAATAAGGATGATGTCATCATCATCATGTCGCGCTGGTAGCACGGATATCTCTGACCCTCTCTCGCCACTCCTCCCTATCGTTCATCGTCCTAGGCAGGTCTTCAGGACAACATCCCGTATCCTCACATAGCTGCTGAATGTATGTTCGTGCTGGTCGTCCTTTTGCACAGCCATGTGTGGAGGTCCATAAGAGTACATCTCTTATGAGTTCGTCCCTGCTTCTCCAGCAGTGTCCTGCATGTCTGGTTCGTCTAACTTGAATAGTTTTCGTGATAGGGGGCAGGTGGCCGTACAGTTGGTGTCTTGTGGGGTGTTGCCGCCAGGACTTGTTCAAGATTGCACGCAGCATTCTTGTGTAATTGCCGTCTAGCTTCTTACTGGCAAATACACCCGACCAAGCCGAAACACTACTGCATAGTTTGGAACAAGCAGCCACAGGCATAGGCCTCTATGTTAATGCACACAAAACGGAATATATGTGCTATAATCAAACGGAGGACATCTCCACTCTAGAAGGAACCCCTCTTAAACTAGTAGACAAGTTCACTTACCTGGGAAGCAGCGTCGAATCAACCGAAAAGGACCTCGAAACGAGGTTAATGAAGGCATGGACAGCTATCAATAGGCTATCGATTATATGGAAATCAGACCTAACCGATAAAATGAAACGCAGTTTCTTCCAGGCAGCGGTCACATCGATACTGCTATAAGGATGATGTAGTCGCTATGAAATGTGGGCTACTAAGGAATATATCTTAAGGGAATATGGTCAATACCATTAAATATTTCATGAACAGTAAAAATGTTCATGGCATTGCAACTGAGATAGGTAAAAGTTTTTTTTTGTTTAGGGAGAGAAAGAGAACGAATAAACCACAAAAATAAGGTTCATTTATGCTACAAGTCAAATCTTATCACGATTCATAAACTTTTCACTAAAGTTAAAAAATAGAATGGTTTGTACCTCACTCAAGGTCACTGTCTAATTGGCAAATATAGTGGTGAACAATCACATGACTAAGAATTGAGCCTTTTTGACCAATCAGACTGAAGGCGTGAATGCTTTATTGATCTTATCAAGAAATTAAATTCCATAAAAGAGCAGTTGTTTTATCACAGAATAGATAACACTTAAAACATATTTTTATGAGACCAAGCCTCCTTACCTCACATACTGTTGTGGGAGCCTTACCCATATCACCATAATGGTCTCTTCTCACTGTTATTAGGACTAGAGATTCGCTGCCAGGAGGCAGATCAATATAGGTGTTATCCGAACAGTATGAGACTTCTTACCTTTTCTATGTAACTCTATCTTTCTTGTGTAATATAATCTGTTATCTAATATCTGTGTTTGTGTTTTCATTAGTAACCCTTTCCGAGGCCAAACACATACACACCAAAGTCATCCATGAGATAAGTGGAAACTCAACATCTCAGAATGGACATTCAACAATTTAACTTATTTGTGAGCTCTCTGAACTAATATAAAGAATGGAGAACCCTCTCATACATTGTATATAAACTCTATTTTATAGGTTGATTCTATTGTTTTCTTACCATTTATTTCAACCCTGCTATCAAGCAGCTAGTATCACATCCTGGTCAGTGAATTGCCCTTCATCTACTCTCTCTCTTTCTTTCTCTCTTTCACTACATTACCATGCACAAATATAACAGTTCTAACACTAATGTTTGGGAGTGAAGAGAAGATAGGTGGAAGAAGAAGAAGACAGAAAATTCGACCCAAGAAAAATGTCTCACCTCTGTGAATGCCAAATCCAGAGAGAGAGTTTGAATTTACTACTATACACCATCGTATCTAATATGATGTGGTTAGTATCTCATGACTGGCCTTCTTTGTATACACTTTGTGTCTTTTGGTTAATTCTCTTCACCCAAAGGGAGACAACTTGTTTTATCTATTTACTTTTTTTATGTGTATGTATATCATAATACTTGGAGGTGATGTGTCCTTTGCAATTTTGACATTGTCCCACAACTTTTGGAGCACTGATTTTGGTTTGGTTTCTTTGTCTAATGACGTATCAACTTTCTTGGGTAATTTAATGCCAAAGCCATCCTTGTTGTATAATGGTAGTGGCACTAGTCAATCTATTGCTGGAGGATAACGGGCTGCAGACCTTCCCCAAGGGTATTGTTCTAAAAGTGAACATAATAGCACAACTGAGGTTCAAACCCACTCAATACATTGTCAAAACCCAGCTCATTCACCATTACACCACTGGGACTTTTATTGATACTTAGAGCACTGAACAACAAACATAAGTAAATGTTTCACTGGTTACAGCATTGATTCAGTGATAAAGAGTCTTGTACATTTTACTTATTGTTCAGAGGTCAAGACACATTGTAGCTGCATATTTACTAGTTGTTCAGAGGTCAAGATAAATTGCAGCTGATTATTTACTAGTTGTTCAGAGGTCAAGATAAACTGTAGCTGCATATTTTGTAGTTGTTCAGTGGTCAAGATAAATTGCAGCTGCATATTTACAAGTTGTTCAGTGGTCAAGACACATTGCAGCTGCATATTTACTAGTTGTTCAGTGATCAAGATAAATTGCAGCTGCATATTTACTAGTTGTTCAGAAGTAAGGATAAACTGTAGCTGCATATTTACTAGTTGTTCAGTGGTCAAGATAAATTGCAGCTGCATATTTACTAGTTGTTCAGAAGTAAGGATAAACTGTAGCTGCATATTTAATAGTTGTTCAAAGGTCAAGATAAATTGTAGCTGCATATTCATTAGTTCTTTAGAGGTCAATATAAATTGCAACTGCTTATTTACAAGTTCTTCAGAGGTCAAGATAAATTGCTACTGCTTATTTAGTCATTGTTCATAAGTCAAGACAAATTGTAGCTGCATATCTAGTCATTGTTCAGTGATCAAGATAAATACTAGCAGCATATTTACTAGTTGTTCAGAGGTCAAGAGAAATTGTAGCTTCATATTTACTAGTTTTTCCAAGGTCAAGATAAATTGCAGCTGCATATTTACTAGTTTTTCCAAGGTCAAGATAAATTGCAGCTGCATATTTACTAGTTGTTCAGAGGTCAAGGCAAATTGTAGCTGCATATTTACTAGTTTTTCCTTGGTCAAGATAAATTGCAGCTGCATATTTACTAGTTGTTCAGAGGTCAAGGCAAATTGTAGCTGCATATTTACTAGTTTTTCCTTGGTCAAGATAAATTGCAGCTGCATATTTACTAGTTTTTCCTTGGTCAAGATGAATTGCAGCTGCATATTTACTAGTTGTTCAGAGGTCAAGGCAAATTGTAGCTGCATATTTACTAGTTTTTCCTTGGTCAAGATAAATTGCAGCTGCATATTTACTAGTTGTTCAGAGGTCAAGGCAAATTGTAGCTGCATATTTACTAGTTTTTCCTTGGTCAAGATAAATTGCAGCTGCATATTTACTAGTTTTTCCCTGGTCAAGATAAATTGCAGCTGCATATTTACTAGTTTTTCCTTGGTCAAGATGAATTGCAGCTGCATATTTACTAGTTTTTCCTTGGTCAAGATAAATTGCAGCTGCATATTTACTAGTTTTTCCTTGGTCAAGATGAATTGCAGCTGCATATTTACTAGTTGTTCAGAGGTCAAGGCAAATTGTAGCTGCATATTTACTAGTTTTTCCTTGGTCAAGATAAATTGCAGCTGCATATTTACTAGTTTTTCCTTGGTCAAGATGAATTGCAGCTGCATATTTACTAGTTGTTCAGAGGTCAAGGCAAATTGTAGCTGCATATTTACTAGTTTTTCCTTGGTCAAGATAAATTGCAGCTGCATATTTACTAGTTTTTCCTTGGTCAAGATGAATTGCAGCTGCATATTTACTAGTTGTTCAGAGGTCAAGGCAAATTGTAGCTTCTTATTTTACAATCTTTACTAATTAAAAATGTGTGTAGATAGCAATTTTTGCTAGAGAAAATAAATCACATAACACAGAAAATATTTACAAATTAATTTTTTTAAATTTATTGTATGAAGTTAATATTGTTCTGCTAAAGATTTAACAGTTTTAAGAGAAAACTGTTTTATTTAATTGACTTACACTTAAGAGATTTATTGATATAAACCTTTTTTTTTTGTCCAAATTGTTAGTCCTTTCTAATGAATAATGTTACTTAATCAAGAGGACAGAAATTGTGTTGGGGAAAAAAACATTATCTAAGGCAGATTAAGAAGATAAAATATTATATATATATATATATATAATTAACTATATTATAAAAATTCACCTGATTTTTTCCCTTTGACCCCCTCAAAGCCTTGACTATGCCAGACATGTTGCCACAAACAATATTTAATGACAGCAACTGTTGTAAGTGTTTCCAATGGTTCGGGAGATTGGGATTCAATCCCAGGTTGAGTCATACCAAAGACTCAAAAAAATGGTATAACAAAATGATGCAACAACCAATTTGCTAAATGATAATGTCAGCCTTGTTGCCATATGCAACTGTAGTTTTGAATGCCATTGGTTAAAAAATGAAACAATCTATGAAACCAGTTTAATTGATGCAGTTGGCCTCCAAAGCTTTGTTAGCAGTAAAGCATGAAGTTAACGCAAAGTGGTCAAAATATCTACATTTATGAAATCCTGTAAAAAAAAGCATTTGCTATGACTGAACTGAAACGCTATCATCACATTATGGTGTCTTCTGTCACCACAATCAAGTTCAAGAGTTCTTAAAATGGCTGATATGTTCACTTTGGTCAGGCCTTCTTGATGGTTTCATTGAAACAAGTGTGATGGAGAAATCAATCAAAGCTTTTAATAAAGCAAAAGAGGTAGAGTCCCTTATTGTTGACAATAAGTCAACATCTGCAGGTATTGTCAATGCACAGGTGCACAGAAAAATTGCAATTGCAAAAGTCATCCTCTAAAAGAGAACTGACACTCGAGATGAGAAGGACTTTGAGTTATTCTCTTGAGTGTGGCTATGAGACAGCGAGGATCTTGATGAGAATCCTTAACCAGATGAGAAAGCTTTGAAAGGCATGTTATTATTCCTGGCCTGTTTGGTCCTTTGTAGCAATATGCCCGCCAAATATAATTATTCTATTTTCCATCTTGAAGAACGACACATAAACTTAATTGGTAATGTTGAATTGAATGTGAAAAATCATTTAAAAAATAATTTGTTAATGATTTTTCTTTTGAAGTGGTGTAATGGTTATCGTCGTAGGAAATGAACACAGCGACTCGAGTTCAAATCCTGGACGAGACTGATTGCATTTCACATAGCACTAATACCCTTGGGAAAGGTATGAATCCAATTATTCTCCCTCTAGCTATGGATAAATAGTAGGACAGACTGGGTCCTTCAGCTTTGGTGAGGCAACTAGTCTAGAAGGAAAACTCTGAATTCAAACCTGTTAAACTCCGCTTAAAAATTGACCTTGTGTCATATCCTGCCCAAGGGGAGGGGTTGGTAAATAGGATTTTTCTTTTGAAGTTTGAAAATTTTTATTCTGTACAATAAATAACGTCTCACTACAACATGGCTTCCAATGATGAATTTATAATGAGAGCTTTTCATTTTACCATGAAGAAAAAATTTTTCTACATTAAAACCTTCTCTTTATTCCAGTGAGTATCCAAAAGGTGAGGCTGCTGCATGATTCTTTTTGACTAAACGTATTTTTACTGTTGCCATTTTTTCCACTGGAGGACAAATGAAGAAATTAGAAATGAATCTTACAGTTCATCCTGTGACACAATCGGCATTTTCAACCATAGACATACTGTACTCACCATTTAAGAAATTATGATTCATTGGATAATGTTTCATCTGTGGTAAGAAGGTTTGATTCAGGAAGGTACAAATCACCTATTGATTTGAAAAGTGGATGTTATGCTTGCCTTTTCACCCCAACAGATGGTTGTGACTGCATATAAACTTTTTAATAATAAATTGATATATTGAAAATGTCATTATTATCATTATCAATTTAGATGAATATTATTCTTTTTCTTCTTAATTTTAATTCGTTTTCATTGCCACTCATTTGAATTGTTATTTCTATGACAGTATGGAAGAACAAACATGATAAACAATTAGAAATATGCTTCCATTGAGACTCAAATTCACATCTCTTCTCCTCTCCTCATTGGCAGGGCCTTGAATATACTGACTGTATCCCCAGCAGAGAGGTATGACCCGTCCAAAAGGAGTGTCCTGTGTATGACACTAAACTCTATCTGAGGTGTATAAAATACCCCTCCCTTGCCATTACTGCCAGGTCCACTCTGATCTGGAGTGTCAGTACCTGATAGGGTTCTATCTATGAGTCAAATATATTTGTTTACAAATTATTTGTATTCAATAGAAATGTGTGCAAAAAATATCTTAAACAACTACACAAAAATGTAAATATGAATGAACAATGAATGTGATGGTTAACATGCCATTAAAACCAATCAATCAATCAATTGGCTAATTATTTATACAATAACATGGAACAGTATGTCTCGGAGACAATAATAAAGAATAAGCTGTCAGCTGCTTTACCAACTAAGCTACAAGAGCCAGTGATATTACAGAAGTTGAAATAACATTATAAAGTCCTCCAATACTGTTATCTCTGGTTTGTAAGCGTCAAATTTGTTGTTTAGATTTCCTGTTAAGATAAAGTGAAAACTGCATCAAAAATATTTTCAAACCATATTTTTCAGAGGTGATTCAGGTAATTAACAAGTTAAAAAATCAACTTATTTTATTATTAAATCATTTTAACAACTTGTAGTTATTATTGTTATATTTGTAATCTATACTTGTATTTAAACAGCTGAAAGATTGACTTGATTGTATTTGTAATCTATTTTTTTTGAAAATGATATTTAGTGACTTTACAAGGAACTTTTTATACTTAGGAAGTTTCATTTTGCTTAAATTTTAGTCTGCTCCTATCTCTTTTATACAACTTTTTTGTTTGTTGGTTACCGCTGGAAATGACTACAGGAAAAATGGACTAAGAAATACGTCAAGTATTAGTATGTATAGGAAAAGTCAACGGAAAAAAAGACAAATAATCAGATCGGAAAGAATGAAAAAGATCAACAAAAAGGAAGTGAAAATTGATTAAAAGATAGAAAAGAAACTGAAAAGAAAAGAAAGAAAAAGAGAAAGAGAAAGAAGAAAAAAAGAATATGATGGAAAGAAAGAAAAGAAATAGAAGGAATAAGAAAAAAAGAAAAGGTAAAAAAATGAAATAAATAAAAAGAAGAAAAAGAAGATGAAAAAAAGGAAAGAGAGAGTGGGGAAAAAAGAAAAAAGGGAAAAGAGAAGAGAAAGAAGAAAAGAAAAAGAAAGAAAGAAAAAAATTAAAGAAAAAGAGAAAAAAGAAGAGGCAGCAGATGAAAAAGAAAAGAGAAAGTTGAAAACAAAGAAAAAAGGAAATGGAAAGGAAGAGAAGGATAAGAAAGAAAGAAAAAAGAAAAGAAAAGAAAATAGATGAAAAGAAAGAAAATAAAGATATGAAAGAAAAGAAAGAGAAACAAGAAAAGAAAGAAATATGGGAGAAAAGAAAAAGAAAGAATTCAAGAAAAGAAAGAAAAGAAGAAAGTTTTTAAAAAAATAAAAGTATGAAAGAGAAAAATTTATATTTTTTACTCTTAAACTTTTTTATCATTTAATGTTTTTCATTCAATTTTTGTCTTTATTTTCCCCTTCCCGTTATTCTGATTTCTTTGTATTTTCTCTTTATCTGCATTTTTCAAGGTTTAATGAAATGACATGAATTTAGGTTTCTCTTGGGATTAGGACCAGATTTGCTTCTCTGATCTTATGATTTCTCATTGATATGCAAATTTGTACAGAGGGATAGCCATGCATAAAATCAGAACTAGATTTTAGAATCTATCTGATTGGATAATCTTAATCCTCTTTAATTTATTTATTCAATCACACACACACACACACACATACACACACATTTGTATTAAAATATGCTCTTTCACTCCCTCACATAAAGTATAATCATGGATTTGTATGGATGTCAAAAAGGGAAAACATTTGAAAATGGCCAATTCCTAAGCAAATGGTTTTTTTTTTAAGAGTATTCTTTCATGACAGAAGAAATAAGAGAATTTTCTGTGTTTTTTAGTAGGTGAAAGGTACCTAATTGTATTTCCGGTTCTGGAATTATATGCATATATCATCAATCTTTTTTCAGTACACTGGAATTTCACAAAATCAGAAAAGCATAGAGAGTAATGAGCCTTACTCTGCCGTGCAAGTGGGGTTTGAAGTCAGAGTTTTCCTTCTAGAATAGTTGTCTAATAAGACTAGTGCTATATACAAGCATGTGGTTGCAAGAAAAATAAGACTGACAAGAAGATTTAGTTTATTTTGTTTATTGAATAAATAAAATAAACAAGCGGATGAAATATCTGGCTGGCTGACGGGGGTTATCTATTTGGCGACAAGCAGTTGCTTTGATCTGGTTGGACGGTGTTGTCGGGTGACACTCTTCGGACGGACGGGGATTCAACTGGCATGTGACTTCTGCTTGGCTTATTTCTATCTTCCCAACTTCAAACACCAGCTCCAGAAAATACTACTTGTGGAAAAATTGATTGGTTGAAAAATAGACTTTTTCTTATAACTGAGAATATGCGCAGAGCCTATGTGCAGAAGCCATGATTTTCTCAGTTTGACACTGGTCGTCGTTGGGTCAGCATCTGGTAGCTGTTATTTTCTTCTGCAGTGTCGACATCTGTCGGTCTGTTTTGTGAGTTTTAGTAGTTAGGTGAGTATATGGGGATTTTCATAAGCCCCGAAAAGCCCGGTTTATTCCTACATTTTGTAAAAGAATAAACTGTACTTCAACAGCAGTAGGGAGATGGGTGACAGCTTTTGAAGAAGGGAGACAAACGATTTTTCGTGTAACAAAAATTTATATACAACAACAACAACAACAATAAACAGGGTTTTACACCAAATGGAACAAACAACGAATATGTAAGAGTTCAAAAAAGAGTTCAAGGTTCAGATAGGTGGTAGGGTTTTGTAAGGTTTGTAAGGTTTAGTTGTAAGGTTGTTATAAGGTAAAGTTATAAGGTAAAGGTGTAAGATAAAGTTATAAGGTAAAAGTTTAAGGTAAGGTTTGCAGATAAAATGCCTGCTGGAACTTAGCTGTGTGTCCTGTTCCTTTTAACTAAGCATGTGCGTTCGTCGCTCTTCGCTCCTGGCTGGTAGAAGGTACTAAATACGTTTGCCGTCAAGGGCTGCTACGAATGGATCTGTTGCTAACAGCGGTGGGAGTGGAAAAAAGAGGGAGAATCTCCAGTTGGAGCTCTTTTTATAGTGGACACCATGTGACCCCCAAGGAGCTGCTGATATTCGGTGAAACAGGATCTCCAGTTCCTTAACAAAATTTCTACAAGTAAAGAGTTAAGTGGGTGAATCAGAAGAGATTTGATGTATTTTACTACAATACTAGAGAGCCCAGTTTGCACAATTATAGTCAAAGGAGAGTTAAAGCTTTGTGATAGTTGAATATATACTATTTTGTTGCACATATAAGACAGGGCTGGAGCAGTACAAGCTGTGGAAGGTACCTGCTGCAATTGGTAGTATCATGGTATTTGGTGCACTGACATATGCATTGCTTCAGTCTGTGTGGAATTTGAAAGCCATATTGATGAATGTGTAATTCAGGATCTTATGCATTTCAGGTTTAAATGTTTAGTGTTTCGGGAAATGGTTAATTTCTCTAACACTATAAATTATTTGGTAACACAAATGAATAACGAAACTTCTTTTAAACAACACAACAAAGAAAGGTTTATTATAGTAGCAGGTGTAAAGGAGTAAGAGTGAGAAAGTGTCCCTTTTGTGTCGCTGGTCAGTATGTTGGTCCTTGGTTTGTAGGAAGCGTGTGTGAAGCTAGCAGCAGCGTGTTCTTCAGCGATGGGGTTCCAAGGGTAATCAGTAGCAGTGGGTGTGAGAGATGTCTGTTTGGGCTGCTGGCTAATTGCTCTCTGACCGTCGACACACGACCCAAAAAAGGGACTAGAAAAAATAGTTCTTGAGAGAAAGAAGGAATCAATGCACTCTGCCTGGATTGGTCAATTAGTGGCCGAATCGCTTGGTGAGGGCATTGACTTGCGAAAGGAAATAGATCTGTGGCTGCTACAAATGGCACAGAAGCAAACAAAAACATTTATTGCTAAAAGGTGAAGTTGCAGCTGATCACAGTGTCATAAACAGATAATTCAAGAAGTTTCACTTGAGTTACAAGAACCTCGATGGTCAGGCAAGGTCAGGTAAGTCTAAAAGTGTGCATTTTGAGCACTTTCTCTAAGCTATTGAGGCAAATCCGTCAAGTAGCATTTGGAAAGTATCAGGCAAGCTTGGCATCTCACAGTCCTGTGTGGTCCATCACTGTCACAACTTCAGCCAAAGCATTCAGAGCTACTCAGTTGTCTCCCAAATGCAAATATTGCAAAATTTATGACTCTCTCGTATATATATATATAGCGATGGGGATAACATTATTATTATCATTATTATTATGGGGGTTTTTGGGTTTAAGTTGGTTTTGCCTTGGTTATGTTGGAATTACGTTGGTTGCATTGGTATTTCGTTGGTAGTATTGGCATTTCGTTGGTTGCGTTGGTATTTCGTTGGTAGTTATCCCCTCGCTAAATGTTGCTGGAAAATAAAGGTGGTGGAGAAGAACGAAGACGTTGTTAGGTTTTTGTATCAAGGTTTTAATGGCAGCATGAAGTAAAGGGGTTTACACTGGTATGCTGCGAGGTCTCGTAGTAAAGGAAAGAAGGTAATTTACTAAGCTTTTTTGCTTAGATGTAGCACAAGGCCGCATGAATTGGGCACCCAATGAGAAATAAAGGAAAGAAGGTAGGAAGTGTGGGGATTTAGGAATTAACAGTAAAAACTCCCAACCGGATATTGACTCGTCGGCTGCCAGATACAAAATGTATAAACGCGTCGCCACGCATAAGGCTCCACGCATCCATCCGGTTAAAATCAGAAAAAAGAAAAATAATAAAATGTAAAGTGGCCAATGAGAAGCGGTCGCGCCAAAATTAGAAGGATTTTGGAGTTGCGAATTTGGAGCCGGTGAAGAGAGATAAATACTCAGGTTTTCTGTGAACCGAACTCTCTTTTTGGGTAGTGACGTCGAACCGACAACACCGATTTCACTATCTGGTGTTTTGGGCACCACGCTGTGTCTTGGGACGTAGCGTTGGTTAGTCCATTCACCAAGTAAATAAAGGAAAGTATGAAAGAAATGTTTTCGTCTCCTATCTGTTCCTATCTTTTCCTTTTTGTATATTTCTTATGGACCTTCTTTGGGCAAGGCATTGCACCGGCCAGTCAACGTGGGGTAAAATAATATAACCAAAATATGGAGTCAGATATCTTACGGCAACACAATCTTGCCCTTAGCCACTGACCTTCATAAAAACCTTTAAACCCCACAGAAGTTGTTAGAGTGTATCATCTAATTTGTTTTTAACTAGGACCCCCTGGTCTAGAAGAATATACCTAAGGGATCCATAAACTAGATGGCTCTCCTCATAATGGTTGATGCTGCTATTGCTATTCAGGAGCAGACGAATAGACGTCCGTTCCCTTTGAGGATTTCTGAGCGAGAGAGATTTCGCGGACTTTCTTCAAGTTTTGGTGCTGCTAAGAAATATGGTTCGGGCTGATTGGGTAAAAATGTTCGGCGACGCTAACGGTCAAATTAAATTACGCGTCAAACAAAAATTCAAGTTTCTTTCTGCTACATATATATATATATATATATATATATATATATATATATATATATATATATATATATATATATATAAATTTCGTTGAATATAATAGACATTTTCTGTCTACATATTTTCTTGTTGATCCTTTCATATTGCCGTATTGATCTTGTAGTATTCGGCGGGAATTGATTGATATATTTTCCATAATTGTTTATTTCCCGAGTACTTTTTGCCCGACTTTGGGCCTTCAACAGGGGAGGATGTATTACAAAAGTGATGTAACTTTTGTATGTACATTACTACTTTGTAAGAAGAAGAGCATCTGGGCCGTTGCAGTGTGTAGCGTTTACTCTTAAAATTGTTAAAAAAGAGGATTATCAAGAAATATTGGAAGTCAACTTGAAAGTGTCCGTTCGAAATATGAAAGTGAAGTGTGTTTGAAATTTTATATATGACAGATTTGAAACGTACTTCTGAATTAAAACCCAGAAATATCTTCGAGATAAGAAAATAAATGTTTTACTTTTGGTTTTCACAGAGTCCCGATCGGAGCAGAAATATCTTCAGGATAAGAAAATAAATGTATTACGTTTGGCCTTCAAAGAGTCCCGATCTGACTTAGAATGTTTTCAAGATAAAAAAAAAAAAATAGATATTTTACGTTTGGCCTTTAGAGAGTACCAATCTGGGCAGAAATATCTTATCAGAATAAAAAAATAGAAGTTTTATATTTGGCTTTCACAGAGTACCACCCTGAGCAGAAATATTATCAGAATAAGAAAATAGAAGTTTTATATTTGGCTTTCACATAGTACCAACCTGAGCAGAAATATTATCAGAATAAAAAAATAGAAGTTTTATATTTGGCTTTCACAGAGTACCACCCTGAGCAGAAATATTATCAGAATAAGAAAATAGAAGTTTTATATTTGGCTTTCACATAGTACCAACCTGAGCAGAAATATTATCAGAATAGGAAAATAGAAATTTTATATTTGGCTTTCACAGAGTACCACCCTGAGCAGAAATATTATCAGAATAAGAAAATAGAAGTTTTATATTTGGCTTTCACAGAGTACCACCCTGAGCAGAAATATTATCAGAATAAAAAAAATAGAAGTTTTATATTTGGCTTTCACAGAGTACTACCCTGAGCAGAAATATTATCAGAATAAGAAAATAGAAGTTTTATATTTGGCTTTCACAGTGTACCGTTCGGAGCAGAAATATTATCAGAATAAGAAAATAGAAGTTTTATATTTGGCTTTCACAGTGTACCGTTCGGAGCAGAAATATTATCAGAATAAGAAAATAGAAGTTTTATATTTGGCTTTCACAGTGTACCGTTCGGAGCAGAAATATTATCAGAATAAGAAAATAGAAGTTTTATATTTGGCTTTCACAGTGTACCGTTCGGAGCAGAAATATTATCAGAATAAGAAAATAGAAGTTTTATATTTGGCTTTTACAGAGTCTCGAAATAAAACTCGTAATAATCATTTTGATCTATAAGACTAGCGTACTTATCATTGCTAAAAAAAAAGTTCATTTCAATTTAGGTATTTCCCCAACTTCCCTTGGGCATCAGATACTCTATCCCTGTGCTACAGAAATCCTACCCCGAAATTGAGCACAAAACATGTTCAAACTTCACATCTTTGAGCAATATAGCCAAGCTGTGTAATTGCCTTTTTACTATGGTTTCATGACAATAATCTTCACACACACACACACACACACACACGCACACACACACATATATATATATATATGTATATTTAGGCAGCATTTCTTCGTTAAGGTTATGTTTAATATATATATATATATATATATATATATATATATATATTCAATAGAATTAGTTAGTTGGCCGACTTTAAACTCTCTTTTCATTAGCTACTACACTAAAGTGTATTGGAGGGTGCTACCCCTTTCCCTGAATTGTTCTACTTACCCTTGATCGACGCCTTATAATGCTGAATGTTAAGTAATGAGGCATAAAGAAGCATTTTTGTGTCTTATAATCATCAGTTGAAACTCAGTTAAAAATAAAGTTATATTAGATGATAGCGTATTCTATTCAAGAGACGATTTATGAAACTTGTTGCAATGAAGAAGGTGAGCTCTTCATTACATTTGATTTTTATACTACTTTGCTGGCCAGCATTTGAGCACTTTTTGAGCATATTTTGTCTTTCAGAACAGCTTTTAATTTGTAAATATAAACCCTTTTATGGTGATGGTGGAAAATAAATTTTCGCTGTTACAGTTAGAACTTCTTTTAAAACCTTTTCTTATCAGTTGATATTACTATTTTTAGATTTGTGTGAATTGAAGACTTTTTAACAAAAAATGAATCCCAGTTGTGTTTTCTGCAATGATTCCAGTTTTATTAAAATCATATCCAAAACTCAAAAGAACACTCACAACACATTTCTTCGATTTAAAAATACAAATATTCAGAAATCAATATGGTCAAATGCAACTGCCCATTGCAATATTACTTGTAACTTTGCATGTTTACAAGATAGGGATAATACCAGTTCCAATGAACAAGTAGTGCATTGTGAACATGGCATGGGGTGGATTGATTATCAAATGGAGAATACTGAATGCCTCTACCAAAAGAAATCCAGTATGGCTGACATATTCTGCGATCAAACTCTTCTTTTAGAAAAGCACTAAATGTATATCTTTTCTCAGCTTTGAAATCAACAGCCTCTTTGCTGACCAATCGATGGCATTTTCATCTCAAACAGAAATCAGTGACATTGAAACAAACACATTGATTTGACAAAACGAGCCAATCCTTCCAAATCTAGTATTGTCCTTCTCTTGGGATAAAAAAATAACGACTTTTTAACCTTTTAGGGAATATCTAAAATCGTAGGCCAAAAGGTTATCAGAAAGTATATCCCTTGCAACTGGTATATGATTTGTGAGGCACTGAATTTAGTGCAGTGGTTAAGTGTTTGGCGAGCATGCATGATATGTTTATTCTGGATGGGTATACATAAAAGCATTTATAAATATATGAACTATTTACATGCATATACGTTCTAATATACTGAAAATGAACTCTCTCCCTCTCCCTCTCTCTCCCCCACACGCACACATACACAATTTAAATCATATTATTAACATCGTCATCATCATGTCGTGCTACCAGCACGGATATCCTTGACCCTCTCTCGCCACTTTTCCCTATCGTTCATCGCCTCTGGCAGGTCTTCAGGGCTACATCCCGTATCCTCACAGAGCAGCTGTATGTATGTTCGAGCTGGTCGTCCTACTTTTGCTCGGCCTTATGTGGGGGTCCATAGGAGTACATCACTTATGAGCTCGTTCCTGCTTCTCCAGCAGTGTCCTGCATGTTCGTCTAACTTGAATAGTTTTCGTGATGGGAGGTAGGTGGCAGTACAGTTGGTGGTTTGTTGGGTGTTGCCTCCAGGACTTGTTCAATATTGTACGCAGCATTCTTGTGTAATTGCCGTCTAGCTTTTTCTCCAGCCGTTTTGTTAGCGTCCAAGTAGTGCATCCATATAGAAGTATCGACACGACCGCTGCTTGGAAGAAACTGCGTTTCATTTTATCGGTCAAGTATGACTTCCATATGATCGATAGTTTATCGATAGCTATCCATGCCTTCGTAAGCCGCGTGTCGACGTCTTTTTCGGTTGATGAGACACGGCTTCCTAGTTAGGTGAAGTTGTCTAACAGTTTCAGAGAGCTTCCGTCTACTGTGGAAATGTCGCCTGTTTGATTAAAGCACATGTATTCAGTTTTGTGTGCATTGACATGGAGGCCAAATGCCTGCAGCGGCTTGTTCCAAACTATGCAGTAGTGTTTCGGCTTGGTTGGGTGTATTTGCCAGAGTCGCTATGTCATCGGCATAGTCGGCGTCGGTAATTGTTTTTGCGGGGTACCTTCTGCTTCTTTTCTTTGTCAGCTCGAACCCATTTTCTTTGATTTTATCAATCAATGTTCTAAGCACGTAGTCTAGACAGATGATAAAGAGGTATGGGGTTAGCGTGTCCCTTGTAGTACTCCTACTACAATGTCGAAGTATTCTGTGTCTCCATCCGGGGAACGTACTTTCACTTAGGTGTTTCTATAGAGAATCGTTATTGCTGCGACGGTCTCTTTTGGTAGGCCGTATGCTTGTAGGATTTCTTCCATCTTCCCTCTGTGAATGGAATCAAAGGCCTTGGTAAAGTTGACAAATAGTATTGTCGCCTGTAGGTCTTTTGCCCGTACGACTTCAAGGATTCTTCAGATGGTCAATATTTGTGAGGTTGTGGATCTATTTCTTCGGAAGCCATTTTGGTTTTTCCTAAGAATGTTGTCAATTTTGGGTTCTATGCGGTTGCGTAGTAGGGCATTGTATATTTTGGCTGCTGTGGATGTAAGTGTATTATTATACATTTGGTTTATTATTGTACTAGTTTACCCATACCATCAAACAATGATTGATATGTTTGAATGATTTTACAATTGCATTATTATATTTAGATAATATGAAAAATTTTATATTACTTTGCATTTTCTTGTTTAATACTTTTTGAATATCATCATACGGAATGGAACTGATTTCCAATCCTGGATGAAACTGTGTTGCATATTGACCTTTGACAGAGCCGTCAGTCGGAGACTTCTCGAGCAGGATGCACCTGCGTAAACAGGTGGAAGCAGATGCGTGGGTTGAACTGGAAACACATTGGCGTTGTAAAATTATATTTACTCGGGTACCCATAGCAAATGCTGTCAGTCTTGCAGTCGGTCTTGGTGTTGTGTATCCATGAGGAATAAAGGTATAACAAAGGCAAATTGTTGGGTTTTTGCCTTGATATATTAAGAAAAGGAGTAAAATAAATGAGTGGATGAGAATATTGATGAGTTCCAAAAACTTTAATGTCAGCTTGAGAGAAAACCCTGTGCTGTGAGTCATACAAAGGGAAGAAAACAGTTGCAGATGTTAGAACAGGAATAAAGTATCCAACTTGAAGCTTCGAGGACCAGTTGGTCTAGAAGGAATGAATAAATGATAAAGGAATGATCTTCTAGAGAAAACAATGGTCCAAAAATTGGATGTGCTCTCCTCATGGTGATGTTGGTCTGTTCTACTGCTAGAATGAGTGAGGAAGAGACTGAGAGAGCGTTTGCACAGCCTTTTATACTACCCAGGAAAGTCACCCAAGTAGAATGGCTTAAATCATCCTCATTGGACGAAAATATACATCGAAACCTCAACTGCCAAAATAATTCCTGCACTAAACAATAAATTTGAAATTATTTCTTTCCGCTACAAAGGAATGACACTTTCTTTTTACCAAAAATATATCTCACTTTATTTCTCTCGAAAGAGGTCAAATCTTCTGTGGTGTAAGAGAGACAGACAGACAGAGGGAGACAAAGACAGACTGCCATAATGACCCATAACTTCTTCTCTTGATCATACCACGCAGAGTTATCTTCAATGTTCCACTAGGCACTTCTGTTTCTTGGCCCCAGTGGGGTGCTCCCCATGACTGACCGAACCTCTTCTAACTGCAAGTTGAGACTGACTCAAAACTGAGACTCTCACAGACTGCTTGTATCTCACGTGGGCATCTCCATATATCATTTCATAACACCCACACATTTCCGTTCAACCAAGTGACTGCTTCTACTTATTTTCACTGGTGCGTCCTGTGCAGGCTTGGTCAAGGGTCAATATGCAACATTGGATACATGGTCGAGCAAGTACCCAGACAGGAGGAGGCCACTGTCCCCTCCACTGCCGAGAAGCAGAAGAAGTGCTAACTGGAGCCGTGAGTATGATTATGGCGCAAAGTGGCAAAGAAGTTATGGGTCAATATAGCAGTCTTCCATGTGTCTCCGTCTCCCAATCTCTCTCATATTTACCGTCAACTTCAGACTCTTTTGAGGAATAAAGATGTGAGATATATATTTTTATAAAGAAGTATTTTATTCATTCCTTCTCTGCTATATAACGACTATTTGTATTTCCTTTTGCATTAATGCCCTTGGGAAGGTATGAATCTATTTATTCTTCCCGGGCCCCCAGCCAGGGTACGTAGCTGGACAGACTTGGTTCTTTAGCTTTGATAAGGCAATTAATCAAAGAGAAGGAAAACGCTGATTTCAAACCTAGTATATTCTGCTTAAAAAATGACCTTGTATCACTTCCTGCTCGCAGTAATACACTTATTGAATATCAAAACTAAATGTAAAATTAGATTCAAATAATGATCGAACTTCTGCCTCATTCCTTTTGCTATTAATTAAAACAATTATTGTTAATGAAACTAATTTCTTGACAAATATATTTTAACATATCTAATGTTAAGAGTACATTTATCTAAAGAGGTAATTACAGTTAGAATTTAAAAGGACATTTAAAACATTATTTGAAGCATACACAAATATACATATCTATCGATTTCTCAAATAAAAAATCTGCTTCTGAAAACTAGCAAATAACATTTTATTCTCCCATGAATAATTATGAAATTCTAATTATCAATATATAAAACTATTTTTTACATCATCAGAAGTTTCTTTAAAATTATACATTGTATTACCAAAAGAAATTTTCTCATGACTGAGAACAGGTTGCACGACTGCTCTGTGTGGACACAGAATGTAGTTTGGGGGATCCGGTCGGGAGCAGTGGATGATAGGGAGGGATGGTGAGAGAGAGTCTGGGAAATCTGTGCTGCTAATGCGACTTGATGATGATGATGATGATAATATATAAACATATATATATATATATATATATTAAAGATTTGATGTTTATATGTATGTTATTGTAACATAAAAATAGCAAGAATTTCATGAGCACAGTAGCATTAAAATACTAAAATTTAGAGATTAAAACAATAGCTAGTTTGGTTTTCAACTTAATAATCAGTGTGAGTGTGTGTGGGGGGGTCTGCATTTGTGCTTATCATGATCATTATACTTTCTCAAGGAAGATAACTATTAAGTGCTAATTAAAGAGTACTTCCCTTTATATAATATAAATTCTATAAATAAGATGTGACTAGACAGAGACCAAGGTAGTTTTGAGTAATACCATATATAATTTCTTCTGTGCCCATGCAACTAATGACAAATGAAATAAAGAAGAAAATATTCTGCTTATACAAAGTAATTCTTTTTTTTTTATGGTTATGTAAAATTCAATTCTTTTCAAAAATTATTCGCAATTAATTTCTGTAGGGAAATCTTTGGCACGATATTTCTAGAGTAGAATCATTTGTAATATATGTGTGCGCACGTACATAATTTGATGTCTAGAAAGACATCAATGTATTTACATGCACACACGTATATAAACATTATTTGCATAACATGTACACATCATGACGGCATGCTGAAAGCATTGATTCCCTTGAATCTCTCTTGCCATCTGTCTCTATCAGTCATTGCCTATAACAAGTCCTACTGATCGCATCAAGTGTCTGCACATAGATTTACCGATTAAGGTAAGTTTTTACTGGTCAGCTAATACCGTGAGTTCACGGGAGGTAAGTAGCTACAAAGCAGCAGTTTTGTAGGGTGCTGCTTCCAGGACTTTTCAAAACAGCATGGAGCATTCTTGTGTAGTTCCAATCTAGATTTTTCTCAGGGCATTTTATTAGTGTTAAAATAGGTGCAGCCATTCAGTACTATTGACATGGCTAAAATTTGGAAGATATCGTATGATCACTGAAGTTAAGCAGTGTCAAGGCAAATCAGTACTTGGACGTGTGACCACCTGGAAATACTAGGTGCCGTAAGCATTTATTTGGAAATCTAATCACTCAGATAAAATAAAACATGCACATTTAATCTCCAGTAATTATACATAATGTGTATTTAGGTTACTGTCTTTTATTAACAAAAGTTTGATGAAAAACGAAAGATAAGAAAAGTTTTTCTAATTTTGTACACAACAAGAAAAGTGGACAAAAAAAAACAATAATAAACAATAACAAACAATAAAACCAATAACAAATAATACTTCTTATCTTTTCTTGATTATATACAAGATTTATATGTAACTATGTTACATGACTAGTAGAGACCTCTTCTGAATTATTATACAAACAAAATAATGGCAATTTGAATTAACAGAACAGGAGAGCACTCACCAGATGTTGCTGGAGCAGAAATTTATTTCAAAATGGAAAAAATGCATCTCTACACATGGTGAAATGTTGATGGAGTTTATCTCAAAAAATAAAATTAAAAGTAATTTTTTGACCAATCTATGACTTTCACAGTAAAAAATAAAGAAAGACCAAAGTCGATCTGATTTTTGGAAGAGAGAACTATAAAAGACAAGATTCTTTTGATGTTCAAACAGAAAGAAGGCAGAACCAGACACTAGAACATCAACCGCTGGCATCTGCAACATTCAACATCATACAACTCTTGTCTTAACCTTCCTACTGCACCTTTTAATGGAAGCCATGTGACCCGAAAATCCCCACCACACCTACATTCCATTTCTTCAATGCTGACATTCTCCTTCCCTGTTGACATAAACTTTGATTGACTGCATAAGTCAGTGACTCACCCCTACCAACACAAATATTGAAACATTTTATTTCTCAATTTTACTACCATTCAACACACGTCAAAATTCCTAAAATTAATTCATTCCTACCAATACAACTACCAAACATTTTACTTCTCAATTTCAAACACATTTTCATACCCACCAACACAATTATTTGAACATGTTTTGTTTCTTTTGTTTGTTGATACAGTTTACAGTTAACCTCTAAGCATAATTTTCAATATAAAATTTCAGCTCAGAAGACAGTGGGGGGGGGGGGCAACTGTAGAATATACCAACTGCATCTCTGCAGAGTGGTAAGAAATGAGCGTCTGGGATATGACACCAAAACATCTAATGATGAGTTTCCAATCCTGGAGCTTTGGGGAATGTGGAGTATCCCTTCATTGCTATTACTCTGACCTGGAGTGGCGGTACCTGCATGGGTCAAATAGAACTGTTTCAACATTCAAGTGTATGTAAACAAAAGACTGTTAAATTGTTAGTATTACATATCAATACTTGGAACCATTTAACAGTGCACAAACAAATGATTAGTTTTGAATGGCAATAGTTGAAACAGTTGAACTGTGTACAAAATTGAATTATTGGCATTACCTAAAAATACTTGGAACTGTTTAAATGTGCGCAAATGGTTGAGTAAATGTTGAATAGAATTATTTGTCAAATATGAGGCTCATTAAATAAGTTTCCAGACTTTTTTCATATGGGCACTTTTATTGATAGTACACACATGAAACTCTAGTCCCTTCGAAGTAATCTCCTCCAGCTGCAATGCACTTGTTGTACCACTCCAACAACTTCTGGAAGGCCCCATGGAAGTCCTCTTGTGTGAGCATGTCAATGACCTTCGTCACAGCCAATTTCATCTCCTCAATTGTCTCATAACGACAGCCTCTGAGCTTAGAGAATAACCAAAAATCACAGGGAGCAAGGTCTGGATAATAGGGAGGCTGAGGAACTGTCTTGATACCCATCTTGGTCAAATAGTCAGTGACAAGGATGGAGTTGTGGACTGGTGCATTGTCCTGCAGGAAATGCCACTGACCCAATTTGAAGAGTGCTGGCCTCTTGCAATGGAATCTCTTCCTGAACTCCCTAAAAACTTCAACATAGTAACCCTAACCCTAACCCTTTGGCCAATCAACTCTGGTGTATTGATTTCCTTACTCCTTCCACACCTCTCATCATCCCTCACAGACTCCCCGCCTTCCTTAAATCTCTTATGCCACTCAAAAACTGATGCTCAATTCATGCAAGATGGTCGAAAAGCAGTCTGAAGCATTCCATACGTTTCTGTGGCATTTTTCCAAAGTTTAAAACAGAATTTTATAGCATATTGTTCTTCTAAAGTGTCCCCATGTCCAGATTGTATTTTTGAAATTGATCAGCTGTGACAATCAGCTTTAGTAGGGTGTATTCCAATTGCTGCTGTAGCTGTTGATTTGAACCTGAAATCATAAAAATTGGTCAGTCATCTCATAAGATGTATAGCAATAACATAATAAATTTTCAAAAGTCTCTGACAATTCTAAATGCCTGTAGAAAAAAAGTCTGGAAACTTATTAAATGCACCACTTAGCAATATTTGGAATCACTTCAGCGTTTGCAAACAAATGATTAATATCAAATTGAATATTTAATGTTAGATAGCAACACTTGATTGTCCACAAAAAAATTAGCTCTTACTTTCTAAAAATAAAATTACCAACAAACTATTCACTAACAAATCACATATGGATATCCATTTAACTGTGTGCAAACAAATGAGTTCTGACCCATTTAAAAATATTATCTGTAAACTATGTGTTAACAAATCTTATTTATTATATATATGTATAAACAGAATTTGATATCTAATAACCTACAAAGGTTGGTATGTCATAAAAACCAACCAACCAACCAACCAACCAACCAAAACAAAATTTAACAATTTTGAAAAAGTTTACATCACTGAATTATGATAATTTCTATTTGAATTATCAAATTATTTTCATTTAGGACATCTTTCAAAATGATAAATAATGAATTCACTTGAAATAGAATAAAAAATAAAACAATGTAATATTTGTTCTGAGCAAAAAATATCATGTCCATTGGCTCACTGTCTCTTTCTTCAAATCAACAGGAATTGGTTGGTTGGTTGGTTGGTTTTACGACATATCAACCCTTTTCAGGTTATTTAATGCCAAATTAAGTGATTTTGATAAAAGTTTCAAACAATTCAGTTTTGTATAAGTATGATTTTTTGTTTACTCACAGTTAAATGTTAAAACAGTTCTATTTCAAACAACTCAGTTTAGCATAAGTACACAGTTTAATTCTATTTGACTTATAGATAGGACCCTATCAGGTGCTACCACTTTGGGCCAAAGTGGATCTGGGAGCGATGGCAATGAAGGGGTACTTCGCATTCCCCAAAGTGCCAGCTTTACTGGAGCCTCACCATCAGATTGTTAAATGTCATATCCAGGACACTTATTGTGAGAGTCTTACCCGTCTACAGAGATGCAGTCAGTGTATTCTACAGCCCCTGCCGACTGGGTCACTCGTTGGGGAGGTCTTACCCCTCTGCAGAGATGCCCTCAGTGTATTCTACGGACACTCCCCCAGAAGACTGGGCCATCAACAGGAGTGGAATGCTCTCTAAACTTCTGACTATAGTCGTTCCTCCAATTCACACCCTGTTTCATCATGAAGTGATGGATCCTTTTATTGTGTCAAAAGATTACAACAAATTGAATTTTGCATATAAGAGGTACAGATTTTCAAAGATAAATGTCTGATTACAAGTTTCAAGTGTTTATTACGACTACTATCAACTGTCCATTGTATCCGATGATGATATCCAGCTGATTTTTTTCCTTCATTTTTTAAAAATTTTTGGACAGGTATTGCAAGTCGCCAGCC
>OY757935.1:77353799-77393799 GCA_963585895.1 Sepioteuthis lessoniana
ATGCAATAAAATTGTGTTTTAAACTTGAAAAAAATACCACCGAAACGTATGGAATGCTTCAGACTGCTTTTCGACCATCTTGCATGAATTGAGCATCAGTTTTTGAGTGGCATAAGAGATTCAAGGAAGGCACGGAGTCTGTGAGAGATGATGAAAGGTGTAGGAGGAGTAAGGAAGTCAATACACCAGAGTTGATTGGCCAAAGGGTTAGGGTTAGGGTTACTATGTTGAGGTTTTAAGGGAGTTCAGGAAGAGATTCCGTCGGAAAAGGCCAGCACTCTTCAAATCGGATCCGTGGCATTTCCAGTAGGACAATGCACCAGTCCACAACTCCATCCTTGTCACTGACTATTTGACCAAGATGGGTATCAAGACAGTTCCTCAGCCTCCCTATTATCCAGACCTTGCTCCCTGTGGCTTTTGGTTATTCCCTAAGCTTAGAGGCTGTCGTTATGAGACAATTGAGGAGATGAAATTGGCTGTGACGAAGTTCATTGACCCGCTCACACAATAGGACTTCCATGGGGCCTTTCAGAAGTTGTTGGAATGGTGCATTGCAGCTGGAGGAGGTTACTTCGAAGGGGACTAGAGTTTCATGTGTGTACTATCAATAAAAGTGCCCCTCTGAAAAAGTCTGGAAACTTATTTAATGATCATCGTATCTTATCTAGATATTGTTGCAAGTGACAAACAAGGAATACCTTATTAATCCATAATTTAATTTTTTTGTTTTCTTACAAGAAAAAATATGAGTTGTTCTTTGGAATCTCCAAGCTATTTTCAAGAATAATAAAAGAAATGGAATCAGTGGTCCGAGTTCAAATGCTGGTCAAGGCTGTTTATGTTTCTTTTTGCACTAATGCTCTTAAGAAAAGCCACAATCTCTATGCTCTCCCTCTAGCTATAGATAAATAGGTATATTGAGTTCTTTAACCTTTGTTAGGCAACCAGTCTAGGAGAAGGAAAACTCTGAATTTAAACCAGCTGTACTCTGCTAAAAAATTAACCCTGTGTCATATTCTGCTTGTGGCAGAACACACACACATCTACTTACATATAAGATATAATATGGCTTTATACACACACACACACACACACACATATATATATATATTATATAAGCATATATTTCTATAAGTAAATGCTCTATTATTGATATTGAGCACTATTCAACAATACTGCAACATTTGGTCCTTCATTAACTCACCAAGTGAGCTTGTAAGAACCATAAACCTCTTTTATATATATATATATATATATATATGAAAAAATAAAAAATGAAATATTCAGAGGATATATTTATTGATATATGATAATGTGCCAATGTTTTATTTGTTGATAAGCCATCTTAAGGGTGATGTTAGAATGTAATGTTGCAGTGTCTCTTCTGGAACAATGTATTCTAACATTGAAGATGAATAAAGAAAAGAAAAAAAAAGGAAAACAGAAAAACAAAAACAAAGAAAAGTAAAAAAGCAAAAGAGGGAAATCAAGTATCAATTCACAGGAAAATAACTGGTTCAGGGTTCAATACCAGGTCAGGTGATATCAAAGTCTTAAAAAATGGTAGTTGATGCCTCCTTGCTTAACACTAAACATTATAAGTTATCAAAAGTAAGTGGAGCAATCCAGTGAAAGGAGTAATGCCCTCCATTACACCTCAGTGTAGTAGCTGTTGAAAAGGGAGCTTTGGGCCACCCTTTACTATGGTCAGCCAACTTATATATATATATATATATATATATATATATATATATATACATTATGGCAATAATAAAACTGTGACTCACTCGCAAAAGAGAACCATGATGAAGTTTTTAGTCCATGTCTTTCTCCGAAGCATGTACTGTATCATTGCCTGTTGTTTTATTTCTTTGTGGGGTAAATAAGAGAAGTATACGATGCTTTTGACAATGGGTTAGGGTAACTTAGTTCACATTCTGGATGCAGCAATTGATATTACATTTATATGGGAAAAGCATATATCAAACATTCCCAATATTCTGTATCACTGCCTGTTGCAATGAGCAGTCTAAAGAGAAAAATTGATTGTTTGTAGGTTTTTTCTTTTTAGGCTGTAAAACCACTTGATTAATCAGACCAAATTGTCAATGGGTAAATAGACAGATATGAGAAAATCTACATATATATATATATATATAAGTAAAATTTGGTGTGAAATCCAGTGGAATGAATGCCTTATTGGTGGAACCTGCATTTCCTGCAGGGGGTAAGACCCGACCAAAAAGAGTGTTCTGGGTATGACACTGAACTTCATCGAGTGGTGAGGGACCAGTTCTGAAGCCTGGGTGAGTGTGCCATTTGTTGCCATTACTCCCAGATTCACTCTGACTGGGAATGGTAGTACATGTTAGGATTCCATTTATTGGTTAAATTTATCTGTTTGAAAATTATTAGTATTAGATAGGAATACTTGAAACATATATGTCCACACAAAGTAGCTATCGTTACTTGAGACCATGTAGAATAATTATTTGAAGTTGTAATTGTTTCCATTATTAGTTGCTTGATATGATTGCTTACAGACTATTTCATTAATTCTTGCTTCACATATGAAATATATTCTTTGTTTATCATTGAACAAATTTGTAATTGTTCTGAAAATATTTGCTATTATATTTACGCCGACATGAATGAAATTTCAGGTTTGTTGCTTATAGCATTTGTTTGAATATTATTATGCATTCACTCTCTCACATCATAGATTTAGTTTGGGTAAAAAAATTATTTACATTCTGATGACACTAGACGTCTAGCAAAACATATCTGATTTTCCAGAGCACTTTTTCATATATATATATATATATATATATATGTGTGTGTGTGTGTGTGTGTGTGTGTGTGTGTGTGTGTGGAGAAACAGATTGAAATTTAGATAGATTGTTACATATAGTTATGCACCAATATATGTATATAGATATGTGTGTATGCATATGTGTGTGTGTTTGAGCAGCATTTCTTTGTTAATGCATATTTGACTAAACAATATCTACATCCTTTGTCTACACATATTTGTATTTATCCTTTCGGGCCGCTGCATTGATTTTATGTTATCTGGTGAAAATTGCTTAATAAACCTCCTATAATTATTTGGTTCCCTAGTACTTTTTGACCGATCTTGGGCCATCATCAGGAGTGTGTATATTGCAAAAGCGATGTGACCTTTGCACGCACATTACTAATTTGTAAATGTTGAGAATTTATTATTTATACTTGTGTGTTATTGTATCATTTATTTCTAAATTTAGTTCTATAAGTAGTAGCAGTATGATGATGGCCCAAGATCAGGCAGAAAGTACTTGGGAACCAATTAATCATCAATTCTCACCTGACCCCATTAGATCAATGCAGCAACTTGAATGGATAAATACAAAAATGTGTAGACAAAGAAGTATTCTACATGTCTAGCCACACTGAAGAGTTGTGATACAATGAAACAGTCTGTCTGTTGATGACAATATATATATATATATATATATATATATATATATATATATATATAGCATTATCATTAGTTGTGCTGCCAGCATGGGATTCTCTGACTCTCTTCTCCTACCATCCAACCCTATCATCCATTGCTCTTAACAGGTCCTCTAGACTGTATCCAGTGTTCACACTGAGCTGATTTAAGTCCTTGCTGGTTGGCCAGTACTGGCACATCCAGGTGAAAGAGTCCATAAGAGAACGTTGCTTATGAGTTCATGATTACTTCTTCAGCAGTGCCCAAGCATGTCTTGTTTGACTTATTTAGATTATTTGTAATGTTAGAGAGATAGACAAACTGCTTGAGAGATAAATATTAATAATCTTAAAAAAGAAGATGCATATATATATATATATATATATATATCTTCCAGATATATATATAATCTCTTCCATATATATATATATATATATATATATATATATATATTTTGGCTAATATACATGTATGTATATATATATATATATATATATATATATATATAGAGAGAGAGAGAGAGTGAGAGTGAAGAGTTTGTTTGTTTGTTTGTTTGTTTGTTTGTTTGTTTGTTTGTGTTTTATGGCTCATCAACCTATGTAGGTTATTTAATGCCAAATCCATTTTTATGCAAATAAACAGTTCCATTTCACACAATTCCGTTTGGCATAAGTACACAGTTTAATTGTCTTAAACATTTCTATTTCAAGCTATTCAGTTTAGTCAAACAGTTGTAATTCAGACCATTAAGTTTAGTATAAGTATAGTTTTTGTTTACACACAGTTAAATGTCAAAACAGTTCTATTTTGAACAATTCAGTTTAGCGTAATTACAGTTTCAATGTCAAAAACAATTTTATTTCAAACAATTTAGTTTAGCATAAGTATGTAGTTTACATGTCAAAACAGTTCTATTTCAAGCAATTCATTTTAGCATAAATGTGCATTTTAGTTTTATTTTACCCATAGATAGGACCCTATCAGGTGCTACCGTTCTAGATTTTAAAGAGAGAAATAAATAGAGAGATAGATGTGACTCAAATAGATACATACATAGATAAGAAGATAAAGAGATAGAGAAAATTATAGGAATAAACTTAGATATGAACAGACATATATATATATATATATATATATATATATATATATATATATATATATATATATATCTTTTATTCTAATTCTAATTTTAAATCAATCAGCAATATATATTTCAGTTTATTTGGTGGTTTAGATTCTTACATATTTTCCACTAATGTTGAGGGTCAGTATTTTTTCTCCAATTGAAATCCCAGCTTTCTAATGCTGATTTTCAATGCAGGCAGACAACCTTTTCTTGGAAGTATATATAGCTACCATTTGGCCCAAAGCAAAAATGAATATACATCTAATAAATGTGGGTCATAGTAAGAAACTATTTTATTTCTGTAGCATATTTATAATAAAGTTCTATATAGAGTAAAGATCAATTCTTTTTCTATATATTTAGATTAAATAGTTCTATAAACATATAGATAACTTAGAATGACACAAATAAAATACAGTAGCTGATAGAGAAAGAAAAGTGGAAAAGATATTAAAACTACCAAAACAACTTTCAACGAATTACAAAGAAAAATAATAGAAAAGATTAGAAATTTTGCGTTTATTGAATGCTACCTTAATGAAGGAGAAAATCAGAGATTTATTCTTAACATTATATAAACTGATCATGAATTTATCCATCACACATTTTATCACAGCAATAAAAAAAACACATAATACTGAGCTGTGTTTTTGTGAGGAGTTTAAAATGTTATCAAGAAGGTAATATTTATGACCCCAGTGGACATGTAAATAATACAATTTTTAAGTTTTAGTTTTCTGGTGACAAGAAAATGTTATAGGAAAAAGAATTATAAAAAAAGGTCTTAACTTTGATTTCTGAATAGAATGTTTTAAATGGTTAAACCAAATCATTAATTAGTTGTCTAAATTTCTGAGACGAAGCTTGGTGATTTTTATCATAAAGGGTTTTCGGACTATTGCCTTCATCCTTATTGTTATTTCCACAACGTTTTGACCGATATGTCCTCCGGCCTTCTTCAGGTGTTTATCGAACTCGGGAACTTTCACGGGACTTCGAACTACATCCTTTATTGAATTCATGGGGATCGCCTGTTCTGATTCTGTTAGCCATAACCAGGTACAAGTGTTAAGTATTCCTGTATTGTTACTTACCTGCAACCTCCAGATGATTGTCTCCTTAAAAGCTTTGGGAACCAACGCCTATAACTTTTACGTCATGTGTCTTGTTGGACAATTCAGAGTGAATTTTTGGGACTTATAAACTTAATGTTCTTACTTGACTAGAATTACTACTATTATGTATTATTTTTTACCTGTGCTCATATTCAGATTTTCTTTATTTTTTTAATCTAGCCTTCTTAATTATTGGTTCCCATATTGTATTTAACTCTATACTTGGTCTACTTAGCAGGTCATTGTAGCCCAACATATGTACTGATTCCTTAGGGCATCTAATCCTCCAATGTTCAGCCCTATCAATTATTTCAACTTTATCCCATAAGGGCAGATGGTTTCCCTGGATTCAATAAAGAACAAACCATAAATATTTGGTTTAGTAACCAAAGAACATAAACTAAAGGTTCATTGTAACATTATACTAACATTAACTTTTAGGCACCTCTAGTGGTGTAATGGTTAGCAAGCTAGACTAGCAAACCTACACAAGTGAATTTGTTTCTCATTGGGTGCCCCATTCATATGGCCTTGTGCTACATCAAAGCAAAAAGCTTAGTAAATTACTACTTACATTAACGTTATCCTTACACAAATATTATACTCATATTAAAATTTATATTTACATTAACGTTATACTTACATTGAAAATTGAACCTCTTGCTAAAGACTTGGAAATTTTTAGAATTTTCAAAAACTAATAAGAAAAAAAAAGGATTTTGCATTCATAAACATAGAAAATTTGATGGTTATAGTCCAAATTATTCTTGATCTATGTAACAAGTGGTGCACAAAACCCCCAAACATTTGGTTGGTATATTTGGAAAATATCTTATATAATAATGATGCGAAAGTAAAATATGTTCTGGATATGACACTTAAGTACAACCAACTCAGGAACACTGAGGAGTATAGAATTACTTGTTTGTTGCCATTACTCCCAGTTCCTCTCTGTCCCAGAATGGTAGTGTCTGTTAAAGTCTCATCAATGAATCAAATGTTTGGGATGATGTTTAAAATGATTTTGAACTACATTGACTCTTTAAAGCATTGATATTGTTACTAAATATAAAGTGTTTACCTGTTTAAAATGATGGTGAAGAGACATTTTTATAGCATATATAATTGAAGACCATAATTGTTTAAATGTTTTTGGCATAAAATAACCCAAAAGGGTTGACATAGCATAAAACCAACCAACCAAGTATAGTAATATGTTTGGTTGGTTGGTTTTATGCTATGTCAACCCTTTTGGGTTATTTTATGCTAAAAACATTTAAACAATTATGGTCTTCAATTATATATGCTTGAAACCAACTAAGCATAGTAATATATATATATATATATATATATATATATATATATATATACATATATATATATATATATATATATATATATATATATATATATAGGCCTGAGCCAGTTAAAAGAAGTACCTCCCCCTCATTTCAAACGGTTCATTATTTTTGTAATCAGTGCTACGTATGGTTTAGATATCTTCACTTACATGATCTACTCAGAAGTATGGGTGACATAAGAGTCATCATCTGAGAAAATAAGATTGGGTGAGCCAAGTTGAAATTCTGGATGAAGCTGTTTATATTTCAATACACACTAATTTACAGAGAAAAAGCATGAATTTGTCTATTCTTGTCCACCAATCATCTATGGATAAATAGTCAATTAGACTAGGCTCTATAGCCTTTGCAAAGGCAACCAATCAAAGAGAAGAAAAACTCGGAATTCAAAATCCCCGACCAGTGTGGCAGGATAACTTGCCATGGTAGAGTGGAAAAACCAGTTGCTGTAGTCAGTAAAGATGTTTGTATTCAACCCCAGTCTGGTAAATCAGTTAATAACAAGTTGTATATCCCCCTTAACCTTCTTTTGGTCAATATTGGTGTCATGATGAGAGGAGAATGGTAACAAATGCAACTGCAGGTTTTCCATACTACTCAACCCAAGTCTTTTCAAATGACTGATTGATACCATAAAAATAAATGATTAAATGTACTTATTTGAATCTTTCATACAAAAAAAAAGATATGAACAAGGTGCTTGGTGTGGATCCCCTCATAGATTCAGTCATGTAGCCTCATTTCCTGGCTTTATTAACATTACTAGTGTCTAAGATCAATAATGGCAAAGATGACAGATTAGAGACAATAGAGAAAATGTAGGTATAATTTAGGCTTTTGCAATATCACTTGTTCTTGTATAGCATAATGGCACCACTTAAGGAGTTGTAATATTACTCCTTAACTATCAACCTGATCGTGTGATGACCTGACAGTGATAAAAAGAAGTCAAACACAAAACACTTCCATTAGTTTTGCTGACATGAACTTTATTTGTCGCCAGACTGTTCATAGCAGTTCACCAAAAACAGATAAAATGGAAGAAGTGTGTCAACAAGAAGATAGACAGTCTTTGTTATCTTTTGACTTACCGGCTATTTTGTGTTGCTGGGTGTTTGCACAATTTCTGCTTCCATTGTCTTCCCTACCTTTTTCTTAGTCTTAGATTCTAACCTTATATATTCACCCCAAAAATCAACAATTATATAAAGTGACACATCACTGCTAAATCCCAAATATTAGCTGATTCTATACAATTGTTTATCTTTGAATATTAAATATCAGCTGATTCTAAACAACTGTCCATCTTCAAATTTTCAAATAAATGCTTATTATTGCATGCTTGACATCCCCAAGTATTGATTTATAAATAAAGGCCTGCTCTAGCCTTGACCTAAATCACAGATGCAATCTTGCATTAAATTCCAAGTTTAACTAAAAAATAAATTAACAACTAAAATAATTAATTGAAATCTCTAATTATTTTACACTTGTAGCTTAGTTAAGAGTGCAGCTGGTACAGATAACCATGTTTCTCCTTGTTAAATTGGAATGTGAGTCCACCAACAATGTATCCATTTTTTATTGTCTCCAATACTCATTGAACCTTGATATCATAGAAATAATCACTCAAATTGCAGCTGAATAAAGATTTATTTATTCTGAAATAAAAATACTAGTCAAAATTAATAATAGAAGATGTAGCAGAATGATCTTCCAGATTTAAAATTGCCATTGTGGAGGCGCTAGGAGTGTTAAACAGGTGGGAGGCATAAAGATACAGTAGCAGTTATGCTATCTTGGTATGGAATGGTGAAATGAGAGAAATTTTTCCAGGGCATCTTATCTCACAATGTGATGACATGACTAGCTCATTTACCATATCTATTTCCTTATTCTGAGGATATCTAAAGGGTCAAGTTTTTAAATATAGGCTGCAGAGAACTAGGATTTTACTTGTTATGAAATCATAACAAAACAAGAGGCAATGACTAGGAGAGTGTTGCAGAATTTTAAGGTGACACTTCAGGAGCAGATAACTTATGAGGCCAAGCATTTGAATGATATAATCTTTAAAACAATGTGATGACAATTATAAAACAAAATAGCAGATATTGCTCTTATAGTAGAATTAAATTTTAAAAAGGATCTATGTTGTCTGTTTTATTTATTCCAAACTGAAGAGATCATTGTTTTTCAGTAAACATCCTTTTTTTTGATTAGTTAATACTAAGGTATTTGCGAGGGAGGGCCTCATGGTGTAATGGTTAAAGCGATGGACTGCGGAATCGTAGTAAGCGAGTTTGTATTCCACTCGCGCTATTACATTCACTTTCGGGCAAATACCCTTGTGAAAGGTATGAACCCCCTTATCCTCCCAGCTATGGGTTAAATAGTACCACCACTGTTCTTCTAGGAGAATGGCTTTGGCATTAAATAACCTACAAAGGTTGATATGCCACTAAACAAAGAAACCAAACCAAACTAAGGTATTTGAATATTGACAATTTATAATTTATCATATATTCTAGACTTTCTGAATCTTGGTATCCTAAAGTAGATGTAAATTCTAGTGAAATGTTATTCAAGATAGAATAAAATGTACTTAATAATAAAATTTCTGACAATAACTCATAAAAAATTGCTAGAGAATATCATTCACACTTTTGCCTTTGAGGAAAAGTTTCAGGGAATAACTTAAACATGCAAACATCTGAATCAATAATCATTATGAAAGATGACTTTACTAACTGAAGTATTCATCGACATTAGGTAAGACATTAAAACTTGGATTGTAAATGATTACAATGATAGTAAAATTATTATTCCGTACTGATTGGTTGAATATTTTTTCTATAAGTCAAGTTATAAAGGGTCAGTTGGAAGGGCTTGGAATTTACAGACTATATCCCCTGCAGAAAAGTAAGATGCTGCCCTTCCCCCACAAAAAAAAGGGATGTCCAATGCATGACATTACCCTGCATCTAATGGTGAGGCTCCAATTCTGAAGATCTGGAAAGTGTGGAATTCTTATTCATTGTTTTTATTCCCAGGCCCACTCAAGCCAAGAGTGGTAGTATCTGTTAAGGTTTCGTCTATAGGTTAAATAGATCTGTTTAAAAATTATTTGTATTTGATAAGACTGTGTGCAAAAAAAATTCTTGAGAAACATTTACACAAAAAATATTAACATGAACATCAAATGAATATTATTCGCTGACCTCTAGGCATAAAATAAGCCTTGACAGGTTGACATGTCATTAAAATCAATCAATCAATCAATTAATCCATTAAATTACTCTAAACATATAATCCTGAAATGGCCAAGAATTTCTGTGAAAAATCATTGTTTTTAGTCACCTTAGTGATTTAAATATTTTTGCTTTTTGTCCAGATTGTTAATCTTAACTAAACAATAAAAAAGTAAAGTTGGCGACTGTAGTCGAGGGTGACCCAAAGGCTTCCTTTTCAACAGCTACTACACCAAGGTGTAGGGGAGGATGCTACTTCTTTCCCTGGATTGCTCCACTTTACTCTTGATTCGTACCTTATATTGCTGATTGTTAAGCAAGGAGGTATCAAGTACCATTCTTTTTTAAAGTCTTTGGTATGACCCAACCTGGGATTGAACCCAGGTCTCCCAGACCATTGGCAAACACTCTAGGTTATGTAATTATTTTACATCTCCAGCTTGAAGAACTTTCAATAAACCTAATTTGTAATATTTAAGAGAATATGAAAAACTATCTCATTTAAACAAATAATTTACTTGTTTATTTCCTTTGAAGTTTACAAATTTAAACTCTTTATAATTATGTTTTTTAGCTTCCAATTGATTATTATTTATTGTTAGATATCTCCTCTCTATGAGACCTCCCCTTTCCTCATAAAGAACAAATGTTGTTCCTATGGGTCTGATAAATATACATACCATATTTGTTTGCTTTGAATCAAACTGTTTGACTATCTATAGAGGACAAACAAACTTTCCAATTATTTATATAGATAGTACACAGAATCTAGCATAAAGGTCTTTAAAGATATTATTAAATAGAATTATAAGATATAAGTAAATTGACGTAATACTGAACAAATATAATAGGAAATCATTGTGTAAGATTACAGTTGGAATATCAACCTTTTTTGTTATCTTATCAAAATAAAATTGGAAAGGTTTTCCCTTAAACTTTTAAACAGACATTAAATACACCTCATCATAAAGGAAAAAAATATTGTAAAATCAAATATATCTACAATTCATAAGAAATTTATATAAGAAGAACAAAAGGTTGTTGTGAGATGGACTAACAATAAGTTGATTGAAATACAAAAAAGCACTGTTAAGATAAGAAAAATAATTGCAACAAGTTATTTAGTCACCAACAAAAATCAGCAAGCTAAATTAAATGTTCTTTTCAAGAAGGGAGAAAAACAAATAATATACCTGTGGAAGAAGAGGCAGTGAAAAAGTCTCTAACCCAAAAGGGCAGATAATCACTGCAGCTTTTGGTACAAAAGACTAGTAGCTACTGTATTTTTGAAATAGAGAAAATTATCATTAGCAACATTTTTTCTTGGAAAAGTCTGTAAATGTTATTTCATCATTGAAATACAGCAATTTTTTTCAATTATTCATTTATGAATTCTATATGTAAGAAGTGACTTGACAAGTTTAATGGGCATTTTTGGCAATCTTTAAGGGAATGTTAATAAATGAACTAATAACAAGAGGGCAGATAATATTACCATTTAAACATAAATGGTAGTTGATGTTGTAGAGTTCTGTTGCCTCTTGTTATATTAAAAGAAAGAAAATAAATAATGAAGCCGTTGATATTGATGATTTTCAATTTTGTAGTTTAATGACAGCTTGAGAGAAAGTTTTTCCTTGTGCCGTGAGTCGAAGAAGGTAAGAAGACAGTTGTAAATGGCTGTGTCAGAATTTAATACTTAGCCAGATGCTTCGGGGTCCATTTACATTAGGAGGGAGAAATAATTGACCAGGAAATGGTCTCCTAAAGGAAGCAGAGGAACAAATGTTGAAATGTACTCTCATGAGATGAAAAGTCCCTCTGTCTGCTGTTGGAATCATCCCGGGATAGAGAGAGAAATGTTATCTCTCATGTCGGCTGGTCTTACCTTGCTGCCAGCAAGGAGGAAAGGAAAAGAGAGGGCGAGCATGGTTAGCGCTGCCTTTTATAGTGTCCGGGGAGGTGCGCCCGGGCAGAATAGCATTGGTCTTTCTCATTGGATGAAATGTATAATTTCAAACTCCAATGGCCAAAGCCATTCCCGCACTAAATAATGGTTTGAAATTCTTTCTGCTACAAACTATATTTTTTATTCTTTATCAGTTACTTATGAATAGGATTACCTACAATCTTATTAATGACCTACAAGCATGTTTTTAGAGTTATATTTAACTTATATAATAGGTTACTTGTGCTAAATAAGATACAAGGCTCATTAAATAAGTTTCAAGACTTTTTTCGTATGGGGACATTTATTGATAGAACACACATGAAACTCTAGTCCCTTTTGAAGTAATCTCCTCCGGCTGCAATGCACTTGTTGTACCACTCCAACAACTTTTGGAAGGCGCTTTGTGTGAGCATGTCAATGACCTTTGTCACAGCCTCTTTCATCTCCTCAATTGTCTCATAACGACAGCCTCTGAGCTTAGGGAATAACCAAAAGTCACAGGGAGCAAGGTCTGGGCTATAGGGAGGCTGAGGAACTGTCTTGATGCCCATCTTGGTCAAATAGTCTGTGACAAGGATGGAGTTGTGGATTGGTGCATTGTCCTGGTGGAAATGCCACTAATCCGATTTGAAGACTGCTGGCCTCTTCCGACGGAATCTCTTGCTGAACTCCCTTAAAACCTAAACATAGTATTCCTTGTTGACTGTCTGTTCTGTGGGAACCCAGTGCATGTAGATCATGTCAATGCTGTCAAAAAAAAGGATCATCAAAAGTTTGTGGGTGGATTTGGTCTGTCTGGCCTTCTTGAGTCTGGGAGAGCCAGCATGCTTCCACTGGGAACTCTGTCTCTTGGTCTCTGGGTCATAGCAGTAGATCCAGCTTTCATCACAGGTCACCAGAGCATCTTCTGCTGTCTTCAGTTCCTTGCAAATAATTGTTTGTACAGTTCCCACATTGACATCAAACTGTGCACTTATTGTCTCTATAGACACACGACAGTCCTTATCCATGAAATTCTCTATTTGGCCTATCAACTCTGGTGTTCTGACTTCCTTACTCCTCCAACACCTCTCATCATCCCTCACAGACTCCCTGCCTTCCTTGAATCTCTATGCCATTCAAAAACTGACGCTCGATTCATGCAAGATGCTCCAAAAGCAGTCTGATTCATTCCATACGTTTCTGTGGCATTTTTTTAAAGTTTAAAACACAATTTTATTGCCTAGCGTTCTTCTAAAGTGTCCTCACATCCAGATTGCATTTTTTAAATTCACCAGGTGTGACAATCAGGATTTAGTAGGGTGTATTCCAATTGCTGCTGCAGCTGTTCATTTGAAGCTGAAATCATAAAAATTGGTCAGTTATCTCATAACATACTGAATTTTCAAGAGTCTACAACAATTGTAAATGCCTGTACAAAAAAAATGCCTTTAATCAAATATCTATAGTAAATTGTGGCATACAAGTCAACTTTTTAAGCCTGAAAAAATTTCTACAAAACTAGGAATCACTTTATATGACAAGGGTTAAAATCTAAACCTTTATCCTAGTCTCTTAACAATCACTATCAGAACTCCTGCAGACAGTCAGAAACATTTCCAACTTTAACTCATATTTGGTGAACTTATTTAACAAATTAAAACTGACATTAATACAAAATAATAATACAAATTAAATATTAACTCTATATCACATGGTATTTCCAAGAGCTAATGCACTGACTGTAAACACTAATTGGAATATCACAGCACTCAGACGACCAGTCAGACAACAATAGTATGTCATTTATCTGTGAAATTTCATGATAGCACAATAGATTGAGAATTCATATGAAAATAAGTACTAATGTGTAAGATTTGTATCTTTCATATATAACACATACAATTCTGATTTCAGAGAAAAATTATGTACACTATACACTACTAGAGTGATAACAGTTTAATGAGACATGATGATAGTTTATGAAATATACACAAGTTGGTATTATTATAGTACAATATCTTATACAAAAGTTACTTAGCTAACCAGTAGCCTATTGTATATTTGGGGGTATTGACCTATACAGCAGGTATAGGTCTAACACAGAATTTTGAGCTCAAAATCTTGAGATCAAATTATAAACCAGATTGACTTGTACAGTGTAATTTATGGCGCATTTCTTTTGAAATTATCAAGGTTATGAATTGACCACACAATAAGAAAGTAAAGTAGCTCAATCTATTTTTTTTTTCATCGCAGCTGATCAGTCAAGTGCAACCATATTAATTCACAGCCAAGTTATGTATGATTTTAAATGAAAATGTCTTTGCTTTTGCAATGCAAACTGCACCTTTATTGTGAAGTATAAAAGGCACCAAATCAAAATCAGCCTCAATTAATTCTTTTGATAATAATAATAATAATAAAAAATAAAAGCCCAGTTGCAACTAATAATGAATTTTTTTAATAAGAGGTAGGAGAGAAAAAATATGATTGATTGATTGATTTTAATGTCATGTCAACCTGTCTAGGGTTATATCATGCCTACAGGTTAGGGGACTGCATTTATTACAAGGTCATATTTATATTTTTTGCCTAGTTGTTGCTCAAAAAGTTTTTTTTTTGTGCTCAGTTTGATGGAATATGAATAATTTTTAAACAGATCTTTTTGACCCAAAGCTATTCACACTCTAAGTCAGAGTGAACATGAGAGTAATGGCAATAAAAAGGAGTACTCCATGCTCTCCAGATCTCCTGAAATGGAGCTTAACCATCAAATGAAGTTTAGTTTCATATCCATGAGGGAGTGTCTTACCCCACAGCAGAGGCAGGAGATACAGTCAGTATACTCTAAGCCCCATCAACAGGATAAGAGATAGAAAACCTCAGTTTTAAAATTTTTGACATTTAAAACTGTTTCAGTTAATATTGTTCCCTATTATAAGATAATTTGAATACTGAGTGGTTGTCCTATTTTATCATGAATGTTGAATATAAAAGTGAAATATCTTCACATGTATGACAATAGGAAAGGTAGCAGTGATACTGCTATCAAAATTCACGAATAGTAGATGAATTTGATCTTATTGTCATTTCAAGAAATTATATCTTAGAAAATCCAACTCTACTAGTGGAAATGACCAACTTTTTCATAATAGCAATAATGAAGTTGCTATTTTGGAAATGTTTTTTGCATAGTCTATCTTTCATCAGCCTGATTTTTATGAATGAGCTCTGCCTTTTAAGGGTTGACAGATGTGCTAAATGTGATTTGTTATCTATATCACTGTTTCTACTGCTGAAATGCATTACCCACTGCCTGACTGTGCTCACATCTTCTACACATAAGTTTCTTAATGATATTTTCTATTTTAGGTTATACAAGACACAGAATATCATTACCTCTTCAATGAATTCTTTTGTGGTTGTAGGGAGGGGGGCATTTAATGATAATAAGAAAACATTTCATTTTAGATAAATAGTAAGTGATAATTAGATGTAAATAGTTCTTTTAGCTATTGAAAGATACTCTTTATTCATAGATATCAAAAATAATTTTAAGTCCATGAACACTAAATAGAGAAGTATTATTTCAAATGATCACTAAACATATGTTAGAAATATAATTTCAAATGAATATCATATGAAATTTTGAAGTAATTATTGGTTTTAGTTGGTGTTAGGAATGGGATATTTATTCAAGTTCCCACACATCAAGGTCCACAACTAGCATTAGTATATCTAATGATATACTAACACTGAATAGACAGAAGGAAAGACAAGTTCATTTACACATTTACACATAGAGGAACATTTAATAGATACATAATATATATATATATATATATATATATATATATATATAAGAAATATTGAAAAGAATACACAAACGTGTCCCAACAGAAAAAAAGGTGCACATATTGTTCTATGAATAAGCAATGTATGAAAGGGGTTGAAAAAAGGTAAAAAGTCTTACTTGAAGAAGCACACAACAAACAGTAAAGCCATACTGGCTTTCCATTTCAATGAGATTAGTGACAATATCTATCACAAGTAATGAGACAGAGATAAAAAAAAAGCACATCTTTACCATTCAAAGAAAGAGACCAAGATAGATTCTGGGATTCTCATATGACCGCAAAGTGTTCAAAGGACATGTCCCCAAAATCCAAGGGAGACAATTACAAAATGATGTTGAATAAAAGTTTAATTGTTGCTAAATTTGTCCAATGCACTATAACGATAGGCATAATTTCTTTGATAGTGTTTTGCATATAGTTTTTTTTTTTTATAGCATACATAGTTGCATGTCAATGTGCTATAATTTGGGAGCCACTGATGTTATATAAATACAAACCAATCAAGATAGCATCCATTTTTCTACAAGAACATAGATCTGCATGTGAATCTTGGAACAAATAGGAACAAGGTTCTATAGGAGAATAGCAGTTAATGATGCAGCAAGTCACCTCACTCCATACCACAAATGTTGTCTAAGAGAAGAGCTAGAGTTAAAACTGTTTGGTGCCCCACATGTTGCAAAGGCAATCAGAATAAGGTTAACTACAATATCAGACAACTTTAGAGACTTTAGCTTGTGGAGGATGAGTTGGCAGTTTAGTTCTCTAGAGGTTTTGTTAGAAACAAAATTTCAAGTGTTGTTCCACAAGCAACAACATAAAGAATATGAACAACACAGACAAAAGAAAATTCACAATAACAATAATGAGAAACAGATAAATTTTATATAACAAAAAACCAGGAAAAGTTAATACAAGGTAGCAAATGTGTGAATATGTTAGATATTTGTGTGTGTGTGTGTGTGTGTGTGTGTGTGTGTGTGTGTGTGTGTGTGTGTGTGTATTATTATTGTTCATCATTAAGAAAAAAGAGTAAATAGGTGAACACTTCCTACTTACATATGTATATGTGTATGTATGTATACATGAGAACTAAAAAGTTCATAGCAGCAAAGTATGTGTCTGTGTTATATACCGTACCTATGAACATAAATGGATATGTCCATTCCTCATAATTATGTAGGACACTATTGTGAGGTGGGTTAATATGTTGATTAAGAAGTATACCACTAGCAGTGGTTTACCTTCTTCATGTTGCTGGTAAGTATGGTATTTTGTTAATGCTATAAAGATTTCCTTTTCATTTCCAACGTCTATTTTGGTTATTTCTCATTCAGCAAACTTTTTTTAGGTTGCAACTGTCTGCCTGCTGGCTAAACGAGTGTATCTGTATGTGTGATGTGATGTTGAAGTTCATGAAAAATTTAGTTGTTTGAATGGTGGTAAGTATGTTGATTTCATTTGGACAACATGTTTTCTATAGCTGTAAGCTCTCCCACATTTAGCTGTTGTATTTCTGCCAAGCTATCTTGAGTTGTCTGGAGCTGTGGGTTGCTCACTGGGGAGAGCAAAGAAAGAGAGAGTCAGAACCAAAAGATGAACTTGTTTTTGAAAGTGTGGAATATACAGGGGTCTCCATATCATGACCAGTTCCAGAGGCATGATATATTTTTGCGAAGGATTAATTCAAAATGCACAGACATAATAGAAAGCAGTGGCACGAGACTGTTCTGTCCAATTAGGTTCCTAAAACTATTTAATTTATTGATACCTCACTATTTTTGTTTCAGGAACAAGTGAGTCCTGGACCCTATTTTTCTAGAATTTTTTGCTTCACGTGCTCTTTGCTGACTGTTTAAAAATATAAGAGTGTAAATCCAATGAGCTTCAGATTTTGAATTCAGTATTGTTCTTTTCTTACACTGGTGGCTCACCAAGGCTTAAGGGGTGAGTTTGCTCTACTATTTTACCTATACCAGGAGAAGATAGAAATATGTCTTTCTCAAAATCATGGAAAAGTGAAATTGTTTTTGTCAGCATTTGAACTTGGATTGTTAATTCTCTTTTCTGAATGATACTCAATAGAACCCCCCCCCACAAAAAAAACTTACAATAGCTGATTTTGCTGTTTAATGAAAATGACCACTGAAAATGAAACTAAAGTAGATAAATCTACCTTTTTCATAGCAGCTGAGCAGTCAAGTGCAACTATATTAATTCATAGCTAAGTTATGTGTATCTATAATTTCAAATGAAAATGTTTTTTGCTTATACAATGCAAATTGCATCTTACTTTGTTCTTAAAAAGCACTGATTAAAGATTAATCCCTGCGAAATCTTTAGATAATAATAAAAGATAAAGAAACTAAATCACCGAAGGCTCAGCAGCACCTAATAATAATAATTATAATTATTTTATTTTATTTTTTTATACGAGGCAGGGGAAATAATATAGAAAACTTCAGTTTTTAAAACTTCTAAAGGCAATACTTTGAAAGTATGGAATTTTAAAAAACTTTTTAAATTGTGGTAGTAGGTCTCTTTGGAACACAATTTTTTATGGGAAAAGCAAACATTTTAAAGGATATAATTTTTTTCCTTTTTTAATGCGTTTAATTTTAATTCTTTTTTTGTTGTTTTTTGTTTTTTGAATGGAAATTTTGACAAAAAGCGTGATGCTATCCTGTGCCTACAATAAATAAATAAAAGAAAGAATATCGTCTCTATAGCAAGGAAGGAGTGACCCTGTTGTATTTTTAAAAGCATGTTTTACAGTGACACTCATATCCTTCCCAACTTGGGTCGGCGGGGGGTGTTTGTCCGGTTCATTTTCTGTGATCACATATTTTTTTTCTAAACCTCTTTTGAGTTTTTTATGCATTTTTTCTGGTCTGAATTTAGTCCCCCCCCCCTCCACCGTCTCGATTTCATTACCGTCTCTTTTTCTCGACTTCCCTCCTCCTCCGGCTGCGGCTTTTTATAAATCTTTTTTTCTCTCTTTCTCTACCTTAATATATCCTCTTAATATATCTTTTCTTCCTATTCTCTCTTCTTTTATTATTCAATCTCTCTTTTTTCTCTCGCTGTTTTTACTCTCCCCTCTCTCAAATATATTCTATCTTTCTTTAAGTTTTGCTTAATTCCCCCTCTCATTACAAATCCACGTTTGACTCTCATCCTACTACTCCTAGACTTTTAGATTTCAATCTGTACAGACAAACCCTTCCTCCAACTACGTCACTGTTCCTTGCTGCTCTTTCTCTTTTTAGTTTTGTTGTCGTGTTCCGACATGGCAGCTTCTCCAGCCAGCTCCACAGCTGTGGATAAAAACGAGCCTGTTAGCGCTGGACACTCGACAGAAAATAACCAGGAGACCGTCACTCATGAGCTACGAAATGGTAAGGACGGATGCATTGTTGCAAATCACCTGTCTTTTCCTGATTTCCTCGCTTTACTTGCACGAAAATTGTCGCGTTATAAAATTGTTACGTTTTTTAAACTCAAAAGCAATAACAACAGCGAGGGAGAAGAAAGAGTAATAGTTAGAGCAGATGACGTGAATAGAGAGAGTGAGAGAGTCTTGTGACATAAACTGAGTGAGGAAGGGTATGAAGGAGAGGAGTGCATTGATAGAAAAAGAGGGCTTAAGGAAAGAGTAGAAACAGACGGCAAATAGATTTTATAGAGAGGGGGATGAGAGATTTAGAATGTGAAAGAGAGAGAGAGAGCAAACAAGGCTAACAATGAGGGAGGGGGAATATATTTAAAATTTTTATTATTTTTTTTAGCTTTATCTATATGGATAAAGTGCGTACAATACTGTTATTAAATGGTGTGCCTTCTTTACCTGTTTTTTTTTTCATTCTTATAAACACTGGTCTTTTGTAAAAAGAGGAAGGAAGAAGACTAGACATAAAATCCACAGATGACTCTTGAAAGAGAGAAAGAGAGAGAGAAAAGACAACGACTGAATTCTGTTCGTTTTCATGCCTCATATTGCAAATATGCCTTATTTAAAACTTTTGACAGCATCATTTTAGAGCTTAAACGTACAACGTACATATTCAAAGAAAAAAAAAATCATTAAAAAAAAAAACTTGTCTATGACAACTAACAATTTAATAATAATATCTAAAACAAAAACAAAAAATGGAACAGCTGAGAAAACCAGGATTATCAGACATTGGGGTACGAGGGATTTTTTTGTTGTTGTTTTTTTTTTTGTCACGTGACCGTTATATTCTTAAAACGTACTGTAGATAAGCAGAAAAAAGTTGTGCTTTTTAAAAATGCTGCCAAAAGTTTTAAATAAGATGTTGTTTCACCATCGTTGTAAAAAGCCAAAAAAATACCAAACAAACAAACAAAACAAAAAACTCCAAACAAACCTCAAAATAGACTAACAGAAAACTGACATTTTTTTTTAAAACTTATTATTTGTTATGCCAAGTTTAACCAATTAACCTAATTTATGACTGTAACGAATAAATAATAAATAAAATTGATATACGCAGTAATGAATACTTATTTTCACTACTGATCAAAAACGTAAATTATCATCACATCATGACATTTTAAAAAAAAATTTTATTTTATTTTATTTTATTTTATTGAAATTTTATTTGGTTAAAAAATAAAGATTGTAATTTCGAACAAATGAGTTCCTCTTATTTCGATTGTACTAGACTGCGAATTCATATTTGTCTTTTTAGTAAGTTATGAAAAATCAAAAACATTTTTTTTTTTTTATATATATATATATATATATATATATTTATAACTTTATTTATCTTTTCCTTGTTTATTCATTGATGAATGAATTCGACAAGAACGCACTCACACAAACTACATTTAAAGGATTAAAAGTTTATCAACTTATGACTGCTTTTTGTTTACATTATTAAAGAATGATAATAAGCAAAAAAATAATACGAAATATCTCACATACAAACTTTGCTTGATATAAAATTTTATCAAATTGATTTAAAATAAACCCCGTACACTGGAAGGTTTATTCAACCTAATTCAGGAAAAGAAAAAGTGCCGAATTCATTTTCGCACAACTCGTAATCTTAAAACGAAAAAGCCTACATTTAAAAAGAAAAAAAAAAAAAAAAATTATGATAAAACGAAAAAGATTTGTCACAACAAAATATATAAGAATTCAAAAAAAAAGTATTCATTTCAAATAATGCTGTGATCTTTTTCCATTGATAAGTCAAATGACTTTCTCTGCATTAAACTTGTGATAATTTTTCTACAATATTCTACAAAAAAACTTGGGAGTTTATGAAAAAGGAAGTGTTATTTTTCCCGGGTTTAAACTGATTTTTTTAATTGGCAGAAAAGATACTGATACACTGAAATAAGTTCAAATTTTGTAGAAAAATAACTGATTTTAGATTACTTCTAGTTTTTGTCAATAGTATGGGTATTATAATTATTATTATTCATCTTTTTTTATTTTTAGAAATTAAGATTTATCAACAAGTTATTGTTGATATGCTAATCATTTAAATCGTGGCGAACGCCCCGGGGCCCTGTTCTGGACTTCGGTCCGGAGCGTGGCCCTGGAAAAGGAACAATGGCAGACTTGGGGCCTTTAATTAGGCACCTAGTTTCGACTAGGCTACCTTCGGGTGGGCGAGCTGCATTTTTGTCTCCTTTGTACGGCACTAGACCATGCGTCTAATTTAAGCCGCAAACTGGCATACGTGCCCGGACCCACATTTGGGTTCGTGAAACTGCTTGCCTCATCAGGCTCACATTGCACTAAGTGAGCCGATGAGCAGCACAGACAAGCAGGGTTCGAGTCTCGATTCGTTCCCGACCTCCCCTCCCCTTTATCCCCACTTTAATCGGCCTTCGGGCTTTTGACCTTGTGTCAAGTCGTGTCTGGTGGGAGGCAGTGACAAATACTTGACACAGTTGACACCTGTTGTCAATTACTGAATAAATTTCTTTTCTTATAAGATTATTTATAAGCACTCTCATTTCGATTATTTAATTTAAAATTTCTTGCATCAATAAACCAAATAATTTAAACTTTACACATTTTAATAATTTTTTTTTTCCTGTTCTAAAAGCTGAAAATAAACAAAATGTAATCTAAATTATTAAGTAAATTTATAATGCCTAGACTAAAATTAGTTTGGATAAATTAACTTTGGTGACACGAGATTTGACTCTCTCTCTGTCTCACAATATCTAACACAAAGGAGAGTGTAGTGAAGCCTAAAGATATACTGATTATTTAATTATAAAATCTAAACAATAAGTAATTTAAAACTTTGATTCTATTATCTATCTATCTATCTATCTATCTATCTATCTATCTATCTATCTCAGTGTGTTCATATATATGTATGTAGATAGGTATCTGTCTGTCTGATTGTATTTATATCTGTGTGTGTGTGTGTAATTTGTTCCTTTTGAGATTTTTTTATAATTAAAATCAATGAGTAGATTTACCATCTCAAAGATAACATTTTTTTATTTTCCTCCTTATGGCATGTTCTACAAGTTGAGACTCAAGAAGATTTCTATTAAACAATCCATTACCTAAATGCATTTTTTAGTCTAAACCAAACTGCTCTTTTTTTGTATTGGATAGGTCTGGTCTTTTTGTATTGGATAGGCCTGGTCTTTTTGTATTGGATAGGCCTGGTCTTTTTGTATTGGATGGGCCTGGTCTTTTTGTATTGGATGGGCCTGGTCTTTTTGTATTGGATAGGCCTGGTCTTTTTGTATTGGATGGGCCTGGTCTTTTTGTATTGGATAGGCCTGGTCTTTTTGTATTGGATGGGCTTGATCTTTTTTTTTGCTTTTTTCATTTTCATTAAGTTTTCCACAAATGAGATCCATCATAATTGGCTGAATCTGGCTAATATTTTATCATGAGGTACCATTAGGGTGCTCTAGATTGAGGTTTCAGCTTCAAAATCATGCCTGATTCCATAATTATTTTCATCAGAAGGCTTTGTTGGAACTACTGGAGTTTTCTGCACACTTCTTACATATGCTTAGATATTTGAATAGGCAGTAATAGATATTCTTTTTTTATCTTTACCTTTTTTTTTTCTTTTGGAAGCTGTTCATCAAGTGCAGTGTTTGTTTAGTTCTTCATATTGACTTCTACTTTAGAAGACCTATTCTGGTATCAACTCTTGGTCCCTCATAGACAATGGGCTAATAAAAAAAAATGCCACCCAGTCCTTTAAGATAAATGCTTAAATTTTGATTTTTTTTGGGGGGGGTTTCATAAGCATCGTAAAGCTTATCATTTTCACTCTTTTATGACAGAGTGATTATTTGTTTTAATAATAAAAACTGTTGAACTCTCTTGATAATTAGAAAGAATTTGTCTTCTTGAATGATTTGATGAAGAGTTATCAAATTAAGCTTACTGGATCCTGAATGAAAAAGTTTTAAAATGTAAAAGATTCTTTGTTCTCCATGGAAAAAGAGGTCGGTGTTCTTATTTAGAAGGGGTCTCTAACAGTACATAATAATCAATAAGAAGCCATATTGATACAGACGGTAATTAATCATAGAGAATTTAAATTTCCAAACTTCAAAAGAAAAATGAAGCCTTTTTACTTGTCTTAGTAAAATAATTATTCCTGTTTAATTAAACACTTCTGATTATGTTAATAAGTAAAGTTGGAGATGTAAAATAATTACATAGGAATATTGCTTAGTTAGGATTACCAATCTGGACAAAAAGGCAAAACGTTAAATCAATAAATCTCCTAAATGTCACTAACTTGAATTTAAAAACATTTCTCTACCAAATACTGAAAATTTTCTTTGAACAAAATCAACTTAAAAGATTGTTATAAAAATATAATTGGTAAATCTTAATTCTGTTTTCTGGTTTTATCAATTATAATAAGAATGATTATAAATTTTTAACTGCCAACAAAGAGTGTAAAATAGACTTTGTTTAGCTTTGATGAAAGTTTTGATCTCTTTGCGTATGTAGCTAATTGTCGTAGGATTTGCGTGGTACTAATTGTTGTAGGAAATTGACTTGATGATCCAAATTCAAATCTTGGACAAGACTGTTTGTGTTTCTATTTACGCTAATACCCTTGGGAAAAGCATTGTCCCCCCACTCTCCAGAGTGATATGTAAATAGTAGTGTAGACTGGGTTCTTTAGCCTTGGTATGGCAACTAATTTAGGAGAAGGAAACATTATGACATCAAATCAGCTGAACAATGCTTAAAAATTGACCTTGTGTCACATCCTACCTGTGGCAGAGGGGTTGGGTAAATACATACTTCATGTAGCATAAAATGTTTGTTTTAGAGCTCTGATACTAGACTTTTTTTTTAAATAGGTTTTTTGGGTTTTATGGCATATCAACCTTTGTAGGTTATTTAATGCCAAATCCATTTTTTATGCAAATAATCAGTTCTATTTCAAACAATTCAGTTTAGCATGAGTACACAGTTTAATTGTCAAAAACATTTCTATTTCAAGCTATTCAGTTTATTCAAACAGTTCTAATTCAGCTAAGTATGAGTACAGATTTTGTTCACATACAGTTAAATGTCAAAAACAGTTCTATATTAAACAATTCAGTTTAGTGTAAGTACAGTTTCAATGTCAAACAATTCAGTTTAGCATAAACATGCAGTTTGAATGTAAGTACAGTTTAATTGTCAAAAACATTTCTATTTCAAACTATTCAGTTTAGTCAAACAGTTCAGTTTAGCATAAGTATGCAGTTTAGTTTTATTTAACCCATAGATATCAGGTGCTACCACTCTGGGCCAGAGTGGACCTGGGAGCAATGGCAATGAAAGGATGCTCCGCATTCCCCAAAGCCCCAGCATCACTGGAACCTCACCATTAGATTGTTTAGTGTCATTATCTAGGACACTCATTGGGGGGTTCTCTTACCCCTCTGCAGAGGTGCAGTCGGTGTGTTCTACAGCCCCAGCCGACTGGGCAATACACAATTAAATGTCAAAACAGTTTTATTTCAGATAATTCAGTTTAGCGTAAGTACACAATTTAGACGTCAAAACAGTTCTATTTTGAGCAATTCAGTTCAGCATAAATACGCAGTTTAAATGCAAAAAAACAGTAAACTCAAACCACAGCTTAGTTCTATTTAACCCATAGATAGGACCCTTATCAGGTGCTACCACTCTGGACCTAGGATCGATGCCAATAAAGGGGTACTCTGCATTCCCCAAAGTTCCAGCATCACTGGAACCTCATCATTAGATTGTTTAGTGTCATATCCAGGACAATCGTTGGGGTGGGTCTTACCCTCTGCAGAGAAGCAGTTGGTGTATTCTACAGCCTCGGCCAACTGGGTAATATTAAATAGGTTTAATGAGATTGCTTCAACTTGGTGTGAGGATAAAAAGAAGCTTGAATCTCTGTTTATTGAGTAAAGAATTTGGTGTCTTTACTGGATGAACTATGTCCTCTGCTTTTCAACATTTTTGTCTATATATTCCTTATGCCATTTTTTTTTTTTTTTTTTTCACTTTCCAGTATTGAATGATTATGAACTTTTTGCATTTGAAGTCTAATTTTGTTGGTCTCTTTAAAAAAAAGATTTCTTAGTTCAATTCTCAATCCACATAAAATGGCAGTTTTGTCAGCAGGTTTCTGAGAAGTGACAAAAAAACAGACTTGTTTGCCAGATATTTTTTGCTCAGTAATAAATCAGTTCACTGCATGAGTATAACTTTTTAGTCAAGAAATATACTAGCTTGTGTTTTTGTAATACTATCAATTATTTGGCACTCTCTTTGTTGCTTATAGTCTCTACTTGTCATGGAGATGTAAGAATTTTTTTTCCCTGTTTGATTCATAGTTTTGTAATCACAACAAACAATCCTCCCATTTTTTTTTTTATTGATGCTTGATGCTACATAAATCTTGAGATATTTTAGAAAATTCAGATTTAAACATTTGGTTATGTGCTGTTATGAGGAATTAAAATTAGACAGTATTATTTGCACACTATCTGGTTTAACAATAGAATTTCAATTTTCCTATTTAAGATATTGATCTATTGAATGCTATAAAAATTTAGACTTTTGTTTTGTACTAATCTAACCAAAATTTTGAAGAAATTGTGAGTTCTTCCCATCAACTGCAGCAGCAGTAGATGTCAGCTTCAATTTTAAACATTTTTACAGTTAAAAGAGAACATTTTTTTAAAGAAAAAAGTGAAAATATAATTCACTGTCTAGTTTCATTTTTTTTTTTTTTTCAGAAACTGAATAATTCTGAACATATTGGTGCAACTTTATTTTTATTTGATTTTACAATATTTTTAAAAAATATCAATGAAACTCTAGCTGGAACCACTGCTTACATATATTTATTGACTTACTGATTTTTGAACTGTGCTAGCTTGTGGAGTAATAGATCTTCTGATAAAATGTTCAGTCTTTGGTATAAAGTAATATATTTTAGAATGGTATTTACCAAATGCATAATTGTATGTATTTGAGAATACAGGTCTATGTTCATATCCAATGAGATGCAGTGTATTAATAATGTAGGGTTTAAGTATTGTTGATACATCCCCAATTTTGGAACTTGTGCAGCTATTGATTTATATTGTAATCGTTTACAATAATCCACTGGATTATACTACCTGTATGTTTAATCTTCAAGTAAACTAAAACAAAATACTGCATTTTTATTTTGTCTTTGTCCCTGACTGACAGACCTAGTTTTCTTTAAAGTTAAAAATGCTACTAAAGAAATTAAAATTGATAAATATGCTTTATATATGGAATGGATTGCAAAAATACCTAAGTAACTAGCTGAATGTTGCTTTTATTTATTTATTTATTTTTATTCATTTTTTTATTTCTAATCAATTGAGTAAAACTTGTCTGACATTTTCCCCAAATCTCTTAATGTCATTTAGTTTAGAGCTTGTGAATATGTAAATCCTCTTTAAATTAGTAACAAGAGGTGAGGAAATTCCGCTATGCATCTTTACAATTTAGAAATATAATAACAAAAGAAATTCCTGTATTGGGTGGTGAGTTATCAAGAATATTTTCCTTTCTTAATCAACTTTGAGTTCATGGGGAAAATCAAGTATTTTTGTTTATTTTTTTTTTTCTCAGCTTATCTATGATAACTCTTCTAAAAGATATTCAGTGTTCTTGGTCAGATTCTCTTTTATATTGCATTTTAAAGCCTCATAATAACTGATTGTTATCCATTTCTGGTCTTTATTCCAAGGAACAAATTGCTACCCATAAAATGCTTAAACTCATATTGAACTTGTATAATTGGATATCATTTAGTTTTCTTTCAAGTCTTGTATTCTGTAAGGATTTTTAGCAATTCTCTGGCTCAGTTTAAATTGATCTCTCAAAATTGTCAGAATTTCAATAGTTGTATTCACTCTGATTACATCTGATACTGAAAGTACCGCTGAATAGTATAAATAATGATATGATATTAATAACCTTGTGGGGTCATAGTTTGTTGATGTATTCATGGGGTAAGGGTTTGTTTTTTAAAAAAAAGAAAAAACTTTTGTTCTCCCCCAATGAAAAAAAATAGTTGGATGTTAAAAAAAAGTGTTATCTCTTATTTGCGTATGAATACTACAGAAATCAACCATATTGTGTTTGGTTGATAAGTTTCATGAGACTGGGGGTTTACAGGAAAGAAAAAAATGTTTAATTGATTTTAACGGCATGTCAACTCTTTTAGGGTTATTTTATGCCTAGAGGTTAGGGAATTGCATCTATTGGATGTTCATAGTTACATTTTTTTGTTTAGTTGTTTCTTAAGATTTTTTTTTGCACATGGTTCTGGTGAAAACAAATAATTTGATCCATAGATGGAGACCTAAAAAGGTACTATCATTTGGATTAGAGTGGGCCTGGGAGTAATGGGTACTCTACATTATCTTGATCTCCAGCCATACTATCAGATATAGTTTAATGTTATACCCAAGACAGCCTTTTTTGGGGGTAGGGATTTCTTACTCCCTTTGCAGGGGGTGGATACAGTGAGAGTATTCTAAGCCCCACCAACAGGGTATAGGAAAGAAAATCTCAGGTTGCAAATGTAATGAAACTAGTTATGGTTGGTTTTTGGTTTTTATGGCATATCAACCTTTGTAGGTTATTTAATGCCAAATCTATTTTTATGAAAATAGTTCTATTTCAAACAATTCAGCTTAGCATAAGTACGCAGTTTAAATGTAAGTACAGTTTAATTGTGAAAAATATTTCTATTTCAAGCTATTCAGTTTAGTCAAGCAGTTCTAATTCGGCTAAGTATTAGTACAGAATTTGTGTATTCACAGTTAAATGTCAAAACAGTTCTATATTAAACAATTCGGTTTAGTTTAAATACAGTTTCAATGTCAAAAAACAGTTCCATTTCAAATATTACAGTTTAGTATAAGTACAGTTTAATTGTCAAAAACATTTTTATTTCAAGCTATTCCGTTTAGTCAAACAATTCATTTTAGCATAAGTATGCAGTTTAGTTCTATTTAACCCACAGATAGGGCCCTATCAGGTGCTACCATTCCGGACCAGAGTGGACCTGGTAGCAATAGCAATGAAAGGGTACTCTGCATTCCCTAAAGCCCCAGTATCACTGGAACCTCACCATCAGGTTGTTTAGTTTCATATCCAGGACACTCATTGGGGGGGGGGTCTTACCCTTCTGCAGAGATGCAGTCGGTGTATTCTACAGCCCCCCAGCCAACTGGGCAAGAAACTAGTTATGAAGTTGCATCTATATTAAAGTGAATGAATTTCATCATTTATTGTAAAATTAAAATGGATGTGCATTTAGCCTCTTTTAAAATTTGTCTTTAAAAATAGTTTAAATACAGTCTGTGAAAAAAGGTGGTTGCATCATTGTTTTCTAGGATATTGTATGAAGCACACTCTAGATTTATCCGTAGGGAAGAAAGAGAATTGGTACTTATAGAATAGTGGACTTTTAAAGGATTGAGGACGTTTGTATAAGTAACTGTTTATATTAATGATTTGGACCAGTACCAAATATATTAATAGAGACAGTTGTACTATTTTAAGAATCAATTCCTCAACCAAATGAATTACAATTGAATCAATCTTTTTGTTTAGATAGAGACTTGATATATGAATGATATGAAGAACTGTTCTCTGTGTGTTTTAAATCAATTCTAGTTAAAAGTAGGGACTCTCCTGAAATTTTCTATTTTTCCCTTCCAAAAAGCCTAATATAAACTTTTTAAAAAAAAAATGAAGTAAGTTTTGACTGCAAGTTCAATAGAGGTCATTTAAAAGCATTGAAAATTAAGAGATAGAGTAATATTTCAATATGATAATGTAAGACTTCATGCCGTTTTGGTAACCAACTTGACTAGAAAGTTTGAACTCATCTGCCATATTCACCAGATATTGCTCCTTCTGATAACCATTTATTTCTCTCTTTACAGATTTCTTGGGGGTGTCCTCGTGGTGTAATGGTTAAAGTGATAGACAGTAGAATTGTAGTAAGCAAGTTTGTATTCTAGTCGCGCTATTATGTTCACTTTCGGGCAAATACCCTTGGAAAAGGTATGAACCCCCTTATCCTCCCATCTATGGGTTAAATAGTACCTCTACTGTTCTTCAAGGAGAATAGCTTTGGCATTAAATAACCTACAGAGGTTGATATGCCACTAAACAAAGAAACCAAACCAAACAGATTTCTTTTACTAAAAAGACTTGCTGCTGGTTCCTTTTTGTAGTTTTAAAACTACAAAGAAACTTAGTTGTTCTTTGCTGAGAAAGGTAAAGTTTTGAAAAGATAGAATCATGAAATTACCTAAAAAGTTGACGAGATAATAGAACTAAACTTGTTTTTTTGTTGTTTTTTTTAATTAAGTTAATGTGAAAAAATTTTGAAATTGTCATTTTGTCATGACTTGATGAACCAAACAACCATTTTTTGTCTGACTTAATATTTTGGTGTTAATTTCCTTGTATGAAGTATCGTTCATCATTTGATTCAATTTTAGCAGGTGTTAATTTTACTGAATATCCTTAAATATTTTCATTCTGATGTTATTGAAGAGGTGATATGAAAATAAAATCCATTACCATAAACTTGAGTTGTCTACATAAAATTTTCATGAAAAGTGACTCTGTACTTTTACAGTTATTGAGAAATACAGACAGAAAAAATGTTAAGTCAGTGTCTGTCTTTTAGATTGTCAGTGTTAATCTTTTTTAAAAATTTTTTTTTTTAATATACAGTCTTTAAATGGCTAATGGAATATATGTACTTTAATTTGCAACTGAATTTTTGAATTTATTTCAAATTTATTATTCATGTTTCTTATTTAGATGAAATAAAAGTACTGTATTTTGATCCAAGGAAAAAAAAAAGATTTTGGGGATTTAGCACAACACTATAAAGATTTCTGAAAAAAATGAAAAGCATTACCTTGAATTTATTGATCTACTATCCCACAAGTGTTGATTTGATGTAGGGGTTGTGGTTTAGTGTGTACGTGTGAGTAGTTTAAGAAATTGCCATTCTAGTTGGCACCCTTCTTTCTGGGGCACCTTAGACATCAGGTAGTTACTCTGATCTCTACTCCTTTAAGTGTAAAATGAGGTGGTGCAATTTTGTAATAGACCTCCTTTGAATTAAACCAGAACTGAGCCAATCTGAATTTCAGGCTCTAAAATTTGTAGTGACAGGGTTAACATTATTTATTATCAGAACAGTGCTGGCACACATCTGTTATTTTCAGGAGGATCAAAATTAGTAGCATAGGATCAGTTAAGTTATCAAGTGAATTTTAGTGATTATAAACTGTTTTTCTCTCGGCAATTTCCATTTATGAAATTGAATTGTCATTATCTACAATATGTTATGTGATAATGAATTTTATTTATTCAATTTTACATATTTAAAGATATTAATTTGGTTAATTAATAGGATCTTAGAAAATAAGTTTAGCAAAATTCAAAATCTAGTCATGTTTGTTCAGGTTATGTTTGTATTTTTGGAAAAAGGTTTGTATCTTTTTGAAATGTGTCTCATTACAAACTCTGTTGATTATGGACTTGTCTTTGGTACAAAGAAAAATCTATTAGATATTGTTAATTTATTTTAATTTTTTGCTAACTTGTCTAGGGTAATTTTATGCTTAGAGGTAAGGGAATTGTGTACATTCCTATTTACATTTTTTTGTGTAGTTGTTTCTTAATAGTTTTTTCTCTTTTTGCACATGGTCCTATTCAAATACGAATATTTTTTAAACAGATCTATTTTAGCCCTAAATGAGATCCTAACAAGTACAACCATTTCAGATCAGAGTGGACCTGGGAGTAATGTCAATGAAGGGGTACTCCATAATTCATCATAAGATGCAGTTTAGTGTCATATGTAGCACATGATTTTTGGGGGGGGGTTCTTACCCATCTGCAGGGAATAGTCAATGTCTCCCAAGCCCCACTGACAGTGGGTCTACTTTAGGGTGAGATCTTACCCCTCTGCAGGGAATAGTCAGTGACTTCCAAGCCCCATTGACAGGACTAATTATCAGAGAGTATGTGAATGATACTATTCAAATCTCTTTCACTATTATGTAATATACATACAAACATAAGAAAATAGGAAAGTGATGATATACCACAATTATTTCCAAAGAGTGTGATGGAAACATCCAAAAGGGAGTGTGAAGAAGAAAGGAACTGGTAGTTGGTAGGAAGTTGTTATCAGAACCAATGAAGTGCTTTTTCATATGAAGAAAGTCACAAACACTTATGTAATAAAATGAACATACTTAAAAGCCTGGATTTCTTTTATTTTGTGGTTCAAAATCAGAGTTAGGATTCTGAATATTAGTATGTTGGTGATGTAGTCTGAACAGAAAATTTGAAATACACCAGCCAAATAAGACAACAGACATTGCAGGGTCTTGTAATCAAAAGATAAGCCAAGATTGTTAATAGGTATGATTATGCACTGTTTTTTTTGTTTTTGTTGGGAGGAAAGGTGACAGCAGCCCCCAAAAGACTGAGGACCATTACTCTACCAGTTCCCAGATAGACTTCCATCTTCAATCTTCTGTCATTGTAAAAATGAATGTTGTTGGTACAAAACTGACATCCAAGGGGAATATTAAAAACACAACTTTGCCTTGAAGACAGTTGTGCTAAATAAGTTTTACTTATCTCATTCTGCAGCTTAAATCACATAATTTGTAGTCATCAAAATGATGTTCAAACTATGAAGTAAATGAAATTTGGCTGATCTTATGCAACTAATTTCGATCTTCTGAGTGAAATATATATCCACGTCAGGGCTGTTAATCTAGTTTAACCCTGTAGCTGCATTGCAATGCAGTAGTTGTACAATTGATGCTGCTTATTATCTAAGTCACTTATAATGGCGTAATGCTGAACAAGCTAGTCTCTCATGTTCATATTGTTACTGAGTTGTGAATTTGATCATTACTGGCCATCTCATATTTGTGATTTTGTACTAAATCTAAGCTAAGCTTAGTTTTTTTTTCAAGGCCTCTTGCTAGGCTAGCAAACCATTGTTGGTAAGTTTCTCACTGGGTGCCCAGATACATCTGATCTTGTGTTAAACTAAGCTTAATAAATCACTGCTTATTATTTCAGGATTGTGTAATTGGTTCAAGAGCAAATTTTCTCTTCTCAACCCTCATGGAAGTGTACCTTTTCTATTGCACATTTATACCAGATGGCTACTTTATCCAAGTGCATATTTTTACATGGAGTTGAACAGGTTTATCTCTGTAACGATCTGACTTTTCTGTGTATGTTATAGTAAACATAGCAAAATTGGCACATTGATGTGAGAATGTTCCTCAGTGCAATTATGATAGAATATTCTTAGAAAATGAAGTGAATTCCAATCCAATTTTTAAATTAAAGATAATAGTATAATAGGGACTTTGTTTGACCTTGACCAGATCGTCATTTCTCAAGGGAGATAACTATTAAATGCTAATTATAGATTATTTCCACTTCCACAATTCTAAAGTTATAGTTGCTCTGTAAAAACTTAATTTTATATGTTGTGTTGTTCGACCACTGATATCACCTTTGCATATCACTCATTTCACTTGGGTTTTATAGAATGTACATTTCAATGGAATTCCTATATTATTTTATATCTGTATGTTTATCATCATCATCATCCAGCCAGTCAGCTAGGGCTGTAGAACATGTCAACCGCATCTCTGCAGAGGGCTAAGGTCCCTCCTCTCTCAACGAGTGTCCTAGATATGACACCAAAATGTCTGATGGTCAGGCTCCAGTCCTGCAGCTCTGAGGAATGTGGAGTACCTGTTCATTGCTATTACTTCCTGGTCCACTCTGACCTGGAGTGGTGGTACCTAATAAGATCCCATCTATGGGTCAAATAGGACTGTTTGACCATTTGACTGTGTGCAAACAATGATGAATTGAATTATTAGTGTTACATAGGAATACCTGAAATCATTTAATTATGTACAAATAAATGGTTAATATTAAATAGAATTATTAGTATTAGATAAGAATATTTGAAAGTATTTAACTGTGTGCAAAGAATTAATTGTTGGTATTACATTGCAATAAGCAGAACTATTTAACTGTGTGTGAATGAACGAAGTGTTGAATAGAATTGTTAGTGTTAAATAGCAATACTTGAAACCATTTAACTGTGTGCAAACAAATGAGCTGTGGCTTGTTTAGAATGTTACCAACAAACTATTTGATTAAAAATCTTATATATTGATATATGTATAAAGAGGATTTGGCATTAAATAACCTATAAGGGTTGATATGTCATAAAACCCAACCAACATCATCAAGGCATCCTGCCAGCATGAATTTCTTTGACACTTTTGCTAACCTTCCCTATTGGCCATTGCTCTTAGTAAATCCTCTAGATTCCACCTAGCCTTTTTCTCCAAGAAGTTCCTTAAAGTTCAAATAGTAATGTTAATAAAATATACTTGATTTTGGTGTCATTATGAGCTTAACTTTCTTTTGTTCCTTTTGCAAGAAAATTGTGTGGTTCATTTATGAACTAAACTAAACGAATGTTCCTGTCAATCTTCCTTAAATCAAGAGATAATTTCCCTTGAAATGAAAACTATTCATAAAACTGATCACTGATAATATGTCATCAATTTGAGTTGTACTACTTAATTTCTTTGTAAAATGTTTCTAATTTGTTAAAATAATTTCAAACAAAAAAAATGATATACTTTCTGATATCTCTCTGTAAGATGTCAAGATTTGAATCACAGACACTGGTAAGACTTATAAGATGATTGTAAAAAAAAAATTATTTTACATGTGGATGCTAAAAAGAAGGGAATCTCCCAAAATCTAAGATGTATGTACACATTCAATGATAGCTCTAGACTCCAGAAAGTGGAGAAGCTGCAGTTTGGGAAAATCTTTATCATAATGGTGTTTATCTGTCTGTAACCGAACCTACATCACCGCTGATGTCACAACTCCTTTAGTTATTTACATTATATTCTCAATGATTATTTAATAATCATTATTTAATTTTAATCAGCATCTTATTTATTAATAATGCCTATTAAGATCTAGCCTAGTTTGATTTGTCTAAGAATAGCCTATGATATTGGTGTGTTTAAAATCCTACAATGTGTGTTATATGTCACTGAGAAATAAAGGTTTACATTGTATATAGTGTGGATGATTTGCATTCTGGTTTTAATATTTAATTACTTAGTGTTATTGATTTTTACTGTTATTGTTAAATTCATAAACATATAAAAAGCAATGTTAGGTATATTGTTATATCAATTGAAATATAAATAAGTGTAATCTTTTTATTATGCTTCTTATTTAGTTTCATTAATCTTTTTAATTTAATATATTTTATCAAATCTTAAATTATTTATGCCTGATGCAGGGTGCATATTTTTGGTTGTACTTATAAGATACAAAAAAATAAGACCCCCATGATTTTATAGAATAAATGCTTAATTATAAATATGATTTTGAGCATTTTAGTTTATAGCAACTCCTATTAATTAGTAATCTCTTGTGAATCTTTAAGCTTTAATTCACCCTATAAAGATTTTATTCAACTCGAGTGTAACAGAACCACAATTTTGAAGAATTTTTTTTTCAAATATGACCTCCTCTCCCCATTAATTTTTTTAAGCTAAAAAATTTGCACTGGCAAATTTTTTAATGGATTTTAATGGTAAATATTTGGATAAATTGATTTTGATATCAATTTTTAAAAAATTATAACAATGGAAGCAATATTTGAAAAACAAGAAACTGAATATAAAATCAAATTTTACTTATTGAATGAATTTTAAGTTTATTTTATGATTTATGCTTTAAAAAATTATATTTGGGGTTATTTTCTAACTATTAAAATCAAGAACAAATTGAAGAAGAATTAACTTTTTATAATTTTGAATAAGCTTTTAAAATAAGGTGTTAAAAAATTGGTCATATGTAAAATAAATAAAATAAAAAGTTATAATATAATTTGTTTACTCTTTAGAAATAAGAAAAAGTCTAATATATTTTTTCATCAACTTTGACTAAATTAACCTTGTTTGTTAGGGAAGACAACTCGTCACTTATTATCATGATGAGGCTGCAATAAATGCAGCCTTTCATTTAACATATTTATGGTGACATAACATTTATGGTGAAGTAAAAGATAATTATGAATACATAATTTCAGACTTACAATTTAAACAATCTTCTACTTTTACTAATGGTTCAAGGGTTTTAATGATCAAATTGAGCTTCACTTGAATTTGATTCATTTTCTGGCTAAAGTATCTTTACTCGATAAGTAGTTGACAAGTATGATGTTAGTGGCTTTACAAAGCTCACATAGTGTAAAATGCTGCATGTTTTGCAGCCTCAAAATTTAAATAACTGCCTTTCAAAGAAAATGTTCAGTTCTGATGTCAGACGTGCCATAATGGGTTATATCCATGGCCAGTCTACTCCTTATGCGTGTACCACTGGGTGTCGGACACTTTGTCAGGTAAAGCCAGAGTGTGAACTAAAGCAGCCAGCGAGGTGCTCATAAGAAGAAGTCTGAGCACCATCAAGAAACTGGCTGCTGCTGAATATGAACTGGGCATGGATGCTGCTTAAACCTATTGAAGAAGCAACACTGTGGTCCAGTCATGGTTTCCAAAATAACTTTTCATCTCTAAAAGTAGAAGACTTACCTTAAATTTGATGTTGGCGAGGCTGTCTGATATGTTGTGGTAATTCTGATACAAATGTGCATGTCATCCAGCGTTCAGGCAGCGGTTCCCAAACCAACTGAGTCAGGCGATGTAAATCTGCCAAGAATTCATCCACTGTTTTGTTTTGCCGAAGTCGCCGCGCAGTGAATTCGTCAAATGCGTTGAATGCATCTATCGCATATGCTGTCATAAGGGCTCTCTTTATTTCCTCTGGGTCCGTTGCCCAGTCAGCTGGGGCCGTAGAATACACTGGCTGCACCTCTGCAGAGGGGTAAGACCCCCCCAACGAGTGTCCTGGATATGACACTAAACACTCTGATGGTGAGGTTCCAGCAGTGCTGGAGCTTTGGGGAATGCGGAGTACCCCTTCATTGCCATCACTCCCAGGTCCACTCTAAACTGAATTGAGTAAACTAAATAGCTTGAAATAGAAATGTTTTTGACAATTAAACCGTACTTACATTTAAACTGCGTGTTTATGCTTAACTGAATTATTTGAAATAGAACTGTTTTTCGACATTAAAACTGTATTTACACTTAACTGAATTATTACATATAAATGTTTGAATAGTTAGAAATGGAAATGTTTTTGACAATTAAACTGAACTGTTTTCAATAGAACAGATTATTTACATAAAAATGGATTTGGCATTAAATAACCTACAAAGGTTGATATGCCATACAACCAAACAAACCAAACCAATCTGGGTCCGTTCTCTGCTCCACATGCCAAACAGTCTTGCCCTCTTTCTGCTGGAATCTCCTTTTGACTCTCATTCACTGTCACAATAACCTTTTAGGAATTATTGTTTACAGGAATTTATATTTATTTTTGGTTACATTACGAATATTAGGGAGGTATCTATGGTGCAACGGACATAGTGACACGAGTTCATATCCTGGCCAAAACTGTTTGCATTTCCCATGGCACTAATACCCCTGGGGAAAGTATGAATCCAATTATTCTCCCTCCAGCTATGGCTAAATAGTAGGACAGACTGGATTCTTTAGTCTTGATTAAGCAACCACTCGAAGAGAAGGAAAACTCTGAATTCAAACCAGCTTTACTCCACTTGAAAATAGACCTTGTGTCACATCCTGGTGGTGTAGAGGAGGTTGGTAAATACATACATTATGAATATTCAAAGAATCTCATTTTGTTTGTTTGATACAACATTTTGATAGACGAGATACATTATTTGTCATTTTTGTTGGGCGGGGGAGTTTGCTGCTTAGCATCATCTATATCAGAGCCGCCACTTTACATATTAATCTACATGTTTAATATCTGTGATTTCTCAAGTTTCTTTAACACCCCCCAATAAATAAATAGAAACCATTCCTTTCTTGTTGGGCTATGAAATTTTCTTTGCCCCCTCATGCTTATTTAACTTTTCTAAAAGTCCGTCTAACAATTTTTATTGTTGCTTAAAAACTATACTGAATTGTTATAAAGAAAAACTTCAAAAACCACAGAGTTTAGAATACTCAGATTATAAGACTCCTGCCATGCTAGAAATAGTGGGGGGTATCCTGGGTATGGCACTATACTGCATCTGATGATGAGGCACTAGTCCTAGAGTCTGGGGAGTGTGCCATTACTCCCAGGTCCACTCTCACTATTTGTTAGGGTCTCATTTATTTATATTCTATAGGGCTGTCTACAACAAGAAAAAACAAACTTTGAAGAAACAATTACACATAAATGTATATATGAACATACAATAAATGTGATTCTGTAACCGCAAGGCATAAAATAACCTTTGATGGTTTGACATGTCATTAAAATCAATCAATCATGTAAATTCTATGTAAAAGAGATTTAACAGTTATATTTTTATATTATGAACTTATTTTTCAATAAGAATTTTCAGTTTTTAAAAGAAATGTTTTTTAAAATTTAAGAGATTTAAACATTTTTGTTTTGTGCACAGATTAAGCAATACTATGATGTAATTATTTTACATCTCTAACTTGAAGAACTACCTCATATTCAATTAAATGAATCATTTTAGTTAGACAAATAATTTTTTTATTAATCATTACTAGTTTAGAATACCGGACATTGGCCTAGCGATTAGAGTGTTCGCCAATGGCCCGGGAGACCTGGGTTCAATCCCAGGCTGAGTCATACCAAAAACTCAAAAAATGGGACTTGATGCCTCTTTGCTTAACACTCAGCAATATAAGGTACGTATCAAGGGTAAAGTGGAGCAATCCAGGGAAAAGATTAGCGCCCTCCCCTACACCTTAGTGTAGTTAGCTATCAAAAAGGGAGCCTTCGGGTCACCCTCGACTACGGTCGCCAACTTTACTTTTACTAGTCTAGAAATTTGAATTCTGTATGATATGGGCTTCCTGCTGATAGTTTATCATTAGAGACACCTTGCTCAGTCGGCTAGGGCTGTAGAATATACTGACTGCACCTCTGCAGAAGAGTAAGACCCCCTTCCCCAATGAGTGTTCTGGATATGACACTAACCAAATTGATGGTGAGGTTCCAGTGATGCTGGGGCATCCCTTCATTGCCATTGCTTCCAGGTCCACTCTGGCCTAGAATGGTAGCACCTGGTAGGGCCCTATCTATGGGTTAAATAGAACTAAACTGCATTGTTTGAAATGGAACTGTTTTTGACATTGAAACTCTACTTATGCTAAACTGAATTGTTTAATATAGAACTGTTTTGAGATTTAACTGTGTAAACAAAATCTATACTTATATTAAACTTAATCGTTTGAATCAGAACTGTTTGAATAAACTGAATAGCTTGAAATAGAAATGTTTTTGACAATTAAACCATGTACTCATGCTAAATTGAATTGTTTAAAATAGAACTGATTATTTGTATAAAAATGGATTTGGCATGAAATAACCTATGCCATAAAAATATGATATGCCATAAAATCCAACCAACCAACCAACCATAAGAGACACCATCAGAATGAGAATCCCTTTTATAATGAGAAGTAAAAAATTCATATTACCATAAAACCTTCCCTCGGGTGTAATAAGTATACATAGAATTTCTGTATTTCTATATCAATTTGTTTGGCTGTCTATACAAAGTACACAAACAAACTCTTCCTAATTTGATATAAATTTTATTATTAATCTCTTATGAGCATGGTATGTTTAGCATAGGTTCATTAGATGAGCCAAATCTTTCAATTAGAGAGAATTATTTTTAGTGCCTGAAGATGATGGGGAAACTGTTGAGGTAAATTATACGGCATTATTTAGAATATATAAAACACAATGTATGTTATTAAGGTAAATTAGAATATAAAATGCTGCATATGTGATTGACACTATAATATTAGCTGCAAATATGAGTAATGGTGGGAGTGAATTACTCACCTTATAAATAACATTGAAATTTGAAGTCAACATCTGGAAAAGCTCTTAAATAACTTATATGTGAAGTCATATTAGCCTCCCCAGCATCTGAAAATTGCTCTATCAGCATGAAACTTTGTGGAATGAGTGGGTCAGGGAAATAAGTTCTGTAAATCTAATGATTTTAGATCAGCTCTACTTTTTGCTAAATTCTTTTTGTTATTTTAAGTGTTTTTAATTACCATTTCCTTTATATGACTTAAAAAAAAAGAAGAAACAAACCTATTTTCTCTTGCTATTTGTATAA
>OY757935.1:77424084-77501584 GCA_963585895.1 Sepioteuthis lessoniana
AAATTCTTGTTTATAAATTTTTAAAAATCTATAGTAAAGATGTAATCCTCTGAGAAAATTTTTCATACTCTAATTACATCACTATATTTTTTTAAAAGGAATACTATTAATAGTACAAATCTTTCTATTTTTTTCCTTTCATTTGAAAATAATTTTCAGATAGAGCATTATAACATTGCATTCTAACATCACCCTGAAGATGGTCTAACAAAATCTAGAATGTTAACTGTTGGCATATTATGATATATGAATAAATACATCCTCTGAATATTTAGTTTTTTCATAGTTTTTATATTCCCCCCTTCTCTCTCTCTCTCTATATATATATATATATATATATATATATATATATAGCTTTTCGAATGAATTGAGGTTGCTGTAGCCATTAAGCATATATATGTAAGCAAAACAAAAGTGATACATATGCATCAAAATGCCTTTGCTCATGCTGAATTCCCTTGTGGCTGTGTGCTAGAATTTCCGGCTGGCGTAAAAGTCAGCCGTGTTTTGATCTCAGCTTTGAGAATCTTGCATGTCTAGCTACACTGAAGAGTTGCGATACAACGAAACAGTACGTCCGTTGATGACTCATAAAGACAATGACACTTGTCATAATTTACAAAGCTTTTGCTTAGATGTAACACAAGGCCATTTATGAGTGGAGCACCCAATGAGACTCGCGACAAAGACACTTGTCTAAGTTAATCAGTGTATGATATTGTCTTTTGTAGTTTGTTTACCTTTAGTTAAGAGCCTTACAGAAATTTAAGAAAAGATAAGAAAAAAATAACTTAGAAATAAAACATTTATATTGATAATCAATATCTGATTACGAACTGAGACAAAACATTTAATATTTTTGATATTTATTCTCATAATCAACAGAACATTAACTAAGAGTGATTGATATTGTTTAATTTATACAAATGAATAAGTAAATAAATGAAATGAACTGCAATCAATCAATCATTGTCAAAAGTTATCATCTTTATTATTGACTTTAGATGCAAAGAGATCAATGTTGTTTTGGAGTAACTTTTTTAACATTTTCTTTTTTTTTTTTTTTTTTTTCTTGTGGAGGTGATTGTTGTGTTATGGTTATTGCTAATAGTGACTAGAATTCAAACACAGGACAAGGCTGTTTGTATTTCACATAACACTAATATTCTCTGGAAAGGTATGAATCCAGCTATTCTCCCTCCAGCTATGAGTAAACAGTAGGGCAGACTGGGCTCTTTAACTTTGGTACGGCAACTAATCCCTGAGAAGGAAAACTCTGAATTTAAACGTGTTATACTCTGCTTCAAAATTGTCCTTGTGTCACATTCTATTTGTGTGGAGGGAGTTAGGTATATATATTGAACAGGTCCTGGAAGCAGCACCCCACAAACCAGCAGCTGTACGGCCACCTACCACCCATCATGCAAACTATCCAAATTAGACGAACCAGACATGCAGGACACTACTGGAGAAGTAGGGATGAGCTCATTAGTGATGTACTCCTATGGACCCCCCTACACATGGCTGAGCAAAACCAGGGTGATCAGCTCGAACCTACATACAGCAGCTCTCTGAGGATACGGGGTGTAGCTCTGAGGAGCTGCCGAAAGTGATGAATGATAGGGAGGGGTGGCGAGAGATGGTCTGGGATATCGGTGCTGATGGCACGACATGATGATGACAATATATATATAAAATTGGAAATAAATCCAACAGTATAAAAATGTACAAATATGAAAAATACAAGGTTTTCAAAGGATGATTTTATTTATAGATCTGATCATTTGCCAACAGGTTTTTGAATATGAAAAATGTTAAACCTTCGTCAGGGCATTTGAATTGTCAAATGAAATGAAAAAATGAGAAAGTTTTAAACATTTCTTTTCAAATCTTTGATGTAATTTGTGTCTGAAAATTTGTTTTAAAAATGTAACGTGTCTCCTTAGAAATACAATTTACACATTGGTATCAAAACATTGATACCAATGTTTGACATTTTTATCAAAACACTCACTAACTAATGAATATTAAAAGGATTTGAAAAAAGAAAATATAATTAATGGTTTTTGGTCAGATATAATTTAAAAACTGATTAAAACTTTAATTCTAAGGAATCCAAAATGTTAATTTATATGCATGATAAAAAAATGCTGGAAAATTGTTGAATTTTGTATCATTTGAAACCACTTTGGAATACCAGTGTTTCATTATCTTTAATTAAACTTGCTGGAAATATATATATATATATATAAGTGCAATTAGAAGGAAACTCAAATCTGGTTAGATTGCTATTATAAATTTATTTCGGACTGGATATTACTGATATATATATATATATTGTGTATGTGTGTGTGTATAATTAAAAATAAAAATTAAAAATTATAACATGGTTTATATATATATATATATATATATATATATATATAAAAACCATGTTATAATTTTTAATTTTACATTGTATGCTAGCAACTTGTTATAAATCTATGGCTGCAATTTTTTACTTGAATCAATAAAGTCTTAGCAATGTGCATGATTTAAATTCTCTTTCTAAATGTAATTGAGGCTGAAGGCAGTTGACCATATCTAATTTCTCATCTATTTTTTATCACTTTTTAGGATTAAAATTCTGTATCCCCCTCCCCAAAGCCTTGTTTTACAGATTATGACGGTAAGTCTTGATGAGTGTTTTATATTTTAAAGAGTCCTTAAATATTGCTGCTTAAAAGAGAAAAAAATTGTTGAGGGAAGCTGAGAACATAGTTTTCTTGGGATTTTTAAAAAAATATGTTACTAATCTGATGACATAATTTATAGATGATATAATTACAAGCGGTAAAAATTTGTGCAAACTTTGACATTAATTTCCAGTGTTTAAGAATTTCCTACAAATTTCTCAAGTAAATTATTTTCTCTATTTCTTTGTATTTCCAGCTAATGTACAAATTATTTCTTTTAATACCTTTTGCCTTTTCATTTGTTTTACTTCTATCTTTTTTTCTTTTTTTTACCTTTTCTCTCTTCATCATGTATCACATCTCTCTCTCTCTCTCTCTCTTCTCTGTGCCTTCCATCTTTCTCTCTTGTTATATGTACTCCCCATTGCTCTCTATCACTCTTTCATTCTTTCTCTCCTCTTTTCAGCATATTTCTTTATTTCTTGACCCCATTTTCTTCACTATTCTTTTCTTTACTTTCTTTTTCTTCCTTGAGAAAAAACAAAAAACAAAAAAAACAAACAAACAAACAACTAAACAAAGAAAGCTTATTTTTCTTTTTCTTTCATCACTTAAATGATTCTCCCAGTATTGCATTTTCTCATTGTCTGCCTTGATTAATATTGACAAAATATGAATCCATCTTATCCACATCCATACCCAACATCTCCCTCTCTTGTAGAACAGCTATTGGCTGCAGTCTATCATTGTTTTGCCTCACTTTGAAAACAATGCCAATAATAACAAGAAGAAGAAGAAGAGAGCATTTTGCTGTCACAACTACTCATCCATTGTTTCACGCCTGCCTGCTTACATCTCTCACTTTAAAAAAAAAAAGTACATTTTTTTATCATAATCATATTCTAAATTCATCTTATTAAAATATTTGATAGTATCTTTGTTCATTTTTATAAGTTTCATAGAAAAGAAAATACAACCTTTGTCCCATAATAGTTACATAGGCATATAAATTTCATAGAAAATAAAATCCCACCTCAGTCGTTAGATTTGTATATAAATTTCATACATTAAATTATATCCACTATTATGGAACAGATGTAGTATAATAAATATCCTACAATATCATAAAATCAACTATAGAAATAATTTTCTTTTTTTTTTTTCTTTTTTTTCATTGTGGTCATGAGACTAAACATATTTCTTTTTCCTTGTTTAATGACTTTTTCAACAGTGGTAAATAAACAAATATGACTAACACTTACATATGTAACTAGAGTTCAAGACTTTGATCGCAGCTGGTCATAAGTAAGTAAAGTAAACATATATATATATATATATATATATATATATATATATACATACACACACACACACACACACACACACACACACACACACACACATATATAAGTAAGTAAAGTTGGTGACTTTTGTCAAGGGTTACCTGAAGGTTCCCTTTTCAATAGATACGACACCAATTGCTCCACTTTACCCTTGATTCTTACCTTATAATGCTGAGTGTTAAACAAGGCAGCATCAAGTACCATTTTTTGAGTCTTTGGTATGACTTGACCTGGGATTGAACTCTAGTCTTCCAGACCATTGGCGAACACTTTACTCATTAGGCCAATGGCCTGGTTATAACGACAGTAAAATATCCTCATCATAGAAATTGTATTTACCATTTATATATATATTTTTTTTAAAGTCTTTTATTATCTTATATAGTTAATGGAATTTTTTTATTAAAAAAATATTAAGTTTTGTAGAGAAATATTTAATTTAAGTGAGTGCCACTTAAGGGATTTATTGATTTGAATATTTTTTTTTTGTTCAGATTATTTACCTTAACTAAAGGATTATACCGTATAATTATTTTATTATCTGTTTACAGCTTGAAGAACTACCTATAAACTCAATAAAGTTTAATTTAATGTGAATAATAATAAATATTTTTAGCTTTTTTTATGTTTGGAAATTTAAATTCTGTGTGATTGATTACATCTTCCAGCAATATGTATCTGATCAATTATTTGTCATAGATTCCCTCTCAATAAAATCTTTCAATTCTCCATGGAAAAAATGTTAAAATCTTCCATTGGGTCCAATAACAATGCTGATCTAATTTGGTCTCCATCAAACCATTTTGGCCATCTATAAAACGAAACAAACTTTTCTTAACTATTAATATTGTCATATTTGGTTAATTTTCCTTGTTTTAAAAATTTACTTTTTATCATTTATTCATTGTTTTTACAACTTAAAAACTATTCATAAATTAAAATTTTCAAGAAATCACTTTATAATGATAAACTATCAATTTTCATAATAAAAAAGGGACCATTATTTGCTTATTTTATTTTGAAGAAATATTTTGCCACATTTTTGATTGATTATCATCTTTTGAATACAAATATTAAAAATATTCTCTATACACCCACCCTCCTATACTCTCACAAAAAAATTTTAGAGTGAAACTGTAGTAAAATATTTGATATTTTTTAAAAAGCTCTTTATAAAAGTAATTTTCATTAGATTATTAACAAAAGATGAAACTGTAATATTTGTATTCATGTGACGCTGATTGTAATATTGCTATTATAAATGAGAAAAATCTAAGCTTATATATGACAAGCAGGTTTGTTGAGAAGTGAAACTTTTTTTCTCAGCATTCTATAATTTTATATAATTAAAAAGAAAATTAATTAATGATTATTTGTTTGTGATTTCGGGATATTGTGATGCTGTCTTATGTAAGGGTAAAGCAGACCAAAGTAAACACGCTCCAGGAAAAAAGAACAAAGACCCTTATATAAACAAATCTGACCAGACGAGAATCATTTATACTGGAAACAGGAGTGAGTTCAAGTCTCATTGAATACCCCATTTAAAAGGCCTTGTGCCACACATGTTCTGAAGAAAGCAACAAGCTGGAAACGTACATATATATAACACATATGTAAGAACAAAATAAATAAATTAAAAAAATACAAATCTCTTCGGGGACCGTCCTATTTTAAATATATCCTTATTCTTTCTTTGGACCTACAACAACCATCTTTAAATATTCCAGAGACATAACTTAAAACTAAAGATGTAATTTTTGTTTAAAATAAGATGATCTATGAATTTCTTGGGTTTCCATTGTAACGCTTGTCCATGATGATAATGATGTTTCTATTTAGGAAGGAATGAAGAATTCTAATTAACGTTTCTAAGTTGACTTTTTTATGTCAAGAATTCAGATTAATAAAGATAATCTTCAGTGTGAATGCAGATCCTATAAAATCAATCAGTTTTGAATTTTGGATGAAATTGTTTTATTCTCCAAGTTAAAACAAATTACACATCTTGCTATTTAATGTTCTTGCTGGTTTATAGTTATCTACAAATAATATAACGAGGATATCACGTCATGTGATATGATTCTTGGCTTAGCTGGAATTGGAATACTTTAGTTTTTTTTGTTGAGTCTTTCTCTTATCTTGAAAGATTGATGTATAAACCTTGTAACATCTTATCTTAAAGTCTTTAGAACTGATGTTCTTCTGTTTTAAGAAATTTAAGTAAAAAGATCTATCATTCTTGTTTCGATGGAATTATTTAAGCAATTTTCTGGAATCTTGTTTAATTCTGAAAATGGCTTTTTAATATTAGATAAAAAATTGAATTAGAACTGTTTTTGTCTCTTTATGTATAAAGTATGCAGAAAAAACCGCATGTCATTTGACCCAGTTATTCTTTCAAAGCAATTTCATGAGCTTTTTTTTGTTTTTGTTCCAAACTATATATGTTTGAAGTGCATTCAAACCGCTTTGTTTCTTTATAAAAGCAGGAATATATAGAAATATATGTAATAAGTCTGTATCTATATTCAAATATAAGCACACATACTGATATACCTTCATACACACTGATAAGTAGGAAAAAGGAATATATAACACACACACACACACACACATATATATATATATATATATATATATATAGTACCGGACATTGGCATGATGGTTAGAGTGTTCGTCAAAGGCCCGGGAGACCTGGGTTCAATCCCAGGTCGAGTCATACCAAAGACTCAAAAAATGGTACTTGATGCCTCCTTGCTTAACACTCAACATTATAAGGTACAGATCAAGAGTAGAGTGGAGCAATCCAGAGAAAGGAGTAGCACTCTCCCCTACACCTCAGTATAGTAGCTGTTGAAAAGAGAGCCTTTGGGTCACCCTCAACTACAGCCGCCAACTTTACTTACTTATATATGTGTGTGTGTGTGTGCATATATATATATATATATATATATATATATATATATATATATAAAGCATGTTCTGTTGAAGACCATGGAGTATTTTTTTTTTCTTAGGTTCTTTAAGTGAAGATGTTCAAGTCTTATTATTTTCCTTATGTCTGGGTCAAGGTAGTGAAGAAAGTCACTTAAAAATCCTAAAAAGAAAATACACTGCAGTCTTCAACAGAACAAATATACAGGTTTGTATAATGTGTGTGTTATCTCTTTTCATCTCAATATGTTTGTTTGTCTCTCTCTGTATTTGTTTGTCTCTCTCTCTCTCTCTATAATAATTATTGCAAAAAGGGTGGGCAAATGATAAACCAAGTTTTACAAAGAAATGCAATGGTATGATTTTATCATTAAAAAAAACAAACCCTATCTGACTGAACTATAGAAAAAGAAAAGTGTCATAATTTTCAAAAAAAAAAAAAATTTTTTTTTTCTATTTAACTTGAAATCTATTGTTGATATTTTCATTGACTTTAAATATGTTTGATTTACAATATGAAACATGGCAAAAAACTGTTTATATCACTAAACGACCCTCTAATTATGTTGTTAGAACTTTTATAGAGTTTGCAGTTTAATAATTGTCCTCATTGTTTCAGTTTGAGAATTGTGTTAAAGATAATGAAGATGTTCTTCTCAGTGCTATTAAGCTCAATATTCTACTGTTCACTTGTCTGATATTTCATTATTGTCTCTATTCCCTGCTTGTTAACGGACATTAATTGTTCTAATGACACATTATAATATGTAAAACTGTATATGACTATATATTTTGTATGTTGGCCTTTCTATTTTTTTTTTTTGTTTGTTTATTTATTGCTTGAATATACTTTACATTTTTTTCTCTGTCTTTGAAACCAATTTAGTGTATATTGTGTGTGTGTGTGTATATATATATAGATTCAAGCAAGTTTTTTTAAAGACAATGGAACACTGTTATTTTTAATTTTATTTTTTTTAAGACTCCTTGTTATTTTTCTAGTGTTGGGATCTAGATGGAATTGTCTCATATCTTCTGCCCAAGCGCTTTTGACCATACTTTTGGTCATCATCAGGGGTAGGGTAGTTTTGAGTTGACCGTTGAGTTTTTACTGTTTTAATAATTTGTAGCATTTTGTTTTGAAGTTGTCAATTGGAACGTTTTCAGCATTTTGTTTTAAAACGTTCAGTTGGAAAAATGTTTCCTAATAGTTTGTGATTTTAGTTATTAAAATTATTTAATATGTTGGTGCTGGTATTAAATGCTATTTTATATATGTTTGGTTTTGATTTTTTATACATATTGCTTCTAGGATTTGTAATCGATTTTATTATTGTTTTTGTATATAATTATTGGATTATCTGTGAGAATCTTCCTTCCATCAGAAGATGTAAGTTGGTTAGTGCTATAGTTGTGCTTTATAATGTTGTTTTATGGCAATATTTTCAGAAAGGTGATAAGACGATAAGATAACGTTGTGGTTGTATAGCCAATGTAAGAATTATTTTTGTTTTTTGGGAGGCGCTCTCAAAATGGACATATGAATTTATAAACTACATTGGTTTGATTAAGGTGTATTTTAGTGGGATTAGTGTTATTCTTAACGATAAGGTTTGATGTTTTAAATTTAGTATAGTAGATAAGTTTTATGTTTTTGTTTTTTTGATAGCTTTAAAGTGTCTTTTAATAATGTTGGTTTTTGCTTTTTCATCTAATTTGTCGTTATAGTGCATTTGATTTCTGTAATATAGATTAATTCTGTTAGTGTTGTTATTGTTGGTTGTGTTATTATTTTTGTAAATGTTTTGAAGATACAGTTTTATTTATTGATCAACTAGTTTATTCGGAAAATTATTATTAACAAGGGTTGTTTTATGTTGGTAAGTTCATTGCAAAATATTGTCTTAGATGAGGAGAAGTAAAGTGCTCTATGAATTAAGCTTTTTTATAATTGCTATTTTATATTTTTGGGGATTTTCACTGTGGTAGTTAAGTAGGGTGGAATTGTCATTGGTATGCTTTTTATATTGAAATATACAGTGAATTTGGTATTATTCGTGGGGTCTGTAAGTACATCAAGGAAAGCGATTTTTTTTTTTTTATTGATGTTGAGTCAATGGGAATGTTTAGTATGGAGTTTTTTTTTCTAGAGTTTAAGTTTGTTAATAACGTCATAGGAGGAGTGTGTTGCGATGAAAATGTTGTCTACATAGCTGATGTATATCTTGGGTTTAGTCATTGTTGTTTTAACTATTTTGTTTTCAATGTGGGACAATTAGAATTCAGAAATGGTAGGACCAAGAGGTGACCCCATCAAAATGCCGTCAATTTGTATATATATGTTGCTGGAAGGATCATAGAATGGGACTTTTGGGGTACAAGTAAGGAGTTTTTTGAGAATTTTAGGTTGTATAGCTGGAGGAGAAATTGAGGGTTGTTTATAGATGTTTTCTATTATTTTTATGGCTTCTTGAACTGGAACGTTAGTAAAAAGATTTTCGACATCAAGTGATGACGTTATGCATTTGTGTGTGTGTGTGTGGGGGGGTAGAATTTAGAATTTGTATCAATTCACATGTTGATTTGATAATGTTTTTATTTGGGATATATTGTACTATTATATTGTTGAGGATTTTTGATATGAGGTATACAGGAGTAGGAATCTGTGGAATAATTGGTCTAATTGGGTTACCTTGTTTGTGGGTTTTTATTTTACCATATATATATCTGGAGTTGTAATCTCTAGTTATTTTTGTTAGTTTAATGGATTCAATTTCTGCGTTATTGGCTGTGATAATTTTGTTAATGTGTTTTTAAGTTGGTCGGTGGTGTTTTTGGTGAGTTTTTAAAATTTTGTTTTGTTGTTGAGGATATTTTCAATTTTTTGTTGTAGTCTGTTTTATTAAATATAATGTAAATATTGGTCTTGTCACTGGTACAGATGGTAATGTCCGGGTTGTTAAACAGTTGGTTTTCTGCATCTTTCAGTGTTGGGGTTAGTAGTTTGTTTTGGTGTTTAAGGTTGGAACAATTTTTAATTCATTCAGCTTTTACTAAGTCACAAAGGTTTGGGTGTATAATAATTTTACCGTTATTTTGTAGGTCCTGTGTTTGGTCATATAACATTTTAATTTCGTATTTTTTATATTAAGATAGTATTTTCTTGAGAGGTGGCAGTTGGGAGCCTAAGTTCAAAAATTCCTGTTGTGTTTCAATAAGTTTGATATGTGATAGGTTGATGTATTTGTATCTTGTGGTGGGTAGAAATATTCTTCCTTGATGATTCAGTTTTTGATTTATTTTTATCTTTTAAGTTTGTGATTTTGGTGGGTTTCACAAAGTTCATGTAGAATTTCGGTTATTTGGGTTTCCGATGTATTTTGGGGTAGGGATTCCATAATCCCTTTCATTTTCATGTTAAGTTCGGGGATTTTGTCTTTGGCTGATGTAATTTGCCATTCTATTAGATGTTCCCGGAATATTTTTATGGTATTTTCTGTTTGTGCTGAAGGGTCATATATTTTGAAGAGTGTATATTTCAGCAGCAAGTTATTATTCAAGCAGATTTTGTTAAAGACGATGGAACAGTGTTCATTTATCATTTTTAATTTTATTTTTCAAGACTCCTTGTTATTTTTCTAATGTTGGGATCTAGATGGTAAAGAAATTGTCACATATCTTCTGGCCAAGCTAAAATACACCTAAACCAAACCAATGTAGTTTATAAATTCATATGTCCATTTCAAGAGCGCCTCCTGAAAAATAAAAATAATTCTTACATTGGCTATACAACTACAACATTATCTTGTCGTCTTATTTATCACCTTTCTGAAAATAGTGCCAAAAAACATTTAATTATAAAACACAATAATAGTACTTTAGTAACAAATCAAATTGGTTGTCTTGCCCTGTTACATTAAGAAAGGAATAAAACAAATGAGTGGATGAGAATATTGATGAGTTCCAAAAAACTTTAATGTCAGCTTGAGAGAAAACCCTGTGCTGTGAGTCATACAAAGAGAAGAAAACAGTTGCAGATGTTAGAACAGGAATAAAGCATCCAACTTGAAGCTTCAAGGACGAGTTGGTCTAGAAGGAGTGAATAAATGATAAAAGAATGATCTTCTAGAGAAAACAATGGTCCAAAAAATTGAATGCATTCTCCTCTTCAAAGTTGGTCTGTTCTGTTGCTAGAATGAATGAGGGAGAGAGCATTTACACAGCCTTTTATATAGCCCAGGAAAGTCATCTGAGCAGAATAGCATAAATCATCCTCATTGGTCGAAAATATAAATCAAAACTCCAAAGCCCAAATTAATTCCCGCACTAAACAATAAATTTGAAATTATTTCTTTCTGCTACAAGAGCTCCGCCGCCAGAACGAATGTGGGAAGCACATGATGTTCAACAATAACATCAGTTATATAGAAAGAAAGAAAAGAACATAGTCTCACAGCACAAAGTATAAAATACAAACAATAACAAAATATATATATATATACAAACTAGTCGAATCAAATAAAATAAGTCCTGAACAGTTTCTTCAGCCAGTGTACCATCCTTCCTGATTTTGTTTTGTATACTATTTTCTTTTGTGGTAATGAATCAGGTATGGATGGAGATGAAGATAAAGGTGTAGGTGTGTGTAGGGGTGATTGCAAGGGATTAAAATTGGGTGTGTCAGCAATGTCCAAATAAGTGATGTCACACTCAGAATGAGCCTTCTTAAGACGATCTACTGATACAATTTCAGTGCAACCATTCATCTCAAACTTAAAATGCTTCTTTGCCTATGATAAAACTCTAAATGGTCCTAAATTGGGAGAGTTGAGAGGTCCATGGACTGCATCATTCTGGACAAAAACATGTGTCCATCTTGAGGGACATGGGTAGGGGTAGTCTGTGGACGAGTAGTTATGGGAGGTAACTTCATAAAATATGAGCAAAGTCGTGATATGTACGATGAAAGATCTGTTCAAGACTTATTTACAGGGGACATAGTCCCAGGTAAAGTAAGATTAGTACCGTAGAGAAGTTTGGACGATGAGTATCCTAAATCAGATTTTATTGCAGAATGACAACTAAGAACAACAATTGGCAGAGTTTCAGTCCAATACTCTGGACTGTTAGAGGCATGCAATGCAGCCTTTGAACCTATGAAACTGTTCAACCATTCCATTGGAAGCTGGATGATAGCTGGTTGTATGTATGTATGTGTTGAGTACCCAATATTTGCGATAACTCACAAAAGAGAGAAGCTTCAATTTGCCTTCTGTGGTTATTCAGTCTGGACAGCCAAAGTGGGAGACCCAAGTGGAAACAAAAGTTTTCACAATAGTTTAAGCAGAAATGTCGGTAATAGGTGTAGCTTCAGGCCAATGCGAGAAACTATCGATACTAGTTAATACATATGAACAACCAGAACTAACAGGCCACGGTCCCACAATATCTATGTGAACATGGCGGAACTGCTTTTCTGGCGGAGAGAAAACTCCAAGGGGAGCTTGAACGTGACATTGAATTTTAGCATGTTGACATTTAAGGCAAATATGAGCCCAATCATTAATAACATGTCGCATGTTAGGCCAAAAGTAATGGGCCATAATAAGCTTCACTGAAGCAGCGACACCTGGATGTGATAGTGAGTGCAAAGTGTCAAACACAGAACGTTGATGTTGTTTGGGTACATGGGGCTTAGGAATACCAGTGGCTGTATTGCAGAGAATAGTACCTTCCAAAACAGGAAGTAGTAGAAGTGTAAATTTACAGCTGGAATATTCGTCAGAAGTAAAATCTAACAAATCCAAAGGTGGCTGATCCTGTGTAATGGCAGTTAAATCAATTGAGTAAGGCGTCAAGATAGAACAAATTGGTAGTCAGGAAAGTGCATCAGCTGGTACATTTTCAGTCCCAGGTATATGTCTAATGTCACTGGTGAACTGGGAAATGTAGTCCAAGTGACGAAAAGTGTGGGGTGAGTGTTTGTCAGTTTTTGATGACAAAGCAAAAGTGAGAGGTTTGTGATCAGTGTAAATTACAAAATGTCTATCTTCAAGCTGATGTTGAAAATGTCAAACAGACAAGTATATTGCCAGAAGCTCTCGATTGAATGTGCTGTACCGGCGTTCAGCAGGGTTAACCTGGCAAGAGAAAAATGCTAAAGGCTGGGTTATTCCATTAACAGACTGCTGAAGAACTGCACCAATGGCAGAATCAGATGCGTCCACTGTCAAAGATAAGGGTGCATCTGGCACAGGGTTTGCCAAGGAAGAAATGGAACTTAATTCCTTAACCAATTCAAAAGAGGATAATGCCTCATCAGTTAATATCATTTGTGCATTTTTTTTCTTCTGTGCCTTCAACAAAGCAGTCAGAGGCAAAAGCTTGTCTGCACAATAAGGTATGAACCTCCTATAAAAATTCACCATGCCCAGAAATTGACGCAACTGACGCAGTGAATTAGGAGGCAAGATTTTCTGGATAGCTTCAGCCTTAGTTGAAAGTGGTTGAATCCCATTTGAGTCGATCAAATGACCCAAAAATTCAGGGGAGTTCCGTCCAAACACACATTTATCAGCATTTATGTGTACATACATGATACTCACTGAGTCGTTCAAAAAGCTGAGAGAGATGTTTTACATGATTTTCCTTGGTGTTGCTAGCGACCAGCACATCATCAACATAAGCAAAAATGAAATTCAATCCCCGAACAACCTCGTCTATAAATCTTTGAAAAGTACTAGCTGCATTCTGAAGTCCAAATGGCATGAAAAGGAATCCAAAATTTCCAAAAGGAATAGTTATTGCCTTCTTCAGGATATCAACTGGGTTCACAGGTATTTGGTGATATGCCTGAATGAGGTTGATTTTTGAAAATATAGTGCAACCATATTGATTCGCTGAAAAGTTTTGAATGTTTGGGATTGAGTATCTATCTGGGAGAGTAACTGAATTTAGATGCTGATAATCCCCAACAGGACGAAAATCAGCTTCACTTTTCCGAACTAAATGTAGAGGAGATGCCCACGGACTTTTAGAAGGGTGGATTAAACCGCGCTGGAGCATATGGTCAATTTCGTCCTTAGCTTGTCTGAATCGATCAGGAGCAAGCTGATGTGGAGGAGAGAAAACAGGAAGTCCAATTGTGTTGATATGATGGACAGTCGAATGCAACACTTTAATGGAATTAAACATAGGGTCCACAAAATCTGAGTAAGACGACTGAAGACTATGGAATTGGTTACCAGCCGAGGCAATAAAAAATTTTGGACTGAATAAAGCGTTAGTAGTAGAACATGCAGGAGCAGACAGAGAAGTAAAGTTATCCACAAGTTTCAATCTCCTAACATCAATCAACAGATTAAAATGATCTAGGAAATCAGCACCTAGAATCGGGTAGGGCAAATCCGCAATTATGAAAATCCAACGGAAAAATTAATTCCTGCACTAAACAATAAATTTGAAATTATTTCTTTCTGCTACAGTACTAACCAACTTACATCTTCTGATGGAAGGAAGATTCTCACAGATAATCCAATAATTATATACAAAAACAATAATAAAATCGATTACAAATCCTAGAAGCAATATGTATAAAAAATCAAAACCAAACATATATAAAATAGCATTTAACACCAGCACCAACATATTAACTATTTTTAATAACTAAAAATCACTTAACTCTATTAGTAAACATTTTTTCAACCAAACGTTTTAAAACAAAACGCTGAAAACGTTCCAATTGACAACTTCAAAACAAAATGCTACAAATTATTAAAACAGTAAAAACTCAACGGTCAACTTAAAACTACACTACTCCTGATAACGACCAAAAGTATGGTTGAAAGCGCTTGGGTAGAAAATATGGGGCAATTCCGTTACCATCTAGATCCTGACACTAGAAAAATAACAAGGAGTCTTACAAAAATAAAATTAAAAATAATAAACAGTGTTCCATTGTCTTCAACAAGACTTCCTTGAATCATAACTTGCTGCCTAAATATACACTCTTCAAAATATATAATATACAAGGTTTGTGATTGTATTACCACTGTTGATATTTGATGTTTATTTCCCCCTGAGCAAATATCTTTGCTATATGTTTTTGAATATTAAAGTCAGGTTACTATAAAAATCAAAATCAGTTGTAATCAAATGCAAAGGGTGCAAAAATTCCAATTCCTTTATTTGGACATTGGCAAAACACTGTGACAGGTTGAATTGTTTTGGCACAAATCAAAACCTTGAAACTATGGCCCTCTGACAACATTAAAGGAAAGCTAATCTTATTAAGTCAACATGCAGAAGTCAACAAACTAAATAGTCAAAACATATAAGAAAAATATGAGAGCTCTGAAGCAGTCATGACCAATATAAACTCTATGTAGTGAGTACTAAAAATATTTTCACATGTTCATACCAATAGAATTTTTATTTATTGTCTGAGTACCTGAATTACTAAATTACATTTTCATGTATGAATTCACTAAGCCCTTCTGAGGTACATCTTTTTTTTTTTTTTGATGAACCATTGCTCTATCTTTCTGTATGCTTTCTTTTTTTTTTATCATTTATCTATGTTAGCAATATCTTCAATCTATCTGGCTTCTTATAATACTAAATGATTGAGAGAAACCATTTCAGATCGATAAGATTGACTGTAGGTTTAGTCCTTAATTTGAATAATTTAATTCCCCAAAGTATTTGTGGATTTGAAAAATATACTTTTGCACTTTGAAGTAAAGATTTTTGTTGAAATCAAATCAGAGGAGTCCCTTTGGTGAAGTGGCTAAAGAGATGGACTGCAACATTGTAGTGACTGAGTTCAAACTCCAGTCATGCTATTATATTCATTTTCAGATTAATATCCTTGGGAGGGGGGGTATGAACCCCTTTATCCCCCAACTCATCTATAGGTTAAATAACACCACTACTGTCTCTTTAATGAGGATTTTTTTTAGCATTAAATAACTAATGAAAGTTGATATGCCATTAAACAAGGAAACCAGTCCTACAAGGTTAACTGATGTGAATTAAAATATTCTCTCTCATATACGATGTATAATACTCTCTCTCTCTCTCATATATAATGGGTGTAATATTTTCTCTCTCTTTCTTTCTCTCATAAATACTAGGTGTAATATTCTCTCTCTCTCATACATATTAGGTGTAATATTCTCTCTCTCTCTCTCTCTCTCATACATACTAGGTGTAATATTCTCTCTCTCTCTTTCATACATACTAGGTGTAATATTCTCTCTCTCATACATACTAGGTGTAATATTCTCTCTCTCTCTCTCATACATACAATGGTGTAATATTCTCTCTCTCTCTCATACATACTAGGTGTAATATTCTCTCTCTCATACATACTAGGTGTAATATTCTCTCTCTCTCTCTCTCTTTCTCTCATACATACTAGGTGTAATATTCTCTCTCTCATACATACTAGGTGTAATATTCTCTCTCTCTCATACATACTAGGTGTAATATTCTCTCTCTCTCTCTCATACATACTAGGTGTAATATTCTCTCTCTCTCATACATACTAGGTGTAATATTCTCTCTCTCTCTCTTTCTCTCATACATATTAGGTGTAATATTCTCTCTCTCATACATACTAGGTGTAATATTCTCTCTCTCTCTCTCATACATACTAGGTGTAATATTCTCTCTCTCTCATACATACTAGGTGTAATATTCTCTCTCTCTCTCATACATACTAGGTGTAATATTCTCTCTCTCATACATACTAGGTGTAATATTCTCTCTCTCTCTCTCATACATATTAGGTGTAATATTCTCTCTCTCTCTCTCTCTCATACATACTAGGTGTAATATTCTCTCTCTCTCTCATACATATTAGGTGTAATATTCTCTCTCTCTCTCTCTCTCATGCATACTAGATGTAATATTTCATATTTCTACCTTAAAGATCTACTTGTTAACTTCACTCATAATGTTTATTTAAATATGAATAATCATTTTAATAAGTGATTATTTATTTTTTCTTTTGAAGTTTGGAATCTTAAATTCTGTATGATTAGTTATGTCATACAGCAACAAGGTTTTATGCAACTTAATTTTTATCTTTTTTTTTTATCTTTTTTAAAATCTTAAAAGCTTCTCCAGTATCCAATAAACTTTTCTAATTGTAGAGATAGCTATTGCTCACAATGCACTGATTTCATTCATCTCTTTATTTTTTTTCTAATGTAGCTTGTCAGAATGGGCTACATTAGAGAATTTTCAGTGTTGAGAAATGCATTTGTTACTTAGTAGATGAATTTATCATAAAACAAGGCAATGGTTTGCAATTCAACCAACCCAAAAAAACAGACAAGCCCTTCCAAATTATTAGTATAAATGACAAAATTTAAATATGTGTAAAATATGCTAAAAACTTCCCTAAAATTGAAAATTCAGACATTTTAACAAGTGCCCACCTTGTAATTAAGCTGCATTCATTGTGTCATGGTTATCATTGTAGCAAATGAACTCGGTGGTCTGAGTTCAAATCCTGGACAAGGCTGTTTACTTTTCACATGCCACTAATATCCTTTTGGAAAGGGATGAATTGAAAGCCAACTATTTTTCTCCCAGCTATGGGTTAATAGTAGGGCAGACTGACTCTTTAACTTTGCTATGGAAACTAGTCTTGGAGAAGGAAAATTCTGAATTCAAACCACTTGTACTCTGCTTAGAAATTGGCCTCATGTTGCATCCTGGTCATGGTGGAGGGGTTTGGTAAATACATACCTTGTAAACTAGTTTGACCATTATAAGGATATCAAATACCTCCTCAAAATTCTGTCTGGACTGAAAGTGGTACTGAACAATTGGTAGCCAAAATACTTGTGTTGTACTGTGTCTTCATTGCTATTTTTGCATTGATGTATGTATAATGTGTAAAGAGAAACATGTTATGTTAGTAAATCTCTTTTCTTTTTTTTTTTTTTTATGGAGTTGTAGCTCTTTTCTTACATGTATACATACACACCTTCTGTCTTGGAGAAATCAGTGGAGTAAAGGATTGACCTATATTTTTATTCTATTTGTAACAAGTTAGTTTGACCATATGTGCAGGGGTAGCCAGACAGTTTCTATGGAAGGCCATTCAGCTACAAATCCTAAAAATTTTATCTGCACAGTTTTCCTAATTTATCACCCCTTCTCACTTTATATTTCTTCTTTTCTCTCTCATTTTTGAAAAGAGGAGGAGTGAATGTTGGAATCCTTCTCTCTATTATTTTATGAATATAAAATGTCCACTCTAAAAAAAAAAATAAGATAAAATCAGTACCACGGGCTGCTAGTCAAACTTCCTGCATGTCTACTGTCTCGTTATAATGGCAACTTGAAACAGCTATGGCATCATCTACAGATATTTTTTTCCCCTGTTGCATATCAGAATCTTTTTTTTTATGTAATTTCCTCCTTGATTGTTTTTTTTATTTTTATTTTTTTAAACTCGCTGTCTAATTTAAATGTTTTTCAGTCTGTGTTTACTTGTTGAAAGGAGCCAGTCTATTTTGTTGAATGATATTAATCCTTGTGCAAATATTGGTTATCTGGGCAACACATTTCTCCCTCAAGTGATGTTGAATTTTATGCTAATTGAATTGGCCAGTTACTAATCATTGCTTGATCATCCTGGACAACCATGTCATCTAAAATGGAGATTAAAGAATTGCTGCTCAAACATCAGTTTTATTACATTTTACGATTGTATGTTGTACTAGTTATTCAAGCAATATGTCCAGACTTAAAACAGAATTTAAATTAATGTATTTTGAACTATCATCTAATTGGTGATGTTATTAAGTCAATGATGAAAAATGAAGATCAGTTAGTTGAATTATTTTAAGATTAATGCTTTTAGAAAGTAAGAAATATATTTCTCAGTATTAAACATTGTCTCATTTTGACATGCTGAATTTTGAAAAATAAAAGAACAAGAGAAATCAGTTCATTATAAGCAACACAAAATTTGTGTATCATTGTTATTAATAATTTTAACTTGTATTGTCCTTCATCCTTTCAATTCTAATTGCTATTTTATTATAACTTACTTGGGTTATCACTTCAGTGATGAACTGTATATATATTCCTAATACTGTTAGTATATGAAACAATAATAACACATATGGTACTGACCAATCACAGACATGGATATTGGGTGGCTTTATAAGTATTGTTTAAATATCTGCAATATCACTAATGTTGCTGAGTTGGTATAGCAGATTGTATGTAGAACCAGGCTTCCTTGAGGCATAAGAAGACAAGAGTTTGAGTCTCATTCTTGTTTTCAATGCATGTTGTTCTTTACTGTCATAAAGATTGACAGAGCTTCATCTAAAAATCAAAAAGTATATATATATATATATATATATATAAGTAAAGTTGGCAACTGTAGTCGAGGGTGACCAGAAGGCTCCCTTTTCAATAGCTACTACACCATGGTGGAGGGAAGGGCACTACTCCTTTCCCTTGATTGCTCCACTTTACCCTTGATAGGTACCTTATATTGCTGAGCGTTAAGCAAGGAGGTATCAAGTACCGTTTTCAAAGTCTTCGGTATGATGTGACCTGGGATTGAACCCAAGTCTCCCGGGCCATTGGTAAACCTCTACTCACTAGGCCAATACACACACACACACACACACACACAAAGGAAGGGCCAACTTTGCCTATTGTCAAAGCTTGATCATTTTCACACCTATTATGAAAAGAAATCTAACTTTTTATTGCATTCTCCATCATTTTCTGCAGCAAGGGTATATATGTTTTATCTACTTTGTGTCGATTCTACATATACAATAGTTTTGCTCATATTTTGGAAAAAGAATTTTTTACAATGGAAATTCAATTCAATAATTTAGCAGTAGTTATTAATTAAATGCAAAAGATTTTACATCTCTAAAATAAATACATGTTTTCACACCAATGCTGACATCAAAATAGCCGACGTTATGTTAACTCATTGATACACAAGATCAATGTGCATTATGTGTACTAACAAATGGTGTTTATCGCAGTTATGGGATACTTTGCATAATAATTTTAAAAAGCAGGTTTTAATAAATAGCTGTTGTTTGGGTCAAAAAGGAAATAATTCACTCAAGAGGAAAAAATTTGAGTTGTCTGCCAGTGTAACATGACATCAAAACATAATATGGCAATAAAATAAATTATTGTTTTCCAACGTGTGTTTTTCTTTATCTCTGTCAATCTTTGTTCTTTGCTCTAAGTTACACAATTAAAAGCAAGTCAATAGAACAGGCCATTACAACAGATTTGACCACAAGAATTACTTTTCTATTTGACCTGTTTTAATAAATGAAATTTAACTTTAAGATTCTTTCACTTATTTTTTTCTATTTAAAAAAACCCCAAAACATAGCTGTCATACAAGTCAATACAGATTTTGTGTCAGCAGGAAGAATAGTTTGAGAAATGTTGATTGAATTTAATAACAGCTCTTACACAGCAATTTCAAATTTAAGTAGCTGTCCAGAACTCGGCCAATTTGACCAAAAACAGTTTTGTAAGATTTTCTGATAAATTCTATTACATTAACCTTCTAATAATTTTTTCTTTATGGATTCAATATTGAATGGACACTTTTAAATGTGACTTTTCACACAATGATGATACGTGGAAATCAAGTCTTTTACTCTATAAATTAGGAACTAAAGAAAACAAGCATTTCATAAATTTTATTCTGCCCAAATTGCCACTAGATTTAACATTCATAAAATTTTCTGGATTCGGCAGTCTCTTTAAGTCAAATACAACTGTTTAAAAATAACGAAAAGTAAGTCGGATGACTATGTAACTTTCGCAAGCTGTGTTAATCGTGCATGTGAGAAATTCCAGCTTCAGACATTAAGACCAATTTAAATAATTCATCTTCATCGCTAGCCTTAAATCTCCAAATGTCTCTGTGTGCATACATGGCTCTTATCCAAACTGGAGCTGGCCAAAACATCACTGTGAAAGCTCTCACTGCATAATGCAAAAACGTTCTAAATTCTGAAAAAAGATACAATAAGGGTTCAACAACATCCAAATTCATCCGCAACCAGCAACATTCAAGCAAAGGAGAATTCATCATACATGTGAAAGAAAACTCTTCCTTCGGCATGTTGGTTTTGCAGTGATTGGAATTATTCTCATTTTTGTCTGTACAAAATAAATAAATATCAATTATGTCACAAATGTGGACACAAGCAAAACTTCTGTTGCCTCTTGGAAACTAAATCTTTTGATTCTTTTTCAAAGCCAGTCCAAGGAAAATCAGTGAACAAGTCACATCATAGGTGAACAAATTCACATTCAGTGTCAGCAACTTTCAAAGTTCAATTTGAATCCCACCGAAAGCATATTATAGTTTCTGTCATCAAAATCTAAGTTTATTCACAGTTTGATACAGCTTCAGATATTACCTTAATCTCACAGTCCACATAGGAACAATTAGGGAAACTGAACTTATTAAAAATGGACCACATTGCTTGGAGTGCATCTAGTGATGAAATTTGGCTATCCAGTGAATTGAATTGTAGTGTTTTTCTAATAAGAAAAGTTTCTCTAGTACATTTTATGTCTCAGATTCTGACCCAACTTTGGTTTTGACTAGAGAGATTCACTGAATCTTTCCTCTATGCCATTTAACACTGTGTTTAACACATTTGCTCTTTTCTCAGTTTTCAAGATTGAAAACTGCTTTGCACATTCTCTAAAAAAGTTTAGTGATGTTTTCATGGAGAATCTTGGGTGTTGCACCAATGTCAAAGCCATCCTCAAGTTGAAACCAGATGTGATGCCAGTTTTTAGACCCAAATGCTTTATGCCACCCTTGACTTTGTAAGGGAACTAGTTTTGCAGAGCTTGATTTATCTGATACCTTTTTACAAATAGAAGTTGATGAGGATTATAAGGGTTTATTTCATTATGAGTGGATTACTTTTGGTGTTAGTTCAGTGCTTGCTTTATTCCAGCAGGTGATTGATGCTATGCGGACAGGTTTGACTGGAACTGCTGTATTTATTGATAATATCATTATCCCAAGTGAAACTCAAGATAAACTTTTCAATTGTTTGTTCTCTCTTTGAACAGACTCAGTAATATGATTTTCATGTCCTAGTGGAGAAATGTCAGTTTTTCCAGACGTTGATTAAGTATCTGGGTTTTATATTTGATAAAAATGGATGAAGACCAAACCCAGGATATATTGCTGCTATCAAAAGTATGTCTGCACCAATAAACATTTCTCAACTATGGTCTTTTATCAGTTTAATAAGCGATTACAGTTAATTTTTACCAAAACTCCACCACGTTCACACTCATCTAAACGACCTTTTGAAAAAGGATGTTCCATTGAACTGGTCTCTACAATGCCACTTTGCCTTTAAAAGGATAAAAATCTTTCGTTGCATTAAACTTACTTCTCACACATTACAACCCATCTCTTGACATCACAGTGGTTTTGGATGTTTCAAGGCTATGGTGTTGGAGCTGTGATTTAACACATTTTCCTTTGCTCTTGCAGCAAGATCTTTGATTCCCACTGTGTAAAAATATGGTCAAATGGAAAAGGAAGCTTTAAAAAGATAAAAATCTTTCGTTGCATTAAACTTACTTCTCACACATTACAACCCATCTCTTGACATCACAGTGGTTTTGGATGTTTCAAGGCTATGGTGTTGGAGCTGTGATTTAACACATTTTCCTTTGCTCTTGCAGCAAGATCTTTGATTCCCACTGTGTAAAAATATGGTCAAATGGAAAAGGAAGCTTTAAAAAGATAAAAATCTTTCGTTGCATTAAACTTACTTCTCACACATTACAACCCATCTCTTGACATCACAGTGGTTTTGGATGTTTCAAGGCTATGGTGTTGGAGCTGTGATTTAACACATTTTCCTTTGCTCTTGCAGCAAGATCTTTGATTCCCACTGTGTAAAAATATGGTCAAATGGAAAAGGAAGCTTTAAAAAGATAAAAATCTTTCATTGCATTAAACTTACTTCTCACACATTACAACCCATCTCTTGACATCACAGTGGTTTTGGATGTTTCAAGGCTATGGTGTTGGAGCTGTGATTTAACACATTTTCCTTTGCTCTTGCAGCAAGATCTTTGATTCCCACTATGTAAAAATATGGTCAAATGGAAAAGGAAGCTTTGGTAGTTATATTTAGTATTAAAATTCCACAAAATGCTTTATGGATGTAAATTTACCTTGAATTCTGAACCCAAACCCCTGGTTAACATTTCTGGATCAAAAAAAGATATTCCTGATAATACTGCAAATCAATTATAAAGATGGACCACAATCTTATTGGATTATGACTTTTCAATAAAGTATTGTGGTCTAAAATGTAATAGAATAAATTACATCGCATCTGCGTTTGACTGTTGGGAAAAGAAAAAAGAGGAATGTGAGTTTGTGGACTCCTTATATATGAATAATGTTAATTTGCATATGAAGAGAAAAAGAGGCTATAAAAAGACAAAATTGGTGAGGACAGGCAGTTGTGTTATTCTGAGAGCGGAGAGCAGACATTGAGCTAAGAGGAGTTGGTACGAGTTGCAGAGTAGTGTTATTCTGAAAGTTAATGTAAGTAGCAGAGTTGGTGAGAAGGAGTTCCGACCCCCTTTTTTACAAGTCTCAAACAAAAAATTTAATTGGCCATGTAGATACCTTATCCAGACTTATGAATGCACACCAGAATTTGTCTGAAGAGTCCATTGTTGCTGCAGTATTGGTTGAACTAGAAATTCAGTGCCTACAGTTACTGTAAGAGCACTGACTGTTACCTCACAGATGATCCAGGAAACTACAGTTCTGACCTACTGTTGCAGTAGGTGATTCACAACCATCATAAAAAGTGGCCTTAGACGTGTCTGGACAAAGATCTTCAACCTTTTTACCATCAGAAATCATGATTGTCCATAGTGGATGGTTGTATTTTGGGGAAATGTGTGATTATTCCATTAATTTTACAAAATAAGGTCCTAAAACAATTTCATTTTGGATATCAAAGCAGCAGCCACATGAAGGCTTTGGTAAGTAGCTATGTCTATTGACCAAACATGGAGAAGCAACTAGAAAAATCTGTCCATAACTATGAAATGTCAGCAGCAAAATTTTAGAACTCTTTTCTTGGCCTGTCCTAAATACTCTCTGGTCATGTCTTCAAATTGATTTTGCAGGACCTTTTGATAGAAATTTTTCTGTCACTAGTGGATGCTTTCAGTAAATGGCTTGAAATTTTTACAATGAGCTGCATCACCTCTGAGGAAAATGTTCTGAAGTTACAGCACATTTTCAACAGATTTGGGGTCCCAGAGACCTTAGTCTTTGACTATGGCATTGCTTTCACTTCAGTGAAATTCTCAGATTTTTGCCAGCAGAATGGTATCAACCACATGCACACACTACTAATCCATCTACAATCAAATGGACAAATTGAGCAGTTTGTGAATACCTTTAAGAGGGCATTCCAAAAATTAAAAGGGGAGGGCACAGTAACTGAAACATTGGAGACATTCAGTTACAGGGCCACACCAAACACAAACACCCCAAATGGTAGCTTGCCTGCTGAGGTTATGTTGAACTGCAAAATTTGCTTATATGTAGACATCATACAACCAAATACACAAAATTATCGCAAGAGAAACACAGCAATGAAACAACAATTCAACTGCCATCATATTGCGGTAAATCATATTGCCTAACAAAGGACAAAATGAAAGGGGGAGGAAAGAGTTGTCTGCTGGTGGGGTGGGACATCCGAATGTAACATGGTAACTAAATAAATCATTGTTTTCCCACACATTTTCCTTTATCTCTGTCAATCTTTGTTTCTTGCTCCAAGTTAACACAGTTAAAGTAAATCAGTAGAACAGCTGATTACAATAATTTTCCTGTGTTATTCTGTTGTAATTTTACTATTTTATTTTCACATATCTGAACAATAGTTTTTTTATACAACTTTGATAATAAAAGCCAAAAAAGCTATTTTAATTTTTAAGTTTTAATGAATGAATACAATTTGAAATGTATGTTAATGTTTAGGCTTTTTTATTACCTTTTGAAAAATAAACTGTTCACAAAGATGACATGTATATGAGTTCACAGAAATGCAAAATTAATTTTGTGATGACTATAATGAAAACAAAAATATAGACACATATATATTATTATGGTTTTCATTTTCATATATAGTCAGACATGTTTTTTTGGAGGAGGCATTTGTATACAAAATTCTGAAGCCAAAATCAATCAGGGTTTTTTTCTTTTTTTTTTTTTTTTGCTTTTAGCATGATTGCAAATTGAAACTCTGTTGAAAAAAATGACACAGTGCAGTTCCGTTATTAAATCTAGTTTAGAATAAAGAATGAAAGTGATATACAAATGTTTGTTTTTTAGCAAAACTGAATATTACATTACTTTTTAATGTTAGAACAGTTGCTTTAAATGCTATTTTTTAAAAATTGTTTCTTATACTTTTTATCCATCTAATTTGGTGCTAGTTTCTCCAGGTCAAAGTGATCTACAACTTTTATAAATCGAAATCAAAAGATTGCTGATTTGATATTCAACTAATAATTTCAAATTAGCTTCATTCCTTTAACATGATAATTCTGGGAAAGCTGTCTGTTGCCTGTTAAGCTTTTCATCATGAAAGTTTATATCTATTTTCTGAGTTATTTGGTGTTTGGCTCTTTGATCTCACAAAGTATTTGCTTCTATTGTGAAACTGTTATCTTTATTACTCATAACCAATTTAAAACTGAAAAACAATGTAATTTAGATTCATTGATCCTGTAAAAATAGTTCCTTTTAAAAATTTAGTTCTTTAATAACAACTTACTAGAATTAAGTGTTGTAATATTCAAATAAATTAGTTTTTTAGGATTAAAAAAAAAGAATCTATACATCACTAATTCAAGAGTTATTTATCAAAATCTCAATTCAATCAAAATATATCTAATCTACATTTGTTGAGACTGAAATATTTTAGCAATTTATTTATTTAAAAAAAAAAGGAAGATTTTTTTTGTGTCTCAACCAGTCTGTCTGTGAGACCATTGATACTGTTGATGAGAAAATGAGGAGACCTGCACAAAAACAGAGGTTAAAGTCCAAGAGGATTTATGCAGAACAGCATTATCTTGTACAGTTGAACTTGAGTGGCATGAAAAATCCTAGACAATCAGCAACAGAACATAAGCTACAGTATCTTGCCAGACTCTAATTACTCATCAGAACTGGCCCTCACATAGATACACTGTGGTTTTTCATGATTAACCTACAAGCCAGTAGAGTAGGAATTCTAGCTCCTGATTTTGAATTTAGAGTTGCCTTTTTCCCAGACTGGTTGCCTGCCAAGGCTAGTGAGACTTGTCTACTCTTTGTAGTGTCTATTAACTTTGCATTTAAGTCTTCTTGTATGAAAAGTTAAATAAAGAATGGGCAACTGAAATATTTTTTGTACATGATTTTAATGTAACTGACAATTTGTAGAATTGATCATTTAACTAAAATAGATTCAGTTAGAATCAGAATTTTGGTTACTATGAAAAAAAAAATGTATAATACCAATTTTGATTCCCAGACTAATTCCTACTTTCAATATATATCATTTGATGGTGCCAATATTTCCTCTTTTCTTTATTTTAGACCAAAATATTCTGTTTTTGTCTTTTAATAAAATCTCTTGGTACTTGTCAAAAAGAAATAAAAATAGAAATCAATCATTGTCTAAAAGAATTCTTGGGTTGTATCATTTATTTTTCCAAAATATGAGTTCCATTGCCTCGGTACAGTTCCTGCAAGAATCTAATTCAGTTTAAATACTAGGAGATAGTCTGAATATATAAAATATTTACCAATATGCTACAAAAGTTAGTAAATCTTAGTGTCTCAGGTTTTTTGGGATTGTTAGTTCTAACTTAACAATAATACTATATAATCATCTTATGCATTTAGAACAATGTATAAACCTAATAAGTAACATTTGCTTTTTATCTGTTAGTTCTAACTTAACAATAGTACTATGTAATCATCTTATGCATTTAGAACAATGTATAAACCTAATAAGTAACATTTGCTTTTTATCTGTTAGTTCTAACTTAACAATAGTACTATGTAATCATCTTATGCATTTAGAACAATGTATAAACCTAATAAGTAACATTTGCTTTTTATCTGTTAGTTCTAACTTAACAATAGTACTATGTAATCATCTTATGCATTTAGAACAATGTATAAACCTAATAAGTAACATTTGCTTTTTATCTGTTAGTTCTAACTTAACAATAATACTATGTAATCATTTTTCATCTTCCGAACTAAGCTATAAATATAATATTTAATTAAATGTGAATATTCTAGTAAAATGATTTAACTTTTTTCCTTTGAAGTTTGGAAATTTAAATTTTGTATGATTAGTTACATATTGCAGTAACATGGATTCCCAATGATTATTATTATAGTGGCTCCTCTCAGTGAGAGCTCCCCTTTCCTTATAACGAGCATAAAAATTTTGTTCATTTAGGATTACTAAATTTGTTAGCTCTACATCAAATTGTTTGGCTGTCTATAGATGACAGATAAACTTTTCCTAATTATTAATAGAGGTTGACATAAATCGCATTTTGTATAGAAGCAGATTAGTAAATCAATAAAATCTAATAAAATAAATTTTACTTATGAAAGTTTTTAAGGAGGAAACAATACATAAAATCTAAATCTAATCTTCATTTTAAAAAAATGATGTACTGGCATGATTCTGCATAAAGTCATTTTTGGAGGTGCCCATGGTGTAATGGTTATCGTCGCGGGAAATGTTTGAGATTGGTTGCATTTCACATAGCACTAATACCCTTGGGAAAGGTATGAATCCAATTATTCTCCCTCCAGCTATGGGTAAATAGTAGGACAGACTAGGTTCTTCAGCCTTGGTCAGGCAACTAGTCTAGGAGAAGGAAAACTCTGAATTCAAACCTGTTAAACTCCGCTTAAAAAATTGACCTTGTGTCATATCCTGCCCGAGTGGAGGGGTTGGTAAATATGATAAAGTCATTTTTGGTTTTTACTTTGGATGGAATTTTGGGTAGGATTTTAGTTCGGCTCATTGGCCTTGTGGGTAGAGTGTTTACCAATGGCCAAGGAGACCAGGGTTCACTTCCAGGTCGAGTCATACCAAAGACTCAAAAAAAAATGGTACTTGGTACTTCCTTGCTTAACACTCAGCCTTTTAAGGTTAGGATCAAGGGTAAAGTGGAGCCATTCAAGGAAAGGAGTAGCGCCCTCCCCTACACCTTGGTGTAGTAGCTATCAAAAAGGGAGCCTTCGGGTCACCTTCGACTAAAGGGAGACAACTTTACTTTTACTTACTAAAATGAGTGAATTCATTTTACTATAATTCACCTTACGTCTTTTTTTTTTTATCCCTTGTCAAGAATTGTTGTCTCCAAGTTTTTATGCTTATTGAATATGTTTTTAGAATATTGGCTTTTGGAAATAACAAAATCTTTTTAGTTTTTAGCAAGGACTTTGATTTATAATGTACATATAATGCTAAGTTGGATCCTTACTTTATATCTTTCAAGTCAAATAAACTGATTTTATCTTTTCTTTAATCCTAAATAGGCAAAATTTCCTAACCAGAAACCAATGTTTCTTTTTTCTCTATAACCAAAAAGGTCAAGACTAAAAAATTGTATTTGGATCTGTAGTCAAGTAATGGCTTCCAGGGTATCATAAATATTAATCTCTCAACAATGTTTATTAACTTATAAGTCCTCAAAAAATATAGTTGAGTGTTATGCCTGTGTTTATTGCTGCAAGTAAAGAGATTTATGGTCAGTTTTCATAACTTAAAATCTTGTGGTGTAGATTTTCAGTATTATTTATGATTGGTGATATAATGGAAGAGGATTCTAAATCTGAACATCTTCAGTTCAATGTTCTGGCAACCAAACAATTCATCAGATACATTATTTACCAGAAATTTTCCCATTAAATTACTCTTCATTTTATTTCTTTCAATTATTCATTTGATCAAGAAAAGAAATAGAGAATAACAGGTTTTCTTTTTCTTGTCTCTTTTCTCTACCTTGTGTGATTGTTCAACAGACATTCTTTGTGATTTGCCTTCTAACAATGTACAGAATGGTTTTATTGTCAATGCACTAAACAGTGAATAGATACTTGCACGATTACTTTAAAATGTCATATTCAAGAAGGAAATGCTTTTGATTTGAATGAGAGGAAGGTTCTTTGAAGGTTTTGTTCAATCATTTCCTTGTTTAAATATGAGATCAGTATTAGTTGAAATAGCTATATAAATAACTCACTTGTCAATCTATATGAGTTATATATACTATGCAGCTTTTCTTTTACATATTGACAAATATGTAGTAAACAAGAATGTTCTTTTCTACACTGTTATATATATATATATATATATATATATATACATTTAGTATATCAATGTCTGCATAGGTCATGCTTAGCAAGCAAATTTTTTTTTAATATATAAAGATACTTATACAACTTGTGAAAATCAAATGGTGTTTCTTCACACTTTATGAAGAAAATAGCAAATAATTATTTTGATAATAAAGAGAAACAAATTCTATCATTCCAGTTTCAAATTGTAGCTTATTCTTGTTTGAATTTTGTTGGTTTGTTGTTTTTTTTTTGTTTTGTTTTTTTATTTGGAATAGTTGAATTTTTTTTCCATATGGCTCATTTGTTTGAACTATGCACCCATTTAACCTTCTTCGGATGTTCTTTGTTCTCTGATGTAGACATATGTAAATTTTCTGACCATTATTAGGCAAAAAAAATAATATATCTCAAGTATTTTAGTCTAATTATTGTATGTGTGATGAAATATTGAATCAAGCTGTAATTAGAATTAAAAGTAAGATGATTCCCCAAGAAAAGCAGTTGCTCTCCAATAGAAATCATCTTATTTGACAAGGTTATTTTATTCATTTTATGTGGTACAACCTGACTATCTTCTTCTATTGTCTTAATTTTTTCTCAACATTTCGGCCATATACTCTCCAGCCTTCTTGGGTGTTCGTAGTTTTGTAATATGGAATAGATTTCTAAAAATTTTTAGAATACAGTTGGAATATATATCTCAGTAAGTAAATTTCTCTCTACATAACAGAAAAAAAAAAGAACGAATCAAACAAAAAGCAAAAACCTGAAGTAGATCATTTAGATTAAAAAAAAGAAAATTAATAAAAAATACCATTAGGATTAATTTTCAAACTTTTGTAATAACATTTTAATGTTTATTAACATTTTTTTTTACCATTTCATCTTAATTTCTATTCCTTTTTATCATTTTTACAGATAATTAGTCAGTCATATTGATTGAAAGTAAAGGGTGAATTTTTAATGAAATTTGAAATAAAAATAAACTAAATGGTTAGATTTAAATTACTGTAACTAGTTAAAATGGTAAATTATCTGCTAGAGAAAGGCAGACTTTGGTTGATATGGAATGCCAGTTCAAATCTTATTCTTTATTCACAGTCTGTGTGTTGCAATAAAAAGCAGCTGAAATTAAAATGAAATAAGTACTAGTTAGAAATTCAAATAAGATTACAATTAATGTTATAAGGGTGTGTAAATAAGAAAGTGGTTGTATATAATTTTTTGTAGAAAATAAAGAAAAGCAATATGGCTTGAGTTTAATAATTGTAACTGATTGGCTTTTACTAATCACTAAGGCAGCTGTTTACGGATGAAAAATGAGAGTTCAAATCTCTTTACAGGTTTCTTCTTTTTTTTTTTTATCTCTTTGCTGTTCTCTTTTAATAATTTGCAATGTCTTAATTGTATTGATCAGTATATAATTGTTGCTTATTAAATATAAATAATAGCTAATATATTAAAAATTCATTGAAAGTCTGGCCTTGATAAATATGTACTGTTATCTAATAGCATAAAGTTTATCCATTCAAACAGGATATTTTCTTTAGAGAAAGTTCTCTAATAGTAATACTGTAAGTGATACATATATTGTAAAAATAAACTAATGGTTATTCAAACTGTAGAAAGGTTAAGAACAAGCATTTGAATGTATACTTGATATCCATGAGGATATAAATAAGTAAAGTTGGGGACCTTAGTCGAGGGTGACCCGAAGGTTCCCTTTTCAATAGCTGCCATGCCTAGGTGTAGGGGAGGGTGCTACTCTTTTCTCTGGATTGTTCCAATTTACCCTTGATCCTTACCTGATTGTTAAGCAAGAAAAGATCAAGTACCATTTTTTTGAGTGTTTGGTATGACTCGGCCTGGGATTGAAATCCGGTCTCCCGGGCCATTGGTGAATGCTCTAGGGGAGTCTCTGTAGCGTCAGGGCTAAAGTGCTAGACTGTGACACCACAGTAAATGAGTTCAAACTCCAGTCATGCTAATTATGAGGATATATAGATGATTTTATTTTTTAATTTTTTTTAAACCTGGAAAAATTAAAATTTCCTAGTTATCTCTATTGTATTGTGAATTTGGATGATAAAAATAAAAAAAAAGTTCGCTGCAAGACTCTTTGAATCCTTTGCTTTTTGGTTCACCATCTTTCCATTAAAAGAAAGTGTTATATACTCATTTGCCGTATCATAATGACTCAATAATAGTAAAGACAGACGCACACAGAAAGACGCATGAAGAAAGGAAGCAAGAAGACTTCTTTACAAATATATTTACCTCTCACTTTATTGCAAGGGTTTGTAAAGGGTTACTCAAAGGTTTGCATGTGAGAGGGTGCTGGAGACTGAACATAAACTTCATATTTTGACCCCACTGTTATGACCGTCACGTTGTGTCTTTCTTGTTCTCCTGATGTTGGGGTCTACTTCATCGGGGGTTTTCCGAGAGCCCCCTCAGTCGGGTGTGGCTTTCCCTACCACATCTCGTCTCTAACTCTCTGGAAGTCTGCTGGCAACTGCTTTGGCACCCCAAACTCAACTGAGTTAAATAATAATTCAACGCCCACACGATCACCTACTGGATCTTTGAAATCGAATGTTTAATCGTCATCAAGCGGAAATAACTGTCATGCAGTTCAGAGGTTACTCTCTTCCGGTGCATCACTGTAATGGCACAATGGGACCTTCACCTTGTCCCATATCATAAGCTTTAATCCGCCCACGTGATCTCTTTCGATTACTGGCCATTGGAATATGTCACTTTTCGATTACTGGCCATTGGAATATGTCACTTCCTTCCGGTGTATAACCTTGGAATAGCATTTTTGGGCTGGGTCGAAGGGTCAAAACATAACAAAAGATGGTGAAACAGTCATTATATCCAGCTTTTTATTTCTGGTTTATTGTATGTATCAAGATAGTACTCAATTTAAAATATTGGGGTTATAGTTTCAAAGGTCAAATCAATTTTGACTCTTGATTGGTGTAGGTCATGTATATCAAGTAATGATTTTTTTATAGTGTTAAATTTGACTATTCTTTTCGAAGTCAAACAGAATATAAATATATTGTCCAGAAGCTGTTTGTTTGTTTATTTTTTTTATTTTAAGTTTAATCTTTTTAAAAAGTTGATTAACAAGTTGCACTATAGGTGTCTTAATTTGTATAGTCTGAAAAAATATTCAGGGTTGATTGATTTGGTGTCTTCATTTGAATATTTTATTTCTATTAACATTTTGCTTCAGTTAGAAATGGTGAAAACAAATTATAGGTCTATAGAGGCATTAGTATAAAATTGGCTCTTAGAAACCACTTAAATCGAGGAGAATGGCTTTTATTTTAATATTTTAAATGGAATAAAATGGAAAATAGGTGTTAAAAACCCAGACTTGTTTATCACCAAGACTTTTAAAATTTCTTGAAGTCTCTTAAAAATTAAATCTAGCCTACAGTCATGTTACCTTATTTTTAAAAAATTATTATTAGTTTTTAATTTTAAAAAATGATGTTATATATATATATCTTTAACCGTTAAAGGCTAAACCATTTAAGTTTCATAAACACAGGAATAATTGTTATTATCTGTTCCACAAGATCTATTTTAGACTTCAATTTAGTCTAAAAAGCCTGAGTTTGACAATTTTCACTTGCTACTTTTGACAAATTATTATGAAAATAATAATACCCAAATGAGCTTCATCTAAGAGATCAGAATCTTTTTTGAATATTCTTGTTGCATTTGAGTGTATAGCTCAAATATATTGCATTTTTTGCTATCATTAGAAAATTTATAAAAAAAGAAATGTTTATTATGATACTCTTTAAATTCTTTGATACTCATAGGTTAGCTGAAGTGGTGTAATAAAAATATTAAAATAATATTACACTAAATAGAGCAAGAACCTGCTTACATCTAACCATAAAAGTTGATCTTGGTACTTAAAAACTACTTGAAGAGCTGATCTTGAATTTTCAAGTCAAAAGTAAAACTATACGCCTAATGCATTTATTTGTGTAAATTTCTTTTTCTTTATTGCTATATACAGATGCATTGGTATATACATACAATTTTTTTTCTCATACACACACACACACACACACACACACACACACACACACACACACACACACACACAGATTAATAAATGAGCCTATTATTTGTGTGTTTGTTTTGTCATTTTTTATGTAAAAGTGACAAGATCTATTGATGATTTTTGGCATGAAGCCTCCCAGAGGTCATACAACAAAAATCTTTTCTAAGCATTGGAAACATTATTTTTATATCAGAATTTTCTCTATTTTCTCTATTCATTCAAGTTGGTTGTTATAGTTTTAAATCCCCATATAACCTTTTCATACTGATATGTAATGGGAGAAGCCCAAATGCTATGTGCTCAGAAGCCATGTCATTTTAAAAGATTGTTTTGCTTTTTCCATAGTAGCTACTTTTGCACATGTTAATTGCATAAATAATTATTTTTCCATTTATTATGTTAGTTAAAATACATACTTTAATATATTTCTTCTGTCGTCATATTTTAAGTTATTTTTCCTAGGAGTGCTATATATCTCTGCTTATATATAGTTGTAATTTTTAATAGGAATGTAGTATCAGTAAAATGATAAATTTGAGATGACTGTTATTGGATTAAAAGTAAAAAGTAAAGTTGGTGACTGTAGTTGAGGGCGACCTGAAAGCTCCCTTTTCAATAGCTGCTACACCGAGGTGTAGAGGAGGGCGCTACTCCTTCCCCTTGTGTACTGAGTGTCAAGCAAGGAGGTATCAAGTACCATTTTTTAAGTCTTTGGTATGACTCGACCTGGGATTGAACCCAGGTCTCCTGGGCCATTAGTGAACACACTACCCACTAGGCCAATGAGCCAGTCAAAGGCCACATTTATAGAAAATAGATCCATCAAATTTTTGTTTAACCAGGATTTTTTTACAGTATACCAACTTTCTAAAAAGTAGCCCTTTAATAATATCCAAATGAGAACGATCATACATTATTTTTGCTCATCTCTTTTAAAATTCTTTACAGCCTTACTCTAGTAGATATTCATTTTCATTGTATTTCTTTTCTGGTAGGGAATATTTGAGGTTCATGAAGAGAATTATTAAAGAATAATATATCCTTTGCACACTTTTATGTTTATAACAGTTTTCCACTAATTTTGATTATGTTTCAAGGTTCTTATATTCAAGGGACACATAACCTCTACTAGTTGTCCATACTCATCAGTCTTAACCAATATATTGTCATGGGGTCTTGTCTATATTGACTCTGTTGCTATAGTGATGCCCTTAACAGTCAGGTGATTTCACTTGGGAGACATTTTGTGCAAAGAGAAAAAGCTAGAGAAGATGCAAACAAGAAAAAAAAATCCATAGTAGAATAATGGAGAAATAACAGAAAATAAATTTTGAGTGAGAAAGCATGTTGGAATAGATGCACTGGATCCGTGTAAGAAACGCTCGAGGATATTACTGTGGACTTCTTTCTGTCGCTTAGTATGAATAGTGACATCTGCAAAGCTGTCAAGTTGTATGCATTCACTGGACAACCCCCCAACTCAATTCCATCCCTTGTATGTTGGTTTATGTGTTTGTGTGCATATGATTGCGTATGCTTTAAATGCCTTTAGACTATCTGCCTTAGCATTATTTATTACTGGTCATATTGACGCCTTGAACTTTCAATCAATGGGAATTTGGCAAGAAAGAATCATTCCTGTTCATATCACAATATTGTGAAATGGAAGAAGAGAAAGAGCAATATATTTCTCTTCTTCCTTCCTTCATGTCAGTATTTGTGTCTGTTTAGATCAAAGAAATAATTAGTTTCTTTAAATTCTCCTATGACTACAACAATTTCAGTTGGTTTCATCATAGTTCTTACCATGTTTGTCCAATCAACACCTTTATGTGTGTGTATATCCATTTTCCAAGGGTGAGCTAATAGTATAAATTCATAATGTTCCTAAAAAAAAAAAAAACAAGAAAGCACCAAATTGAAAAAATAATCACCAATTTAGCTTTCTCTTGTCTTACTGTTCATAATGATTAAAGAATGGTTGAAAGTGCTAAAAAAGAAAAATTAGGACAATTTTTTATCCTTGGTTGTTGGAAAAAAACTGAATAAATTCATTAAAGTATTTTGCGTATATTGTATTTAATAATTTTTGTCTGAAAGAAAAATTGCTGCCCAAATGCATATACACATTATATATATATATATATATATATATATATATATATATATATATATATATTACATGGTAGTGTCTGTGACCCTGGGTTTCATGCTTTCCACATTCATCAGCATCTGTTTGACGAATGTGGAAAGCATGAAACCCAGGGTCACAGACACTACCCTGCAAAATATATATATTTCTCTGTGTAAAAGCTCAATCATTGATATTGAGCACTATTTAACAATACTGCAATATTTGGTCCTTCATTAACTCACCAAGTGAGCTAGTAAGAACCATAAAACTCTTTTATACATATATATATATATATTGTCACGTGATGGCTCACGGAGACGAGGAGGTGGGAATGATACTCTCCCCCCCGTTGAACTAAAATTATCTAGCAGTCAAAAAGTGACCGTTAGAAATGAATGTGGGTCACGCAGATGTTCGCACCTAAGTGACCTTGGGTCGCCGGACATCGGAAGGGGAAAGAGAAAATGAAGCCAAATGATTGGCGGGGGCCTCAAACGGAAGTGGGGTTCCCTTCCCCTCAGCGGAAGTAAATACTAAAAAGGCAGTTTTTGAGCAACGCTCGTGGCAGACGGACGATAGCCATTTTACTCCGGGCTAAAGACAAAAAGACTGAGACACGAGGAACTCCAAAATCCTTCAAGCCAGCATTAAAAACAGTACAAAGTCTATTAGCCCGTGAAAGAAGAGAAATTCTCCAGTGGAACCCCGTCAAAAAAATAAGATAAGTAACTTTGGGACATTTTTCCGTTACACCCAATTTTTGTTACCACTCTCTCTCTCAATTTGGAAAAAGGATAAAAGCCAAGAAAAGACATTTATATTCATGGACTATCCTATTATATATTTTTGACACTTTGAACATATATATGTATATAACCGTAGTAAAGAACCTATGTATTTTCATTTTACCATGTGGTCTATGTTATTATTCCATGCTTTCCTTTCAGCTTCTATTCGCCTTACATTATCTTGCTTAGAACTGTCCTATTAATTCCTAAAGTATCACACAGGAAACCGGAGTTGCCGACTGTAGCAATATTAATATTATTACAACTAAGACCTATAGGCCCGTATTCTTCTATTATCGGAAGGGGAAGAAGTTTAGCGGCCTGGTGGGTGTGTGATAGTGTGAAATTTTGGACCCCTTTGCCAGCGGTGGCCAGTCTGGCCCTAAATTATTCCCTCACGTAATATGCCAGTTCTTATCTGCCTGAGAAAAGAACTCTGAACAGGACTTATTTCGGTAGGGGATCAAGTGGCAACCTGCCCCGTCTTCACACGTGCGAAAATAAAGTCCCATTTTGGGATTTTAGTTCAATTTCCCCGTCACAATATATATATATATATGGTGCTAGGTAATTTAGGTAATGGAAATGATAAATATCAATATCTTAATTCTGACATTTGAAATAGTTATTTTAAGATAGGGATATACTTGAAAACAAAATTTTGACTCCAAATTTTCTGACCATTATGTCATATATGACCAACCACTTCCCTTATTATACACACACATATTACTCTACAATAGGGATACGTCATCCTGAGGTAATTGTTATTGAGTTAGTTTACTTGGCTGTCAAAGGTGTGTAGTAAGTTTGATTCTCACTGGGTACTTCACGCTTATGCTGTTGTGCCAAAACTAAGCTATGCTTAGTACACAACTGCACACACTAGAAGGAAAATATCTACTTTTTCAATGACACTTAACAATCAAACTATGCCAGGCAATATAAAATTATCTTTTTCAAGCACTTGTCAAAGATCTGAATTATCAATAAAATGAGATAAAGCAAATATTTTTATGAAATTTCATAACTGCTTGGAACATAGTGACATACCATTTGGGTAAAAGGAATTATATTGTTATTAAATTAAATTCCACCCCTCCCTCATGTTATTCTCTTTATTCCTCTTTGTTTATTGCTACTTGTAATCACAGTGTATTTCTGGCCTTCAGGCTGCGTTTAGAGTGTTGTATGTTTATCTCTCTCATTTGGATTTTGTCTTTAGACAGGATTCAGCAAAATAAAAATTGACACGAGTCTGATCCTCAGAATTCCAAATTTGTGACAATACCTCATCTATTACACTAAAAGAAGAGTCCGTCATTTGACAGTGTTCATAACAGGGTATATTTGGTCTTGCCCATATACTCATAGGATAATTGCATATTGCACCCAAGAGGATAAAATTAAATAGAGACTTTATTGTTGTTGAAAAGTGTTGTTCTTACAAATTTATTTGTTTGTTAAAAATGAGGATGAAGTGAATTTGAGTCAAGGAATAAATAAAAGAGAAAATCTTGTGATAATATAAAAAAGAAATTAACAAATTTGGTAACTTAGTTCTAAAGTTTCTGGCCATATAGGCCTAGTATTTCAACTATAAATACCTGAAGGTCTACCTTTGATTATCGTTGGTTATAGCTTGACAAGAGGGGGGAGAGAAACAGAACCCACTGTTGTTTATTTTGAACTTATTCCTTTAAAATATGGCACATATTCAAATTATTATTTTTAAAAATCTACTCTGAGCAAATGAAGCATAAATTTTGTGTAAATATACTTAATTTTCAAATCTGTTTACATTAAAAAGCATTAACTCTAAGATAAACCAGTAACCCTTTACTGCTCTTACTGCCAGGTCCACTCTGACTTGTGTGATAGTATGTGTTAGGGTCTCATCTAGTGGTCAAATAGATCTATTTAAAAATTATTATTATTTGATATGACCATGTGCAAAGAAAAAACAATCTTAAGAAACAACTGCACAGAAAAATGTAGATATGAATATAATTCCTTAACCTTTTGGTGTAAAATAAACCTATATGGGTTAACATACCATCAAAATCAGTCTTTTTATCTAAGACAAACCAATCATTTTTGATATCTCATTGATGGTTTAAGGATGATCTTCATTGATTGAATGGTGAATTTTTAAAAAGAATTTCAATTAATTTGGCTTGTTGAAGATCAAAGAGATCATGGTTAATTTTGCCTTGCTTGAAACATGAATATTGTTTATAGACATTTATTTTACTTAAAGCTTCTGACTTAAATGCTTATCAAAACATAAATGGCACTTGTTACCCATATTACACAGACGTTATGAAATGGCCATTGAAAATAAATAGCGTAGAGTTGCTTTTATTAATGTTTAGAATAATTATTCATATTTAAAGGATATTTTTTAAAATCATTTATTTACTGTGTTACTGGCTTGTTTACACCAATTATGGCATATGGAAGACAGCTTCAGGTTTGTTTGGAGATTTCAGATATTGTTGAAAATCTCTAAAAATTAATATCTTAAATAAATATTTAATTTTATTATATCCCAGATCTAGACTGGGATATTAACCCCATCCCACCCTTTTTTTGTTGCTTAGGTTTTACTTAGGTTTCTAAGCTTTTATTTTGGTTGTATGAGCATTTGAATTAAAATGAATTCCCTCTTGATACCTTGCCATGATAGAGAAGGGTCTAAGTGGATATAGGAAGAGAGCCATCTACCTCTTAAAATGACTTCTTAGAGAGTGAGTAAATATTGTGAGATGGATATCTTTTTGATGCAAGAAGGATATTGATAAACTGTGACGGACAGATCCCACTTAAAAAACCAGTCTGATCTGGATATCTTCTTAGAGAGTGAGTAAATATTGTGAGATGGATATCTTTTTGATGCAAGAAGGATATTGATAAACTGTGACAGACAGATCCCACTTAAAAAACCAGTCTGATCTGGATATCTTCTTAGAGAGTGAGTAAATATTGTGAGATGGATATCTTTTTGATGCAAGAAGGATATTGATAAACTGGGACGGACAGATCCCACTTAAAAAACCAGTCTGATCTGGATATCTTCTTAGAGAGTGAGTAAATATTGTGAGATGGATATCTTTTTGATGCAAGAAGGATATTGATAAACTGGGACGGACAGATCCCACTTAAAAAACCAGTCTGATCTGGATATCTTCTTAGAGAGTGAGTAAATATTGTGAGATGGATATCTTTTTGATGCAAGAAGGATATTGATAAACTGTGACGGACAGATCCCACTTAAAAAACCAGTCTGATCTGGATATCTTCATATAATTAAGAACCTTTTCAGGTATGACTCTAATAATTACTGAAAATTTAGTCAAAATTGGGATAAAAATAGTGGAGCCCTAGTTGTATGAATGGATGAGCAAACATTTGATAAATTATAAGATTTCAGTTTCAATTTTATTAAAAAGAAAGCACGACTTGATGTACACTCTTTCTTTTTTCTTTTTTTTTATCCCTCATGAAAATTGTCAAGTATATTCTAAAAAAAATAAATTGCTCCAAGTTATATTCATTGTTCTAGCAATTTGCATTGATTTCTGATCTTGTATTTAATATATATTTGAATTGAATGGAGAAGGGGACAAATTGCTTGGTCCCTGGAACTTGTGTCACATAAGTATCAGAGAAGTCTCAAGTTCCAAGTTCAACTTGTTTTTTGCTGCATCCTTCTTGAACAAGAACAGACCTTACTATATCTTGCCTGAAAATGAAAACATGACTGAAGAAGTAAAACATATTATACTCAAATCCCTGCCAGAAAATCAAATAGAGGTTTTGATCCTTTTAACCATGACAGCATGTATTTGAATAATGAGACTCCATATACACATACTAAGTTCGGCCTTATATTTTCCTAGACTGTTCATCATTCATATAGTTTGCATGCCTTAATTCCAATCAATTCTCATGCCTTGTACTTTTCTGCTATGAGAGCCAGATGTTATCTGGATCAACATTCCAGGTCGTCTCCATTGGACACACTTTATTTCGTGATTATTGGCATTTGACCATCAATTCCAATGTAGTTCATGCTCCTCATTTCTCTTGGATATTTGCCTTCAATGATCATTTTTCTTTCATTATTCTCCTTAACCCTTTCAACCTTGAAGTCCAATATTTTAGGCAGTGTTGTTTTAATATATAATGTAAATCTGATTTTTCAGGCTCAGAGAGATCATATGTTAGATATTAATAATAAAAGGCTCAATATGGTGATCAATTATTACTTTTCTTTAAATGGAATTATGGGATAGCTTTGAATAAGAAAATGAAGTTTGAATTTAAATTGAGTTAGATTTTTTTTTCTTTATTTTTGTGTAAATTTTGCATATCCAAGTCGAGGATATCTAAGGACTAAGAAGATAAGGGTTATCAAACATTTTGTGTTTTGATTATTAATAACCCTATCTGTGTTTCTGCTGACTGATGCTTTTTTTAGTCTTGGTGCGTTAGCTTCACAATTTCCTATTGCCATCGAGTTGGATGTTGCAGAATATCAATTTGTTGGAATCTCTTAGCAGTAGATTAGTTTGTGCTTTTGCTACTCAGTATTTTATCAGAGATGTTAGCACTAATTGAAGCTTTGCTATTTCGGTGTAAAGAGCTACATTTGTTAGTGATTTCACAACACCTATCCACAATTAGGTACAAAGCTTTCTTTTCAATGCCTCTTGTCACCAATTCTATACTTGTAATGGACATATACAGTGTTTACAAAGAAATGTACTGTGTCAATAATCCATAAGGGGAAAAAAAAAAAATCTATTTAAGGTATTGACACTCACAATACAGTTTTGTAGAGAAACACTCCTAGTTCTCAACTCTGTTCGATTTTCAACCTTACAAAATTATTACTAATTATTATTTCATATATACATAAGTGTATACAATTAATAATTTTGAAGTTGTAAGTAAAGTAAAGCTGGTGACCGTAGTCGAGAGCGACTGGAAGGCTCCCTTTTCAATAGCTACTACGCCGAGGTGTAGGGAAGGGCACTACTCCTTTCCCTGGATTGTTCCACTTTACCCTTGATACGTACCTTATAATGCTGAGTGTTAAGCAAGTAGGTATCAAGTACTATTTTTAAAGTCTTTGGTATGACCTGACCTGGAATTGAACCTTGGTCTCCTGGACCATTGGCAAACACTCTACCCACTAGGCATCAAAAACTTTGTCGCTCTGTTTTTTCTTGTTTATTTTTAATATTTCCAGAATAAATAATAGCAGGTTATTTGTAAATTTTAAAATTATAAAAAAAATTTTTTGTTACTTAAGTATTATGTCATTGAAAAGAGTCAATTACATAGAGATGGACTATTTGGAGAAAAAAAGCTTGCAAAATAATGTCCTTTTGAAAGTAAATATTGTAAGTTATTAGTGAGGGTGAAGAAATTTTTGAGCCAAGAAGAGTTCAAGAAATTCTGCAGTTTCTTAGATGTATATGTTAATTTATTGTAGTTGTATGACAGTATACAAAGACTATGTGTTTCATGTAGATTGGATATTCTGTGTTGAGTAATTCCCCTTTGTGGGATCTTTCTTGGAAAGGGGGTTACTTATCTCTGCCCAAATTCTCTCCAAGTAACTTGTGACAGATTGTTCTGAGTTACATGGTATCAGCAGAAAGGAAGGATCCTTGACCTGATCTATTATCAAATATCCAGGATGGATAGTCTTTTCATAAAACTGAAAGTCTTCACCTGTTCTGCTATTTACTCATGGGGACTTGGAAGTGGCTTCATGCCTTTTCAAAGTGAAAAATAAATGCTGAAGTTTAAACTATGAACTGTTTGGCCAACCACAGCTCTACATAAATGTTTTTAGTTTTTCATCACATTGTGTGAATGCTGGATGAAAATGCAGTTTTGTCATGTAATTTGTTATTGTATTCCCAACTTTATTGTCAATGAACATGAGCCCAGCAATAAAGCATTAATTTAAGGATGTAAAATTTGAATTAACTTACAAGATGTGGAATACTTTGTGAATAATTCTCACCAACAATTATTAAAGATGAACATAGATGTGTATTTATAAAATAACTTGTTTGAATTACTCTAAATATAAACTATCATGAAAAACAAGCCACTATTTATTTAAGGTTTTGATGATAGACATAAATTCTACCATAAAATGAGTGGAATGTATTAGTTTTGATACCCAAAAGCCATTTAATATTTTTGTACCATGTGAAGCAGACATCAACACAAAATGATTTTACTTTGTGAGCTATTTTTTTTTTTCATTCTTTCTTTTACTAGCTGTAATCAAAACACATGGAAGTGCTGTCTTCTACTTTCATATTCTAGAAAAGAAAAAAAATGTTCAAATGAGAACTGTCTACTCTAACTAAAAGCCATCAATGTCTTCAGGAACCAATATTGTCACTGTCTGGTGAGAAAGATCACATTAGCTTCATATATTCAAATATTAATCTATATGCTAGAGCACTTGAAGAAAAGAAAAAAAAAAGTAATTTTTAATGTAGACTTATCGTGATTTAAAAAAAATGTTTTTATTAAGAATAGACTTTTTTCTTTTTGTTTTCTCTTTCTCATTCATTTATTTGTTTGTTTATTTATTTTTAAAAACTATTTTCATGTTTTTTTGGAGTTTTTTTTATGATGTCACTTCCTAAAATGGAATTCTGAGTAATATACTCTCTGGACCATTGATGAAAATATCTTTGCAAAATATGCTTAACCCTTTGAAACCATAATCCCTTGGCCTTTAAATACATTGTGTCTTATTTGTTTACAGTAAGAAAAATATATAGGAATAAAAAATTCTTACAATATCAGGTAAAAGAAAACAGTTTTGACACAGCAGAATTAACTTATACCTTAGGAGATTATATTATGTATAAAGTCAAGGTTGAAAATTCATCGTTGTAAGACTTAGGCTACTACAACTTGGTGAGGATAAAGGAAAGGTTCTAAAATTACAAGAGGGGAGAGAAGGAGGTTTGTTAAACTGGCTATGAATATTCTAAAACAGAAAGAAATTTGTGGCACAGAAATTCTTGTGCAGCATCACCTCACCCACTTACCTTGTCAGTTATTGTGAACACTATGAGTTCATATCAAATACTACTTTTTATTTAATTAGTTTTTCTATTTGTATTTGGAAAATTCTACTGTCTCAGATACATGATTGGCATCCTCTAGCACTTGGTGTTGCTGGTTCCTTGTGCTGGTCTTGACAAAATCTTTATGGTTTCTTTTTTCTTTGATGAAAATAAAGGAAACCAAATTTCTCAGAATATAGAAAGCAAAAAACCAATAATGTTTTCTTTGACATTCTTCTTTCTTATAAATGATAAAATTTATTTGGAAAGTTTAAGGCCAGGTAGCACAAGGGAATTGGTGAAAGAGAAGCAGGTGGTGGGGTGTTCCTTTGTGCTGATACAAAGATACTTAAATTGGTGGCTGTATGAGGATTGATGCTATAACTTTAGAGACAAACAACCTTTCAAGGCTTGAAACTTGCAGAGAAAAAAAAATTAATGAAAAGATAGATTTAGAATCAGAAACTAAAAAATCAATGAATCTTAATGCTGGAATTATGGGCTGTTAACTTCAATCTTGTCTGTTGTTTTTGTATTATTATTTTGCATTGAAAATGGAAGTAAATGTACAAAGATATATCCTTATTGTGTGAATAAGTAGGTATACACACACACACACACACACACACATATATATGTATATAGGCATTGTGTATATTTATGTGTATTACTTTATATGTGCGTATGAGAGAGTGTATGGATGTGTGTATTTACACACATACACATATGACAATGATCACAATGATGAAGTAAATGTCTATGTATGTATTTTTATATGTATGCACGTATAGATACATAGATTTTTTTTTAATAGATGCAAGTATATGTGTAGATATGTGCATGTATGTATGTGTGTGTGCATATATATATATATATATATATATGTATATGTGTGTGCGTGTGTGTATGCATATATATATATGTGTGTGTGTGTGTGTGTGTGTGTGTGTGTGTGTGTACACATATATATACTTGTATGTGTATAGATATATTGATAGATTTCTCTATCTATATATTTACCATATAAATATATGTGTATACTTGGATATTAAGTGATTTGATGCAGATATATGAGCATATATATATTAATATATAGATTTGTTGTGTGTATGTATCATATATAGTGTATGCATATACACACATACACACACTCATATATACACGCATACACACACTCATATATATACTCACATACACACACTCATATATATACACACATACACACACTCATATATATACACACATACACACACACTCATATATATACACACATACACACACACTCATATATAATGGTGGGTGAATTGAAAAAGGAAAAATGATAGACATTTTTTTTTCAAAATGCTAAACTTCATTCAGCTTCAAAAGCCACGTAACCTAATCTTTATAGAAGAAAAGTTTTTTTGTTTTTTTTTCTTTTTTTCCTGTTTTATTTTTTTTTGGAACTGAAAGCAATTTCATTCCCTTTTCTTTGCTGTTGCAAAATAATAATAATAATAATAATAATAATAATAATAATAATAAAAAAGAAAAGAATAAAAATGCAGTAACAGTGTCAGCCATTTGAGCCAAGACCCACCCTCTTATTTAGATTATTTTCATTTTATTCATTTCACCCTAAGGCCATTTATTCACATTAATGATGTTTATTATAGAAAAGGTGTTAACCTTTTTCATTGACCCTTTCAACAATATTATTATTACCAGTTTAAAAAACAAACAGTCTTAACCAGTTCTTTTTGTCATTCTGCAATACTGAAGTTCATTATGATTTTCAAGGAAATGTAGACATTGATTTTTAAGTGGTTATTGATAAAACAAAAGCAAAAAAAAAAAAGCTTTAACAATTTAAGTTTACATATTTATATATTACTAAAATTCTCATTATATTTGTATGTAACTATAACCCAGTGAAAATAACATAATTGTAAGATTTGTTTTATTTTTTTATTTTATGTATACTTGCAATATTCTTTGGGAATAAAGCAATTTCCAATCCAATTTGCAACTGAATGATATGATTTTATGGAGTTTATCTTGAAGAATTATCATTTTTTAATCATTCAGATTCCCAATATAAAAGAGATAACTATAAAATGGTTATTAGAATCCTTCACTCCTCCCTAAATAGAAACATCAATATCATCATGGACCACTGTTACTATGTAAACTCAGCAAGTTCATAGGTCACTTGTTACAAGCCTCAAGAACACATTCTACTGTTTGTTTGGGTTTTTTTTTATTTCCTACTCTAGATAAATGGAATGAAATGATGCTTATAAATAAGTGGGCGTACTTAAAAAAAGACAAAAAACGACCCCCTCCCTTAAAACTTGGTTTCAGCTTAGTTTCTTTGTTTAATGGCATATCAACCTTTGTAGGTTATCTAATGCCAAAGCTATTCTCCTTGAAGAACAGTAGTAGTACTATTTAACCCATAGTTGGGAGGACAAGGGGGCTCATACCTTTCCGAAGGGTATTTGCCCGAAAGTGAACGTAATAGTGCGACTGGAGTATGAACTCACTTACTACGATTCCGCAGTCCATCGCTTTAACCATTACACCACGAGGACCCCCCTCCTTAAAACTGATACTTACTTTATCAAGTACCTTACTATAAATCATCAAATACCTTTTTTTTATTGAATTGTGTATGACTGCATAACTCAAAGCTAGAGTTAGGTCCACCAAGTTCTCAATGGTTACTTATAGGATTTTGATGTTTGTTTTTAGCTTTCATTTCTAAAAATTCCAAAACTTTTTGAATATTTAGTGAATGTTCAGTTTACAGTATAAGTATAGTGTTAGATTAAACCCTTACTTTGTGTCTAGGTTAGCTAAATTGAATCTTTTAGTTTAAACTTATAAAATAAAAATTTAGCTGGATATTTCCTAGTTTTAAACTAAAGTTATATTATTTTTTTCCCAGTCAAATCAATTGTTTTAAAAATGTGTTTGCATTTGTAGTATGAGCTGTGGCAATTAAGTGGCCACAAACATTAACTTCTCTGCAATGTTTATTAACTTACAAGTCTTCACAAAAACACAGTTTACTGTTATGTCTGTATTTATAGTTGTAGTAAAAATTAAAACAGATAAATTTATGGAATTCAGCTTTTTTTTTTTCAAATTAAAAACAAAATCTAATGGATAAGTTATGAGGAAATAAAACTTTTTCTGCAGCAATTACTGGTCTTTTTGGACTAGTATCTTTTTTCATATTTTTGTCAGTTTTTTCATTTTTCAAGTAGAATTTAGTTTAGTCCACTGCAGAATCTGTTGTTCCATTAACTGCTTTGAATTGTAGGATGTTACAGATGGCCTGTGTAGTTTCTTTTCACTTTGATTTCTTTTTTTTACTGACTCTAATATAATAATATATTAATTTCCATTGTGCATGGAATGTTTTCTGGCTCCGTTTGTTGGCAGGGTCTGGCATTATGTCATAATTTCTGTGCAGTATTCCAAGTCAGGTTCATCTCGCGTTTATACGTTTCTTAGTTGTTACATTCACAAATTTCCTCTTGTTAGTTTTGGTATTAGACAATATCTTTTTTTATCTAACCCTGTCAGTGGGACTTAGAATACACTGACAGTATCCCCTCCTGTAGAGGAGTAAAACACCTCTAAAAAAGGGGGGGGTATCCTGGGTTCGACACTAAACTGCATTTGATGGTGAAGCTCCAGTTTTAGAGACCTGAGGAGTGGAGAGTACCCCTTTGTTGTCATTACTCCCAGTTTCACCCTGATCTGGAGTGGTAGTACCTGTTAGGGTCCAATCTAGGGGTTAAATAGACCTGTTGAAAAATGATTCATATCATCATATTAACTGTGTGCAAAAAAAAAAACTCTTAAGAAATGACTACACAAAAAGATGTGAATATGAATGTAAAATGAATGCAATTTTCTAACCTCTTGGCATAAAATTACCAGACAGGTTTATTTGCCATTAAAAAGATCTTTCTTTATCTTATATTAGACAAATAATGCCATCAAAAATGATGGCACTAATTAATGCTTTGATATACATTGGCCCAATGAGTAGAGTGTTCGCCAATAGTCCGGGAGACCTGAGTTCAATCCCAGTTCGCGTCATACCAAAGACTTTAAAAATGGTACTTGATACCTCCTTGCTTAACACTCTGCAATATAAACTATGTATCAAGAGTAAAGTGGCACAATCCAGGGAAAGGAGCAGTGCCCTCCCCTACACCTCTGTGTAGTAGCTATTGAAAAGGGAGCCTTCTGGTCACCAACTTTACTGTTACTTATTATGCACAAAAACTAATGTATATGCATACACATTGTATTGTCTGATGATTATGCATTGCACATGAAACTTGAGATAATGCAGTTTTTCTTGCAAACTTTTCTCATGTGCTTTTATTTATCTGTATATAACTCAGGTTTGCGTGGAACAAAGTATATTAACAAAGTATAATACAACATATGTACAAAGTGTTAGAAGTCAGTCCGACTGCCAAGTGTTTGCCGGGAATAAGTACGGAGCCTGGTATTAATAGTCATGGAAGAGTTCATTATCGACCGCAGGTTGGGTACCATAACAATAATGAACAATCATTGATATGCCATAAAACCCAACCATATCAAACCATGGTCAGTGTGAATTTATAATGAATGAATATTTTGTACCTGTACTCTGTGCATTATCAAAATGTCTAAAACAACAAAATTATTTGATCCCCCAAAAATGACTGTCAAGAAAATTATGCAACAAGCCATGTAATCATGTTTTATGACATGTGCTGAAACCAGGGTTCAAGTTAAATCTGAGAAAAAAAGAGAAAGTTACAATTGATTAAAAAAGATTTGGTAAATTGAATGCATAGAAAGTTTAAAGAATAAATTTAACTGTTTGAATCTATATATTCAATATTTTTTATTGAACTCTATATTACTTACCATTCATCTTGGGGAGATCCCATCAGATGGGAATTAAACGAAACTTATTATAATGGCTGTCTTTTTAATACAATTATGGAATAGCTTTAAACAAAGTAGAGTTTGTGTGTGTGTGTGTGTGTGTGTGTGTGTGTGTGTGTGTGTGTGTGTGTGTGTGTGTGTTTTGTGTTCAATTTTTTTCTGTATGAGTATATTTGTGAATTTTGAGAGCTCAGCTATAAGTTATCTGCCAGTTAAGGACTCAAAAAAAAACAAAAAAAAAAACATTTATTGACCTCCCAAACTTTCTGAAGTTTTGATATAACAGATGACAATGCAAAAAAATTAGTTCCCTTTTTGTCTTTTTTCAACTTTTCTGCATATTATTTTCTTTCAATATTACCGTAATTATTTTTGCATAAGACATGATTTTTCCAGATTTTTCAGTTGAAAAGTTAGAGGTGCATATTATGCACAAGAATTATATAACTGATTTTTTTCCAGCCATATGCTTCCGTATATTTGGGACAGGATTGAATGACCAAAAGTTACAAATTAATGGTTTTTATGTTGTTACAGAGAATGGAATGTGTGTTTAATAATAATGTTGTTTCTCCTAATATGAGTTTATTTTCTCTGTAAGCTTATTGTATTTTTTGTGAACATGTCCATTTATTTGCTCTAAATATTGTGTAAATTTTGTGTTTTAACACATAATGTAAACTATATGAATTCTTATTTTTAGTCTGTATGAACCAATAAAAAGTTGAACAAATGTAAAATTTAGGTTCATTTTTAGCTGTTAAAAATTCTAAAAAAAACCTGTGCATATTATACTCAAGAATTTTTTTCTCCAGAGATTCATAGTTTAAAGTTTGGGGTACATGTTACACATAAATAATTATGGAACCCTTTTGCTGCCACAATATCCAATTTTCTGTCCCTCTCAATGCCACATTTTCCAGCTAAAAACAACTATATATCAGCTTCATATTTGAGTCATCATGATCAAAATCAACTTCAAAGTCACTAATTTCACTTGATTTTCAGACTGAATCATTTTCTTCAAGAACCAACTTAGTACAAAGTAACTGATATTGCTTACCTCTATGAATTTCCATAACAATATAAATGAAAAATATCACAAAAATAATCCAATTTGATGAGAAACTCTCAGCAAAATTCCTTATCTAAATTCCGGTAAATGAAATATAGTACGAAATTCAATAGTATTTTCACACAGCAACAATTTAGGAATTTGATTAGAGTTGCCCACATTGCCATAAAAGAGTTAACAAAATTTGTTAGTCCTTAAATCCATAAAGTAACTTCGTCTGGGTATTGAAGATGATTTTTTTTATAAGATGAAAGTAAATTTTATAAATCTAAAAAAAGTATCAAAATATTTTCTACATTACTCTATATAAGCTGATAATTAAGTGTTGTTTTCTTTACAAACATATTCAATCCATTCATTTTTTTTATAGTAGTTAACTTTTCAATTTTTTTTTTTTTTTGTTTGCTTTTTACATTCTCCCTGTCATGCTTTATGTGCATTGTAATAATTAATGAGAAACATTAAAAAAAATTTTCTTTACTCTGATTTTGCCATTACTATATCATGATATACACATTCACACACACATATAGATGAGTTAAAAAAATTGTTTAGAAATTTTTCCTTCTCCTAGACAGGTTGCCATGCCATGGCTCTTGAGTTAAATCTGTCCTACTATCTTATCCTTAGCTGGAGGAGATAAGATATAGATACCTACTTTTCTAAGGATATTAGCCCAAACTGATTGGTTTGGTTTCTTTAATGGCATATCAACCTATGTAGGTTATTTAATGCTTGAAGAACATTAGTGGTGCTATTTATTCCATAGCTGGGAGGATAAGGGGGTTCATACTTTTCCCAAGGGTATTAGTTCAAAAGTGAATGTAATAGCGTGACTGGAGTTTGAACTTGCTTACTACGATTCCGCAGTCCATCGCTTTAACCATCACACCACGAAGACACCCCCAAACTGAAATGCAAACAGCCTTGTCTAGAATTTGAATTTGGCACTAATTCCCTTGAATAAGGTATGAATCCATTCTACCTAAACTATAGGTAAATAGTAGGCCAATTGGAGCATTTTTGTCTTGTAAAACATAGTCCATCTTGGGTGTTTGATAATAGATCAGATCAGCAATTCTTCCTTGCTACTAATACCATTTAATCCAGTACAAGATGCCACATATTAAAACATCCACTATCAAGTAATTTCTATTGCCATGAGAAATGCCTTGAAGTAAATTACTGAATCTAACATATCCTGATGATGTAATAATTTATATGAAATATCTGTCTACAGTTATTCATTCTTAAATGTGTTTGTATTTTAATTGCTACTCATATTTGTATTTCTGCCCATTCATAAGGCATGAACTTCACATTTTCCTGTACATTGCTGCAATACAAACTATTTTAACAGTAACATGAATGATGGGAAATAGGAAGAATGAATGAAAGAAATGTGCAAATGTTTTCATCAATACTAATCTAATTCCCTCTAAACTCATTAATCTCCATGGAATTAAGATCTATTTCTAAAACAAATTCAATGTATTCTATATCAATAAGTGAGAAAAGTTTCTCTGTTGTTTATAGATGGCCAAATAGTTTGATTGAGAGCAACCAACTTTAGTAGGCATTCTTCAATCCAGGAGAATCTTTTAATTTGGAAAAAAAAAAGGGTTTCTTATGGGGAAGGTTGAGGCTTTAATTCAGAGAAGGTCTCTAATTGATCAGTGGAAAGCTATATTGCTTCAAGACATAACCAATTGTATAGTATCTAAATTTTGAAATTTCCAAAAAATAAATAACAGATGTATTTGTTTTACTAAAATAATCATTCTTAATCATTTAAGTTTATAGATAGTTTTTCAAGCTGGTAATTTAAAATAATGAAATTGCATTATTGTTTATTTAGGTCAAACAACCCAAACAAACTTATTTAAATTGAACTTGGCTTTAAAGACCATTTTCTTATAGCTATAACTGTTACACTGCATGCATTTATATATATATATATATATATATATATATATATATATATATAAACAAGGACTAACTAATAAGCAATGTTCTCCTGAGAACTCCCAAACTTAGACATACCAGTGTTGGTCGATCAGCAAATACTTAGATTCTTCAGTTCTATACAGACACTGGATGCCATCTAAAGGGTCTGCCAAGAGTGATAGCTGATAAGGATAGATTGCGAGAGAGAGAGAGAGAGAAGGCATGCTTTGATGATAAATAATTTTGTTACTAACATTTAAAGCACTTACCTTCAAAAATTATTTGCTGTTTCTTGAAGTTTTGTGCAATATCAGATAATTTTGGAAGGGAATGCTTTCAATTCATTCATATATATATATATATATATATATATATATATATATATATATATATATATATATAAATTGATAACAAGGTAATCCAAGTAGGAGAGATTTATTGAGAAGCAAAGTCGACACTATAGTGTTTCGGTTCTAATGAACCATTATCAGGACTATGAGGGATGATATTACTGATGTTAAATCAATGATGAATGTTTAAAAATGCAAAATACAAAACCTAGGGAAGATTTTGTATAACAAGAAAAAGTTGGCTGTTTAATTTGTGAACCAGTGTTTGTTTTTCAAAAACATATATATATATATATATATATATAGAGAGAGAGAGAGAGAGTGTGTGGAGAGGAGAGAGAGAGATATTTAAAATTCACTAATCTTATTACTTTTAGAAATGTTAGGATTTAAGATTGGAGTTAAAAAGTTTTTAATAAGAAGAAAGAAACAGATATTAATACTTATTACAAACAGAGATAAAAACAAGAATTTTGTGAAGCACTTAAATGAAAGGATTTACCCTTTTTTTCCTGTTAGATTTATCTATTCCCCACACTTCATGTTTAGTCTATATATTACAAAATTATCATTGTGTGTGTGTGTATATATATATATGAGTGTATGTGCAATTGTAACCAATAAAAAATGGCATAACATTGAGATTTCTTTTTGTTTTTTAGAGCAATACACTTAAACTACTTCAACTTAGAAAATAAATCAAATTTCAATCCAAATTGCAGCTGCATAATAATTTTATGGAGTCTGCATTTGCACCCAATGTCATTTTTTAATCATATAAATTTTCTATATAACAGAGATAACTATGAAATTAGAATCATTCAGTGAAATTAGAATCCTAATTAGAATCCTTCAGTCTATTCTCTTGGGTCGTCTGGTTAACCACTAAATGTAGATTACACAAAATTAACCAGTAAAATGCGATGATTATCTTAGAAGCTATTTTAATCCAGACACTGAAGAGAGATGTATGGTGGAGTGATTTTACTGATATCACATAACTGAGTGAAAACTATATATACTGACCTAGTTATTTTTATGAAAACCATATACCTACTTGCATATCTGAGTAGTTTCGGTAAATTGACAGTTGACCTCTGGGTTTTTCACTGAACTTTCTTTTCTCTTCTTTCCAAACTTCAAAGGGAGTGCATATTCATGTGAATAGCAAATGGTACTTTTGATGTTCACTTTACCTGATACAGTAATTTTGTTTAGAGACTGAGATAAAAACTGGTGAGTAGTTGCATCTGAAGGCATTGACACAACACGCTCTGATGCGTCGTCATATTTCATACACATGTTGCTGGAAAAAAAGTAAAGGTTCTTGTCCTGAATATCCCATCGAGGAAATATCTGTGTTAATGCACAAAAAAAATTCGATAAGAATGTAATATTTACATTCACTATCAACATAAGAGTAAATTTCAGTCATTATCTGGTAATTGTTTTATACTTCAAGCTTGAAGGACTAACTAAAATACTTAGGGTGCCTTGGATAATGGTTAGCCAGCTAGGCTACTCGATCGCTGTTAATGAGTTCAGTTCTCACTGGGTACATCATGCTTCTAACCTTGTACCAAACTAAAACCTAATTAGTAATGTTGAATTAAATTTTACACCCTGCTAGTGGTGCTTAAAATACACTGCCTGCAGAGTAGTAAGACCCTACAAAAAAAAATGGGGGATAGGTATCCTGGGTATAGCACTCAACTATATCTGATAGTGAGGCTCCTATTCTGGAGATTTGGGAATTGTGGAGTAGTCCTTTCATTGCCATTACTCCCCGGTTCACTCTGACCTAGAGTGTTAGTACCTGTTAGGGTCCCATCTATGGGTCAAATAGATCTGCTTAAAAATTATTTCTATTTGATAGGATCTTGTTCCAAAAAAAACCCCTTAAGAAACAACTACACAAAAAAATACCAACATACAATGTACACAATTCCCTAACCATGAGGCATAAAATAACCCAAGACAGACTGACATGTTCTTAAAATCAGTGAACAAATAATTTCTTATCTTTTACCTTTTTAAGTTAGAAATTTTCTCTTAGTTACATCTTGAAGCAATTTGGCTTATTGTTACTTTCTATCAATGAGGTTTGGTTTCTTTGTTTAATGGCATATCAACCTTTGTAGGTTATTTAATGTCGAAGTCATTCTCCCAGAAGAACAGCAGTGATGCCATTTAACCCATAGCTGGGAGGATAAGGGGGGTTCATACCTTTCCTAAGGGGATTTGCCTGAAAGTGAACGTAATAGCGCGACTGGAATACAAACTCGCTTACTATGATTCCGTAGTCCATCGCTTTAACCATTACACCACGAGGACACCCCCTCTATCAATGAGAGTCCTTCTTTCCTTGCGTTAAAACCATTCCCTGGGTCTTATAAGTAAACATATCAAATTTGTTAGCTCTACATCAAACCATTTGGCTATCAATAGAGGATAGATAGACTCTTTCCAACTTATAATTATAGAAAAAAAGAAAGAAAAATGTATAGTTGGAATAATGAACAATTACAGTTTGTATTTTTTTTTTTTTTTAACATTTAATGAAACATATTTTCAAGAATGAACACCTTTTATTCAATTCCAAAAGGAAAAGATAGTTTGTTAGTGATATAAGTTCACAACAGAATTGTTCATTTATTTTTATGTAGCATGTCATTAAACACACCTAGCATTGCTTACAAATCTATGGACAACCAAATTTTCATTACTTGCAACCAATATAACAGATATAATCAGCTTTTAAATGATATAATTATTGAAAGTTGGTGGGGCAAAATTTTATTATTTGTGTACTAAAGTGATCTCTTCGATGTTTTAACAATTTTTGACATAATGTCATTAAGATTTTGTTGGGCCTCCTAAAACTAAAACAACCAGGGAAATAAACAAAAAGAAAAAAATTAATAAATAATTGGTCACAATTTTTTATTGCACAATAAAAAAATTGTATTAACAATGACACATTTAACTTCCCAATTATATTACTTTGTCTACAGTTTATGAGGATTCGATGTTAAATATCGAAGCTTTCATCATATTTCAAATAATTGCATCGGTAATGATATGTGAAGAGATTTCAATCTATTTTTCTTTGTATACAATAGTTTTAATTATCGCTCTTTTGCACATTTTAACAAATGCATTTGCTGGTGTAGCATGATGGTTAGAGTGCATGCCTATTAGCCAAAGTGGCTTAGACTCTTTCATGCCGTATTTGATCTTTTGTATTTGGTAACTTTTTGATAACTAATATCAATTTGTCTGATGAAAATATGGAATGAGAAGCATAATTAGGTTTCTATGCATCATCAATGACAAAAGCTTCATTTTATTTTCTTTTTTATGTATTAACTGTTTCCAGTTTCATATTTCACTCTCAGTATTTTACCATTTCGACACAAAATTGATTATTCTTTGTTGAAAACTCAGAAAATGATGTCTATTTTTGGGCACCTTAAAATCCTAATTAGATGAAAGCAACCACCCCCATCATAAGTAGGGTGTGACACAAGGTCAATTTTTAAGCAGAATGCTGTTGGTTTTGGATTCAGTTTTCCTTCTCTTAGGCTGGTTGTTCAGCCCAGTTGAGTGAGGCTGTAGAATATGCTGATTGGATCTCTGCATTAGGAGTAAGACTCCCAGGTCCAATGATTGTCTTGGATATGAGAATAAATCATTTGATGGTGAAGCTCCAGTCCTAGAGCTTTGGGGAATTTTCAGTAACCCTTCATTGCCAAATTTACTCTGACCTGGAGTAGTAATGCCTATCTATGGGTCAAATGGAATTATTTAATCATGTTCCATACTTAAAACCATTTTACTGTATGCAAACAAATGACTGCTTCCCCACCGGACACCAACACCAACACTCAGAAGGAAAGCAACAAGGCCGAGCCCAAGTCATCTATCACTGGCCAATCTGATGACTCAAGCAGCAAGTCTCAGTTCAGCCAAATTGGAGAAGACTGGCCATCCTTACCTATCAATCCCCTCCTTGCAAGAGTTTCAGCTGGACACCCCCTCCTGACACATTCTAGATTGACTCAACCCAAGTCAAAATCGTCCACTGCAGACACCACAAACATTTCCCTCCCCAGGTGAAATGAATGATTTATTTACAATGAAAAATATACATATACAATATTAGATTGCAATACTTAGAACCATTTAATTGTGTGCCAAAAACAATGGACTCTGCTTGTTAAAAATGTTATCTATTAACTATTTTTTTTTACAAATTATATAGATTTAATATGTATGTATAAACAGAATCTGACATTAGATAACCTACAAGAGTTGATATGCCATAAAACTCAATCAAACAATGAGACAAGTTATTGTATCAAGGTTAAAGAACCCAGTCTGCTCTACTATTTACCCATAGCTTGGCAGAGAAGATGATGTGAACTTGGATTGACAATTTCATTTTCTTTGACAGTAACTATTATGCCATTAAGCATAAGGCAGTAGAGATAAAAAATTGAACTTCCAGACAGTGTGTGTGGGGGAGACAGAGAGAATGAATATATATATATATATATATATATATATATATATAGTACATTAAGCCCATAGGTTAGTAATTAAGCCTAACCACAAACACTTTCTACTGTTTTTTGCAAAAATTGACCTGTGTAGTTTTTCCATCTTACAACCACTGTTTATTTTTTTTCTCTTCTTCCTCAAAATCCACATGGGACTGAAATAGTCATTTTAGAGAATCATTACAGGAAGGTCAGAGTTGAATTTCAGTGTATTATCCCACTTGTATTCTTTAGGCAAAAAGAAAAAAACTATCTAGGAGGGAGTGCCCTTGTGGTGTTAATGGTTAAAGCGATGGACTGCAGAATCGTAGTAAGCGAGTTCATACTCCAGTCATGCTATTATGTTCACTTTTGGGCAAATACCCTTGGGGAAGGTATGAACCCCCCTTATCCTCCCAGCTAAGGATTAAATAGTACCACTACTGTTCTTCGAGGAGAATGGCTTTGGCATTAAATAACCTACAAAGGTTGATATGCCATTAAACAAAGAAACCAAGCCATACCAATTGAAAAACCTATCTAGTTTTCTACTTACAAAAATGTACACACCCAATACATAATGTTTACTACTTTTTAGTATGCATATACTTTCTGACCATTTCTTTTTCTAATTTGCATGCCAAAAAGTATATAAGAATCCTGAAAAGTTAGTTTCTATAAGTAATAAAAATCAAATAACTGTTAATAGTTAACCATTTTCATGATGGTATAAATATGAGGGATGTTCAGAAAGTAAGGTACATAGAGTTGTCAACTTATGATGACCCACACTGAGGAATGTGACTCAAAGACACAATAGAAAGCCAAACATTTTTAAAATGAATAAGAAATTTCATTTGACAGCATAAACAGGTGCTGGTCTTGTTTACATATGCATTTCTTGTTAGCCGTGATTCTACATTCAATTACAACTTAATTTACAGTTTGAAAATTTTATTGTGAAACCTTAAGATGGTAACCAAGAGGGAAAATATAGTAATAAAATGATAAAAAGTGATGAACAATATTAGTATCAACTAAAAAAAAAAAAAAAAAAAATTGAACAGACCATGTCCAAAAGGCAGTAAGGATAAAGAACTGAACTTACTGACAACTGTGGGGAGAGAGATGCTTCCAAGTCATAAAAATCATCCTTTGTCTCTGAGGTAACTTGATGCACCCAGGTCTTATCCCCCATGATCATATGCTCCAGAAAATCTCCATCAGCTCAGCTTTACCATTTTAAAAGCTATACTCTTCAGACATTTGCTTTGGGGTCTACTTACCAATTTTGGAGGATTCATTTCCACTACCATATCATAAAGTTTGTGCTTGTCTTGAATCAAAACATTAGTGTGCTCAATATTATCTTTTGTTGATGAACCTAGATAATTTATATAAAGTTTATCCTGCAAATTTGTATCCTCTTTCATGAATTCACTGCACTAGAACTGCTTCCTGTATATTACATGTTTGCCATATGCAATAAGAAGTCCTTGGTGATTTTATCCTCAGCATACAAAAACCTTATTAACACCTCACATCTCTGTGTTGGTCGACTGTTTTATAGGGACAATCATCTTTATTATGACATCACATGTGCATGGGCCTAAGAATTTATTATTTCATGGGAGTGTTACAATATACCTTTGCAATCACCTGATCCAAAGCATCCATGGTGGTACATGGCATGCAAAACTGCAATTTGTAAGAGATCCGAGACGCATGCTCAGTATTAATAATTGGTTTGTACATGGTGTGAAGAACCAGGATGTTGGTAGTGCAAATTCAGGCATCAGGATGGTGAACTTTAAAGTGTGTTATGTCTTGAGGACAACTGGATATCGTTTGGCAGTCATTCTTCTTGAATATTGTGTGGATTGATAAAAGGGGATGAAGTGACTCACAAAATTTACAAGGAGATAAATATATTTTTCTCTGGATAAATTTTAGAGTTACTTTGTATTATTCTATACTGATCTGATTTTTGTTTGTTACTGTAATGGAGTAAAAATAGTACATCATAATGAGGTTTTTGATAGCACAGTACCTTTTAAAGTGTTCTTGGAGAGTAAAGTAATTTCCAGTTGAATAATTGTAGTATGGTGTCTTTGCTAAATAATTTCTTATCATCCAATTTCTTGGTATATTCATTTTTTAGATATAAAGTAATACTTCATTTCATAATTTTAAAGTTTTAAAAATATGTTGTTAGAATATGAAACCTGGTAATGTTCTTTATATTTTAGAATTCATATTTTTAAGAGATAATTTATTATTGAATTAGTTGTTTTTTTTGGGAGGGGGTTAAGAGAAAAGAAAAAAGATATTTGAAAATACAAAAAAACTTGACCAATGGTGTCAATGTTTGTTATCTGTCTGATATTATTTTGCTGTAATGTCAGATAGAACAGATAAAACAATTATCAATTTATCTGATTAAAATTTTTTCTTTCTAATTCTTCTTGGTAAAAAGAAAGATTTTTGCTGATAAGATTCGTCCTTGATAATAAAGATAAACTAATTTTGTTTCTGCTATCATTTTTTTCTCTACTACTTTCTTCTTTTTTGTGCTCACATCAATTAGAATTGTTTGTTTTGCACAATTTTTCTATTTATCTCTTTTCCTTACTTCATTCTTTGTCATCATTTTATTTTTAAAAGCTTTTTTTTATCTTATTGAGGTAGGAGGTAGAAATGGTTGCTGAGAAACCTTATACAAATTGTTTCATTTAGTTAATGACTTCAATTGTCCTATTTTGATAGTCTAGATAACAGTTTACCAGTTAGTCAATAATATAGTATTTTGATAGATAACAGTATACTGTTTAGTTAGTAGTGTAGTATTTTGATAGATAAAGGTATATTGTTAGTAACATAGTATTTTACGAGAGAGGGTTCTTCAATGTGTGTTTTTAGGATAAGAAGAAATCACTGCAATATATGTATGCAAAAACAAGAAAAAAATAAACCAATGAAAAATATATGAAATAATCTTTACTAAATTAGAATTGGGTCATCATAAATTATGGTGTTATGCCTTTTTAATCCTCCATCTGAAATGAGGATGAGGGGGAAAGAAAAAAATCAAAATATGTGGAAATAAATATTGGAAATGTACACACCTATGTCCAGCTAAGGTGCCACCATTTTTGGTCTGATTTCAACCAAACTTCCTGGAATTGTTTGGGTTATCCCTGGAAAAATTGTTTCAATTATTTGGAGATATGGCCCAGACTAGTTTTAGACTGGATCTGTTTTTCACCCTCTCTCTATGTCTTACTGTTCCTCTCATGGTAAAAAGATGTCTGTCTCAGACTTACTATTTTTACCATTGAGAAACTGTTTCGCTTTGGCATGCAAGAGACAGTTTCTAGTTTGCATCTTTGTTTTGGATTGATTGCAAACAGATCAGCATGCTGAAAGGTTTCAACTCTTCACCAAAATATCAAACAAGAACACATAGATCATAAGCAAAATTGTCTGTCCAGATGCTCATTTATAAAGAAAATGTTTGTGAATGTTAGGCATAAATAAATGAATGATTTTAATACAATGTACTTTGTGAAAATCAATGACCATCTTAAAGCCCATATGTATTTTGAGCTAATACTGCTAGTATGAGTTTGGATTTTAAGATGATCATTTATGAGGAAGAGGATGCTGTCATTTAGATGAGAGTCTCAGACAATAATCAAAAGGAAGCCATAAAAGAAGTAAGACATAACTAATCATACAAAATTTGAATCAAATAATTCATCTTAAAATAATTATTCCCATTTATTAAACATTACTTATTAAGTTTATAGGTAATCTTGCTGGAGATAAAATAAAACCAGAAAAAAATGTTTAAAATGATAAATCTCAAGTTTCACTTATTTAAGTTAAAAAAATATTTTTTACAACATTTTGTGAATTTTTTTTCAGAAAACAATATTAACCTTAAGATAATATAAAGTATAATTGCTTTTCTATTATGTGGATTTATCTTTGATAGTTACAATTACCATTTATAAGAATTTGGTGTAAATTTCTAACTGGCAAAATCCATTGTAGATGGGTTCTTCAGCTGATATGTATATATATATATTATATTGGCTGCTTATATTTATGAGTGTAGTATAGAAAATAAATCTGTTTTTTATTCTTAAAAAGTAATTAGATTTCAGTGTGTCATATATGAATAAAGTGAGACACTAGCGTTTGAACACCGATCACCAGTAAACAAAAATGGCCAACCTCCAGATAGTGTAAATAGAAGTACCATATTGTTAGAGGAGAGGGATTTCAGTCCTACCACTGGGCCTTGATACACTTTGGCTGGTGATGTTCCTTGGTATGCAGATCAGGTTGCGTGTGTCTTGGCTTTTGTGGATAGTCAGTCAAGACCACCTTACATGAGTGCTGAGGTATCTTGGCATTCATGTCACATGGCTAAGACTGACACTCCTTGGGCCTCAGATGGATGTCCTCTTAAGCTCTCACCTGCTTTGGCTGAGTTCAGTTTATTGCCTGCCACCTGAGGCGCCCCTTTTTAGGGGAATGCCGATGGAACCATAGGCATTTTTATATCTACCAGGCATGTCTGGGTTATAGCCCTGCACCCAACTCCCATGTTAAAAAGGCCTTGTGCCACACTTTGGATGGTGGGATTCCGATCAAATACCTGGACTTCAGTCTTATCACTGGGCAAAATACTTCAAACCTGGAGATAAAGTGTTTTATTAAAGTGTACCATTGTGGAAAAGAATTCTGGGAAGATGGCATTATTAAAAGAACAGATCAGAAAAATGATGTACATGGTACAGAGACAAAGGTGGGAACATAAGTGATACCTTAATCAGTTAAAAATGAAGATTCATTGATTTGGTAAGTCTACGAAAAGAGGTAACTATTGTATGACATGTTGGATGTACCCCTACTACCAAAAACTGTTGAATCAAGGGTTTATGGTACAAGAAAAAGAATAGCAACAGAATTTTCAAATATTGAACTGAAACTGAAAAAATATAGACTCCTGAGGAAGGTGTGGTGTCATATAGGAATAAAGTGAGACGCTAGCATTTGAACATCGATCGCCAGTAAATAAAAATGGCAAATCTCCATATAGTATAAATAGAGGTATTATGCTGTTAGAGGGACTTCAGTCATAGCTTGGTCTGTAAACTCTTGATTGAAGCCAACTCTATTATTGTTCTAGGCAAAACTGGAGTGTTACAGATCATAACAATCTTTTGGTTGTCTTATTTTCTGTTTCATGTATTAATTTTGGTCGGAATAATATACTTATGTTTTTAAGTTATCTTTTTCTTCGTCACATTATGTAGATGTGACCATTAGAAAACAATGTGAAATACATTCTTTTCTGGTATTTTTCTTTCTTAAAACAGGCCAGTGGATTATATTTTTCTTTCTTTTATTAAAATGAATGTTCAAGTTTTTTTGATTTAGGAAATAATGCACTTATATTTGACATTTGACTTATAGTTGTGACAAAGTCAAGCATCATCATTCTCATAAAGATGAATTTAGGTTTGTAGGAAGGTAGACTATATCATGTCATTGAATAGGAGGTGCCCGTGGTGTAATGGTTATCGTCGCGAGAAATGTACATGGCGACACGAGTTCAAATCCTGGACGAGATTGGTTGCATTTCACATAGCACTAATACCCTTGGGAAAGGTATAAATCCGATTATTCTCCCTCCAGCTATGGGTAAATAGTAGGACAGACTAGGTTCTTCAGCCTTGGTGAGGCAACTAGTCTAAGAGAAGGAAAACTCTGAATTCAAACCTGTTAAACTCCGCTTAAAAAATTGACCTTGTGTCATATCCTGCCCGAGTGGTTGGTAAATATGATATGATATCATGTCATTGAATTCTTCTAATTTTATCAAAACCTTATATCTGCCAGTCTTCTTGTGATGTACAATGATTTATACTTCTAATCTTTGGATATCATAATTGAACATTATAATATTGTAAACGGAAATAAAGAAAGTGAGAAATTAAAATTTAACATTTAAATGACTGTTTCTTATAAAGAAATTAGGGTTCTGTAAGATGACATTCATTTTCTTTTTTTTCATCTATTCAAAATTAAAATGTAAATTTAAATATTTATTTGAAACTCCTCAAAGTTCTAAATCATTTTCAGCTCTTTAGATTTCTAAAATTATCTTTTTAAATTTCAATCAAAATAAGGCCAGCCATTTTTTTACAGCAGTTTTGAATAATTAGCTGATATGAATTGGTGGTTCATGAAGATGTTTTGTTTTCAAACTTTTGAGTATCTAGAATTTCAAATGGTTCAGTTATATGCTTATAAAATCTACATTAATATTTAAAAAGTAATGTATTTTCTATGTTACCTTTTTTTTTCTTTGTTTTATCCTTCCTTTTTCTTGTTTTCTTGTTAATTTCTAATGGTATTCACATTTTTTATTTATTCTTTTCTCTTTGTCTCTTTTCTTCTTAGTCTTTTGCTTCTTCCTTTCAACCAATTTTTCTTTCTTCCCACAATTTATTTCCTTCTGCTTTTAGCTTTAATCCATTTATCTTTTGTTTTTTGTTTTTTTAAAATGATTTTATCATTGACATTATGATGAATTATAATCAAGTAATGTTTTCTTCTATTTCTTCAGTTTCAAATCTGGAGAAACTCTTCATGTCTTTAGATTCAAAAAAGGCAATGAAAAAAGCAAAGTTTTTAACATTATTTTCTACACTTAATTTTCAACAAATGTTAAAAGCAAATTTTGTTAATAAAGAGAGAAATAATTCTTGCCATAAAATGTTGCATCAAAATTTTGATATACCAGAAAGTATCTGATTTTTTTTCATCTTCTCTGATGAATGTATAAAAAAGATTGATCAGAATATGTCTGTCCTATCAGCAAATCTTTAAGGCAACATTGATAGTTCTTATATTTGTTGATAACAAAAGAAAGGATTCTTGGCACCAATATTAATGTCAATAGGCCAGAAAATAATTTACTATAAATTAGACCATCTTCAGTTCATTCTTGAAAAATGATGAGCGGTAAATGTAAATAATGTGCCAGGAATTTTCATTCATTTCCTAATATTCATTCTTTTTTTTTCTTCTCATTATTTTGTATGTTTCATCTTTCCTTTATTTTTCATCTTTTCTTCTTTTTTCCTCTCTTTATTTTTCTTTTCTTTCTTAATTTTTTTTTCAACTTTATTCTTTCTTTCTTTTTTATACTCCTCTTTCCATTTTTTCTTTCTCTCATTTTTTTTCTTATTTTACATTTTTTTCTTCATTTTCTTTTCCTGTTCCCTTCATCTGCAAATAGTTTTTCTCTTCTCGTTCTTTCTTTATTCTTCTTGTTCTTAATCTTTATATTTTTTTTCCCCTTCTATTCATATCTTCCTAATTCAAAATCCATCCTTTTTTCCTTGATTTTTCTTATTTCTTTATCTTCTCATCACATTTTTGTGTTTTTCTATAAGCTTTTTTATTCTAATCTTTCTATTCTCTTTATCTAAAAACATTTTTTCTCATCTTCTACCTTCAAGACTTTTGACTCAAATCTTCACAGCTTCCTTCCTCGGCCTACCATTAAATAAACGTGCACATCTATTGATTGGCCAAGTACTTGTTGGCCATTATCACTTGAATCTATAATTGTCAGATGATGCTTTCCAATCTGCTCGCTATTTCAATTGGCTTTCTTATAAAATTATACTATCTACACTATATGCTATCTTTCTCTTTTCAATACACTTCCTTTCTTTCTTTCCTTTAAACTCTCTCTCTCTGCTTCTTCATGCTTTTCTCCTTTTACCTCCCCCCTTTTTCTAACAATTTCTTCTTTCCTCACTCTTTCTCTTTTCATCTCCTTAGTTTCTTCTGTAATTATCTCTTAAATTCTCTCTTTTTATTTCTCCCACTCTCTTTTAACTTTTCTGGAATTTTCTTATTTTTCTTTGCCATTCCTTCTGGCATCAGACTAGAAAAAAAAATAAATAAATAAAGCCTTATTGCTTCTTATAATTTGATTACAAAATCTAGAATAATTAGTTGGCATTGAGTGATTTTTCAAATTTTAGAATTTCCTCTAGAAAATTTTTTGAATCCCTTTTAGCTAAGAAAAGAATTGAAAAAGGCAAAAAAGAAAAACTTTCACTATGACATGAAACATGAAAAAGTATTAGTTAAGTAGCTAATAGAATTTCTATCCACACACATTCCTGATTTGTTAAATACAAATAAAATATTCATCATACACCAATGTACTTGGACTAATGTCCTTATTTTAGTTATTATCATTATTATTATTATTATCTTGATGCTTCGGCTATTGTATTATTTGGTCACCTTCAGTTTTTGTCTGTTTTGTATCCTAAGTGATTGAACTCACGACTCTTTTTACTAATCTCTTTGTCTTATGATTCTTCTTATGAAGAATCATTGAATAAAGGAATTTGTTCATCATTTTTACAAGATTACTGGATTCAACATATTTTTAAAGAAATCTTTAATGTACAGTGATGAAAATGATATAATGAAAACAGCAAAGATGTTAACTTTTATTAATAGCATATATGCATTTTATACTTGGCAATAAATGTTTTCCTGACACGACTACTATTAATTACTTTTCTAAAGTATCTGTCTCGATCAGGTAAAAAGTCAAGGCTTGAATCAAAAGCACAGCTAAAAATCCCTTCTGCTTTTCTGATTTTTCTAAATAATGTCTGAAAATTTTTGTTAGCAATTAAATATTTACACTGAACTGTTATAAAGAGTTATTTGTACAATAAAATCTACATAACAGAAAAGAGATTTACTACTTATATTTGAAAAATTATTTAGAAAAATATCTTTTAATTTGAGTGACATTTAAGAGAATTTTTTTTAGTATTGTTTTTTTTTGTCTTGATTGTTTGTTCTAACTAAGCAATAATGCTATGGAATTATTTTACATTCGTAGCATGAAGAACTGCCAATATTCTTACTTATTAATATTTGATTAAATATGATTTTTTTAATTTTTAAATTTTGTTTGATTTGTTGCATCTTGTAGTAACATGGCTTCTGGCTTATCATCCTATTAACCAACCCCTCCGCTCGGGCAGGATATGACACAAGGTCAATTTTTAAGCGGAGTTTAACAGGTTTAAATTCAGAGTTATCCTTCTCCTAGACTAGTTGCCTCACCAAGGCTGAAGAACCCAGTCTGTCCTACTATTTACCCATAGCTGGAGGGAGAATAATTGGATTCATACCTTTCCCAAGGGTATTAGTGCTATGTGAAATGCAATCGGTCTCGTCCAGGATTTGAACTCGTGTCGCCGTGTCCATTTCCTACGACGATAACCATTACCCAACGGGCACCTTATCATTGTTTATCGTTAGAGATACCCTGTTGACGAGAGTGCCTTTTTCTCCATAAGGAAATAAAAAGAATCATTCTCCTGGGTCAGATAAGTATGCATACCAAATTTGGTAGTTGCTGATTAAACTGATTGGCTGTCTATAGAGGACAGCCAAAGAAACTTTTCCTAATTATTGATATAGATATTATGAAAATGTTTCAGAAAGACTATAATCATCTAGTTACATGATGGAAAGAGATAGGGCATAAAGTCCATCATCTGACCTGTCTGTTATGTTTAGTTGATTTCTGTGATAGATGTTACCTGTTTGTAAATAGAATTCATCTTCTCATGGGGGTGTACTCTTGATATAATGGTTAAAGCGATGGGCTGTGGAATCGTAGTCGCGCTATTACATTCACTTTCGGGCAAATACCCTTGGGGAAGGTATGAACCCCCTTATCCTCCCAGCTATGGGTTAAATAGTACCACTACTGTTCTTCTAGAAAAATGGCTTTGGCATTAAATAACCTACAATGGTTGATATGCCATTAAACAAAGAAACGAAACGAAACCAAATCATCTTCTCATTTTCTGCTTCTTGTCTTAACTTTTGAGTAAATTTTGTACATCATTTTCAAATCAGATGTTCATTCAAGAACAGAACTGCCATCTTTGACTACCAAAATGAAATCTAACCATATCTGACATCTACTGCCAACGCTTCTTCCTTTTCCTTCCATGCTTTTCTCTTTGTCACATTTTTTTTTTTTCTGTGTCACTCTCTCTCTCTCTCTCTCTCTCTATATATATATATATATATATATATATATATATATATATATATATATCACTTATCTTATTTGTTTTTCTTTTATCCTACTCAGGTTTTCTTAATTTCTTTCTTATCTTTTTCTTTTAACTTTTTCTTATTCTTTTAGAGAAAAAGTAAAAGCTGATTATGTTTCATTTAGACTTTTTCTGTAAATTAGTGCACTACTTCTTTTTTTTTTTCTCTCTCCTTGTATTGCTCACCCTTTTCTTTCTTAACATGAATGGATGTTCCTAGGGCCTCGTTGCTCTTTTTTTTTAGCAAAACACTTTTTGCCTTGGCCTTGACTAGAGGCATTTATAGCATAGATAGAATATTTTAAAGTCTCAATTCTATTTTATCGCATATTTCATTTTGAACTTTTAATGTTTTGTCAGGGGTCAAAGAAGTTGAATATTTGATGCTATTATTAAAAGGAGTAAATGTTCTTTTTTTTTTCTATCACCATTTAATATTTAGGGTACACCAAAAATACGTATACACTTTATTAGGCCTTATGAATACAAGTTTTATGTTTAAATGATGCATTATTATTTAAAACATCTAATTTGAAATGTTTACTCCAAATGAAAAATGAATATTTAAATAAAGGAATTACATAAAAAATTATTTCGTGTTGAAAAAGATAAGCATCTTTGTCATGTTATTTACTACTATTAATTTGATACTTACAATAAGGTGTACTCAAGGAGTATCTTTAAATAGTTTTTATATTATGAAGTGATGATATCTACTCTATCTAGATGAACCACTGCCAATTCTCAAAATGTTTTGATCAGCAGTTATTGGTGAAACAGTGGATTGTGTAAGTACAGCACTTTCCATACTCACCAAATCTAATTCTATGTAACTTATTTTTTGTTTCTTAAATTGAAAATTCATTTGAAGTATAAAATTTGAGGATGTTGAGGACATTAAAAGAAATTGCTGCACAGCTTTTTTTTTACCCTATCAAAAGAGGAATTAGAAGCTTTTTAAACAATAGCAAACTTACTGGAATAAGTGCTGAATGCCAAGACAACTATTTTGAAGGAAATGAATGTTTCATTCGTTGTTCATTTCTGTCTTTGTAAATCTACTTTCAGTCTCAATACTTTTTTGAACATACCTTGTATGTATGTTTCTAAAATTCTTTATATTTGTAAGTATATAAGCATAACCCAACAAAAATAGCATATCAAAGTGTCCTTTTCATTAGAGCAGGATACTTAAAATGGTCTAGATTAGAAAAAAAAACCCAACCCAAATTCCACCCAGTTTGCAGCTGAATTTTATGTTGACTGCTTTCACTTTGGAATACCAACGTTCTTGATATATCAAAGTAAGGAGTCCTTGTGGTGTCATAGCCAAAGTGCTCGGCTCTGGTCTTGAAATAAGTGACTTTTAACTCCAGTAGTGCTATTGCATTCACTTTTGGACTAATGCCTCTTGGGAAAGGTATGAGCCCCCTTATCCTCTCAGCTATGGGTTAAACACTATCACTGTTGTTCTTCTACAAGGATAGCTTTGGCAAAGGTTGAAATGCCATTGAAAATAAAGATATATCAGAAATAACTATGAAATGCTGATTAGAATCCTTCATTCCTTTTTAAATTGAAGCATCAATATCATTATGGACACTGTTACAATAGCAATTCAACAAGTACATGTCAACTTATAACTTAGAAAAAAAGATGTGATAGACCATTAAAATCATCCATACAATTTAATGTTTATAAGTGAGAAAAGTTTCAAATTTAGTTTCTGATTTTTCACTGATTAAATCATATAGTTCAATAATTAAAAATCAATTGATTTGTGGAACTCTTCAGAATTTTTCAAAAGTATAAAAAAAGGTGGGGAACTTTTTTGTTCTTTTTAAGTCTATCATGTTTAAATATCACACAAATTCCCCAGATGGGAAATTTGAATATTTAATGCTTTTTCAAAATTGCTTTGTAAATTTGTACTAATTGTAAAAAAATTTACAAATTAAAAAAAAAAATGGTTCAAATCAAGAGGTACCTTTTTAAAAATTCTATTTCAAATGTAAACAAAAAAAAATGTAATTGAAATATTTTACATTTTTTATTCTTAGCTTTTTTTTATTGTAAGGACACATTTTTATTTTTTAGCTTTTTTTTTATTTTAAGGACAGATTTTTATTCTTTAGCTTTTTTTTTATTTTAAGGACACATTTTTATTTTTTTAGCTTTTTTTTTTATTTTAAGGACACATTTTTATTTTTCAGCTTTTTTTTTATTTTAAGGACACATTTTTATTTTTTAGCTTTTTTTTTATTGTAAGGAAAAATTTTTATTTTTTAGGCTTTTTTTTATTGTAAGGACACATTTTTATTTTTCAGCTTTTTTTTATTGTAAGGACAAATTTTTATTTTTTTGGCTTTTTTTTTATTGTAAGGACAAATTTTTATCTTTTTATCTTTTTTTTATTGTAAGGACACATTTTTATTTTTCAGCTTTTTTTTATTGTAAGGACAAATCTTTATTTTTTTGGCTTTTTTTTTTATTGTAAGGACAAATTTTTATCTTTTTAGCTTTTTTTTATTGTAAGGACACATTTTTATTTTTTAGCCTTTTTTTTTATAATACTTACCTACATTTTTCAAGTGTAAAAAAGAAAAAAATAACAAAATTTATTGGGAAGCATTGTTCATCTATAAAATTTTTTGAATGAATATTTTTTATATTTCTAAGAACAAAATATATAGATTTTTAATCAATATAACTCAAAATCTTAAGGGAAGGAAAAAAAGGAAGAATATATTTATAGATTAAAGAAATACTTTTCATTTGAATTGATAGAAAAATTTTCTACCTAAAAATAAGGACACATCTTAATTTTTTATCTTCTTTTTATTGTTATATCTTTATCAAGTAAAAAAGAAAATAAACTAAATGAAAACATTTTTTATTACTGTAACTCAGCAGGCAATTAAGAACTAAATTAAGATTTTTGTCATATTTTAAAAAAAAAGCCTTTAGAAAAATAAAATTATAATAATATTTCAAATTGCTCATGAGTTTAGAGTTACATTTTTAAAATGTTTTAAATGTAAACAAAAAAAAAATTCTTTAAAAACAAATTCTTAGATTCTTTTTTCATTAGGTTTTTAGTGAGTAAATTAAAATTCGAATGAAAAATATGCTGCTTTTTCAAAAGTTATTAACTAAAAAATTGTTCTGTAACTAACCCTTTTGCCCTGTCAGCTGGGGCTGTCGAATACATGGACAGCATCTCTGCAGAGGAGTAAGACCCTCACCTCAATGAGTGTCCTAAATATGATACTAAAAAATCTGATGGTGAAGTTCCAGTAATGCTGGAACTTTGGGGAATGTGGAGTACCCCTTCATTGCCATCGCTCCCTGATTCACTCTGGCCAAGAGTGATAGCACCTATGGTTCAAATAGAACTAAACTATGTACTTATGCTAAACGGAATTGTTTGAAATAGAACTGTTTACATGTATAAAAATTGGCATTAATAACCTACAATGGCTGATATGCCATAAAACCAACTCAAACCAAACTAATTGTTAATTGGAAAAAAAACTTTTGAAAATGTTTAAACCTTTCATCAGTATAGGTTTAGATATTTGTGTATATATATATATATATATATATATATATATATATATATATATATATATATATATATATATTGTTTTAAATGTAAACTAAAAGAAAAAAGATGAGTCATAAAATATAATAAAATTTTTTATTTGAATTGATAGGTGAAATCTTTCAACTACAAATAAGGACACATTTTTTATTCTTAGCTTACTCTTCTCTTCCACTCAATCACTGGTGTTTCTAAAATCCTTTTTGTCTTGTCATGGACAGAGTACTTCTGCTAGTAAATATATATGTGTTTATATATATAAACAAAGCAACAAATCCCTGAAGATAGCTGGATATAAACAGCAAATTACCCCCCCACACATTTTAATCCCAAATACTTGCATTTTCTTTAATTTTTATAGACTAATTTTTCTACTTAACATGATCTGTTGGAAGGAAAAAAAGAAATCAAAATTTATTAAAATCATTTTCAAATTTGAAAATATTTTTAATAATAGCCAAGCTTCTCATTATCAAATGAAATGTCATTGAAAATATTTTATTTTCATTCACTCAAAATCTAATCAAAATATCAACCCCTCTGATGATAACCTCTAGCTGAAATCCATTTATTAACATTTATTTATGAATTGTTTAAATTCACACTTATATAAGGGAAGTTATTGAAAAGTTTTCAAACTGACCAAGAAAAGAATTGCTGTTTGGTATTTTTACAGGAAAAATTAAAGAAACTTTAGAACCAATTTTACTAGGTTTGATGAACCTAGAGATAAATATCTTTGTTGGGCTGAGAACTTTCAACACCCTAATGTATGCATATATTTGCCTTTTTTTTAAGGATTGGATTTCAACCAGATTTTATCAGATTTGTATAAAAATGAACTTAAAACTCAGATAAACAACAAATAATAACAAAATGTTACTTGTTATTTTAGTTTTAATTTAATAAAAACTTTAGTGAAATAACTGAATGAGTGAGAAAGATACTAAAAAATAGTTTGTACTGTGCAATACAGTCCCACCTTGTTTTGTTATAACTTAAACATTAATTTGTCTTTTTTTTACTTTTTTTTATTAGGATAAAATAACCAACAGAAAAGCAGGTACTGAAAGCAAAGTTATGACTCAGTTTGTTTGTTTTTTTTTTTGTTTTTTTTTAAGTTTTTAAAGTGAACTTCTTGTCATGTTTCTCTATTTTGTTTCATGCTAATAAAGAAGAAAACATTACATGACATTTTCAGGTTTAAATAGTAACTTGTTTTTGATATTTGTTTCCTTTTTCTAAAAACAAATAACTGGTTTAAAGTAACAGTTTTTGATATATTCACTACTTATATGGGATTGAATACTTGGTGTTTATTAAACTTAATCACTATCCCATGTTTTTTGTTGTAATCATTTACAAAGCTTAGTTTGGCACAAGGCCAGAACTATGAGGAACTCAGTGAAAATTGAACTTATCAATAATGGTCTGCTAACTAATCATTAAATCATATGAGGTTTTTAATGTTAGGGAAAATAAGGTTTGTCTTTAGAAATCTTCTATGATTAAAGAAAGAGGAATAAAGAGAAAAAATGTATGAGTTTCTATTGAAATACTTGCCAACATTTACATTCATTCATTTATGTAGGTTTCTTTGCACTGATATTTGTGTGTGTGTGTATATATATATATATATATATATATATATATATATATATATATATATATATATATATATGAAAAATAAATACAACACAAGCATCACAAAATAGATTCATATGAAATTTATTATGCTAAAGGACTTATGATGACTGTGATCTTATACATTTTTAACTTTATTTCAACTGTTCAACAGTTTTAAAAAGCAATTTTAATCATTTGTCTAATATATATATATGAGTCAGGTCACTTAAAGAGTGTTATTGCTACCATGTAACTCAGTACTATCTACTTCATAGTCCAGTGATCACTGATTAAATCAGTTCCTCCATTAAGGGGTAGAGAGTGGAGGGATAAAAAGTAAGACATGTCAAAGGGTGGATGAAACCCCCTTGTATAGTCAATAACCATCTAGTGCACTTATACTATGATAGCCATTTGATAAATCATTCATTTATAAGAAAGACATAGATTTTTAAAAAATGGGAGTGATAGATCTCTAACATTTGGACACTGATCTTAAAATTGTGACTTCAGTATTTAGACTGGTAAATACATAAATACTTGTGTGTATGTGTGTATATATATATATATATATATTTGTATATATGTGTGTATTTGTGTATATATGTGTGTATATATATATATATATATATATATATATATATATATGTGTGTGTGTATGTGTGTATATTTCTGTATGCATATGTGCGTATATATATATATATATATATATATATATATATATATATATATACACACATATATTCAAATTTTCTCATACAACATGTGAAAACACATGCAATAGCCTGTCCAAATCAGCCACCAACTAGGAGTGTTACCACACTTTCAGTGTCTAAGGTGATACTACCATCCTCGGTGCCACCAGCAACAGAGAATGAAAACAGCGTTCCTATTAGTACCTTAAGTTCACAATGATGTTAAATACGTTTGCTTTCAGATATGTTTATAAATCAAGTAGAGTGTTCACCAATGGCCCGAGAGACTGGGGTTCAATCCCAGGTCAAGTCATACCAAAGACTCAAAAAATGGTACTTGATGCCGCTTTGCTCAGCACTATAAGGTGAGGATTAAGGGTAAAGTGGAGCAATACTAGGAATGGAATAGCGCCCTCCCCTATACCTTGGTGTAGTAGCTATTGAAAAGGAAGCCTTTGGGTCATCCTTGACTAAGATCGCCAACTTTACTTACTATATAATGTACACATTTCACTTGCACATGTTAGGCTGTAGTAGGGCATGCTTTTTACTTTTGTTGATTTGATTGATTTTTTCCTTTTTTTTTCCCCATGACTGGGTCAAAGCATTCAAAGCAAAGGTCATATATAATTTTAGCAAAAAAAACCCCAAACATCCGCTGTCTAATGGGACCCTTAAGGATAAATGAAAGTTCTTGGTCAAGATTTGTCCAAATAGCTTTCTTGTTGCCTGTGGGCCACTGGATTCTTGGCTTTCTTAGAATTTCTCCGGGGCGTTGTCAGTCAATAATAGGATCCTGAACACTGTAGGTGTAGTCCATCATTTGATTTATATCCTCTCATAGAAGAAATACGTTGTTTGCACCAGCTATGCCTTATGGATACGTAAACATTGCAAACAGTTAAATCTTCTGCTGCAACCACACATTGTAGCCGGGTCCAGTTCAAGGTCGTTTTCTTTAAAATCAGTCTGACGGGTGATATATTCTCCCTCCCTGCTACAGTCAACCTGAGGGAATTCTGTGTCTGTTGTACACTTCATGATTTAATGTAGTTTCTTGTCTTTCTAAGATGTCACTCCAGATTTCTAGAGGGTCACTTTGTCTTTCCGAAGAGTCATCTTGCTCTCCAGAGAGTCTTGACATTCAAATTTTATTATACAACGTGTGAAAACACATGCAATACCTTATCCTCATCAACCAACAACCAGGGGTGATGCCACAGTTTTGGTGCCTAAAGTTGTACTGTCACTCCTGGTGCCACTGGCAACTTTTTTTTTCACTTGTGCACGTTAGGCTGTGGTGTCACACGCTTTTTATTTTGGTCAATTTGGTTGTTTTTCCTTTTTTCTCGAAGAAAGTGTATATAATTTTACAAAAATATATGTGTATGTGTGTGTGTGTGAATATATATATATATATATATATATACACTTTAAAATGAATAGGTTAACAAGTGAATTTGTTTTGAGGTTATTTTTCTTCAACATGTGTTTCTGATGTTTAAACTCTTCAGGATGTTAATAGTTGATATGAGTGTTCCCTTTGATTTTTATAGTGGCGACTGTTTTGATAGGTTTGTGGTTCTTTTTAATTCCAGGATTTGTGTCTGTGAATGTTAAGTTTGAGTTAATTGTCCGTGACAAATTTTGGTCTCTGCAGATTTTGTTTCTCTCTCTGTTTTTTTTTTTTTTTTTTTTTTTTTTCCAAGAGTGTATTCTGTGTGTTAGTATGTCTGCGCGGGTGTTTGTATCCATGTTTGTGTATATACTTTTGGGTTTTTTTCTTTTATTATTCTCCTCCCCCTAAATAATCTGATAGTTGACATGCCATAAAATTCAATTGACTCCTAATCTCCTTCCCTGAATGATTATGTGTATATCTAGTGCATGTAGTTAAGTTCTGTTTAATATAGTTTTGCATTTATCTATGGAGTTTTTTTCTTTTATTTGGGGGGGTAATGTGTAGTTAGTTTGGTATATTGGCATTATTTTAAACATTCCATTATTGCATTCGTAAATTTGTTTTGAAACGTAGTTTTCTAGTAATTTAATATTACTTTTGTGCAAGGCTACTCTGTTATTTAGAGTTTGCGTTGACCCTATGTATACTTTTTTACACTTGCAACATTCGATTACTTAGACTACGTTTTTTGAATTGCAGCTTAATTTTTTTTTTTATTTATTATGGATGTTTTTTGTTTTTCGAAGATATAGGATTTTCCTTTTAAGATCATATTACATACTCTACATCTTTTATTCTTGCACTTTGTGACTCCATGCGTTGTGTGTATTTTTTTATTTTTTTAAGGATTTTAGAGTTGTCTCTGGCTTTTAGTGACTTTTGTTGTATCTCGTATTTCTTTAATTTTGTCATTGTTTTTAAGTTTTTCTAGATTTTTTAAATTATTTCTTTGAATAGTTCTGGGTTGTTTTTATTGTTTGTTGCGACGTATACAAGGGGTTTTTCGTTATGTTTTTTGAGTTTCGTAGTTCTTTTTATGGTGTTTTTTTCCTGCTAATTGAATTACATCCACAAGTATATTTTTTTTCCAAAATACATCTTTTAGATAAACGGGGAGGATTTATATTGGGCTCTTTGAAACTTTTTGGGTATGACAACATCGTATTTTCTCCCCCAAGCGACCAAATCAGATCAGACCCTGATTCTCTTCCACTCCCCTCCTCAGCTACAGTATACATCTTGATCACGTTACCTCTAGCCAGGGGCATTTGAGTTTTGTTTGACCGCTACCTTTATAAGATTCCGTCAAGTTTTGGCTCGAATTTGGCACCACAATCCTATTGTTACCATACTAAGATCATTGAACTATCTGTGGTAAGTTTTAGTTTTTCCAGTTTAAGAAAGAGAATTTTATTGTATCCTTTTTGGAAAGTCTTATCTGCATTTATCTTTTGTGCACACACAACAACAACAACAACAAAAACTAATAGTTAATATAATTAAAACTAATTTTTACCTTAAAGAATGAATAAAATTTATCAGTTTGCTTTAACGTATCTGTCAGTTTATTGAAGAAAATTTACTCATGGAAAGAATAAAAAACGTAAAGAGGGGAATCCCACAGTTGCTCCCCAATAAGAAAAATCACCGCCCTATACCGTCACTAATTCATGTTGTTTATCCTTAAAATTTGATTGGCAGATACAAATCAATAACAGCATTCCACTGGCGATCACCCTACGAAAACCTACGTGAGCTGTAACCACCTATCGAAAAACAATCACACAATTGCAAAATTAAAAAGATCGTCAGTTGATTGAATTAACCAAAGCCGTGACTCTTAAAATTACTTTCAGTTTAAATATCATTTTTCAATCCACGTTCTCTTTGTCTTTATCCACAGACACTTTGCTGGTTTCTCAGCAGTTTCTGATATATTTTGAATCGCTTTATTTTTCCTATTTCCGGTCAGTTCGTAACTTATCAAGGCTTTATTTAAGGATATTGCAGCGAAATTATCATCGCCCATTTTCGATTGATGTGCAGTCCACAAATTCTTGATATTTAGTTCTTTTCGTTTCGTTTGCTTTCTCAACATTATCTTCCCAAGCCACAGTTAATTCAAGCAAAATTATTTGCTTTGTTGGATTAGAAAATATGACTATGTCCGAGCGTAAGGTTGTCTCTACTACGTGATCGGAGTATTTCTGACTTCCCGGAACCACTCTCATCTGCTAATCTACTGCTGATGAAAGCATACTGGGCACCTCTTTGTTTCTGTGTGGGTTTTTTTTTCTTTCCGGCCTTAACGAACTGTACTGTTCAGTTTTAAGCTATTAACGCACATCGCGGTGTCAGTTGTGTCTGCAATTGTCTTTGATATCTTGTCGTGGCGCCAACGATACCGTCCATCAGACAAGGCCTTAGAACATCCGCTTAATATATGCTGAAGTGACCCTCTACCTGCACATAGTAGGGAAGTTTTATTCAAAGTGTGGGGATTTGTGGGACTTGGCAATACATTGTATACTGCCGGCATCAGGAACTTCAGTTGGTTATAATTAGTTTGATCGTTTTATTCTCCGTTTTATCATTTCCTTATCCAAGCTCCTTGTTGGCTTAGCCTGACCATCTTTGTCATTCTTCTTTCTTCTAGTCCTTTGTGAATCTCTTCTTGTATACGGTGATGACGATTCTCTCCTTTTAGTGTCTGTATTTATAGTCTGGACACATAACCCAAGCCTGTCCGTCTTTTGGCAACTGCACCTACGAGGATTTTTTGTCACAAACGTTCTTCTGCCATCTTTAAGCTCCTCTGTGACATTCCAATCTCAGCACGATCGAACCGTGATATTCGCTTCGCTTACTTTTGGGTCGATCGAACCTTTATACTGCATTTGCGTTCTTGTTCTCCTAACATAATGTTCTTCTACTTGACTGCTGAATGAAACTTGTAAAGCATTTGATTTTCTGTATAAGGCAGCCCTACTAAGACATTTAGGAAATCCAAGCTCACATTCTCATTGATCTTCCTTTCCATTCTTTCTACTGTTGACCGAAAATTCGTAAATTACCAGCGGCCACAGGACTCTCAGTAGAATTGTATGTTGCAAATCCACGCTTTGAAGTGACCGGGTAATTCAGACATCAACCTTACTTAACCAGGTTTGAAAGTCTTTCATTTTTTCTTTAATTGTTGTATTATCTCTTAGTGTGCAACCAAACTTTTCTCCCCAGACTTTTAACTGACTCCTCAGTTAACGTTGAGATAGTCTCATCGGATGCTGTGAAGCGAATCTGTTCAGCTAACCTGCCTTGCAACAAAACAAGTGACCTTGATTTTGCCGGATTGAAACTCATTCTCACCCACATGATGAGTTCTTCTAGCCCTTTTAATATTCATCTCCTTCAAATTACAGATGGTACGGTTATTGTCATGTCATCCATGTAGGCTTTCATGAATTGTAACCTGACTCTCGTTTTTTGTTACTGGGCATCTGTATTCTTTTTCAG
>OY757935.1:77506584-77618018 GCA_963585895.1 Sepioteuthis lessoniana
TGTGCCATAAGAAGTTCTACCATTTCAGATTGGAGTAGACCTGGTGTTAATGGCAATGAAGGGGTACTCTACACTCCTCAGTATTAAATAAACTTTAACAGTGTATGTTGTTTAGGGTCATGCCAGGAAAGCCTTTTATTTTTGTTGTTGTTGAAGGCAATTTTACAACTATGCAATGGGATGTAATTGGTATATTATTAGCATTGTCAAATGGGCAATATTTACTTGGTGTAGCTAAATCTTGAAAAAGCTTACAAAGTTTTGCTTTATGTCTGGTTTTCTTTCTATGCATTGATGTTGTACATATACTTACTCCTGGAACCCCCCCCAGCTGTAATGCTTGTTATAAATGTTTCCCCTAAGGTCATACATGCTTGAAACAATTATAATTACATCTTCGTCCTAGTAATCTCTCTTGATATTAATACACGTTAATTATCTGTCAGAGTATGAAAATATTATATCCATGCATCTGCAGTCTCCGTCTAGTATTGAAAACCTTTTAATATATTAACTTCTTATTTATTTCTCTTGTCTACATCAGTCAAACATTTTTTATCTGCATCAAATGGAAAGTATCTGATTAACTGTATTCACAGAAACATATTCTACTGTCTATAATGGTCTTTCACCTTAAAGAAAAGTACAGCTGTTGATTGAGATTTACTTAAACTGTAGGGATTCTTATTCTTAATTTCTTGGATAGTATCAAAATGATTATTATTATTATAATTCTTATGACTTTTATTTTGCCAATGAAGATCCATGATCATATTTACCCAACCCCTCCGCTCGGGCAGGATATGACACAAGGTCAATTTTTTTAAGCGGAGTTTAACTGGTTAGAATTCAGAGTTTTCCTTCTCCCAGACTAGTTGCCTCACCAAGGCTGAAGAACCTAGTCTGCCCTACTATTTACCCATAGCTGGAGGGAGAATAATTGGATTCATACCTTTCCCAAGGGTATTAGTGCTATGTGAAATGCAATCAGTTTCGTCCAGGATTTGAATTCATGTCGCCGTGTCCATTTCCTACAAAGATAGCCATTACACCACGGGCACCTCCGCAATGAAGATTCATGACGATGTTTTTTGATTGGTACAGGCATACTGGTGATGGATGAAATATTTGCAAGATAGACAGGACTTGCCACAGTTGTTGCAGGAGAAAGTCTGAGAAGTTTTAAAAGGTGGGAATATAGGGATTTATCTTGAAGCCAGTGTAGGGAAATTTTGTTGAGTGTTGTGTATGTTGGACTAGCCCCATCCTTTATATCAAAGGGTCAGCTGTCATGGCAACAATGATGTTCTCAGATTCTAGGTTGGAGTGTCCCTCTCTTAGACAGTTATTGTAATTCACCTCCCTTGTAAATATGCTTCTGTGAACACAGTTAATCAGATACTTTCCATTTGATGCTGATGAAAAATGTTTGATGTAGACAAAGCAGTCTTGTAGCTAATTCAATGTCTACTGAATCTTGTTAAGATTATTTACTCTCAGGTTATGATAAAAGCACTGATTCCGAACAGATCACCAAATTTAAAATCTGTCAGCTGGGGCTGTAGAATATGTCAACTGCATCTCCCACCCTTCTCTCTACAAGTGACCTGGATATAATGAAACCATCTGAGGTTTCGGTTTCAGTTTTGGTCCTGAAGCTTTGAGGAATGTGGAAAACCATTGCCATTACTCCCGTGTACACTCTGATACAGAATGGTAGTACCTGTTAGGGTCCCATCTATGAGTCAAATTGAACTAGTGTCCTGGGTATGACACTAAACTGCATCTGATGGTGAAGCTCCAGTCCTGGATTTTGGGGGGATGTGGAGTACCCCTTCATTGGCATTACTGCCAGGTCCACTCTGACCTGGAATCATAGTACCTGATAGGATCTCATCTATAGATCAAATAGAACTGTTAAGCCATTTAACTGTGTGCAAACAAATGACTGATATTGAATTGCTAGTGTTACATAGCAATATGTGAAACCATTTTTAACAGTGTACAAACGAGTTCTGGGTTGTTTAAAATGTTACCTACAGATTATTTGTTTACAAATTATATATATCTAATATGCATATATGTATAAAGAGGATTTGGCGTTATGGGTTGATATGCTATAAAACCTAACCAAATGTAAACAGTCATTAGTGTGTCTAGTACTTAGTACTTAGGAGGTGCCCCGTGGGGTAATGGTTATTGTCGTAGGAAATGCACACAGCGACACAAGTTCAAATCCTGGACGAGACTGATCGCATTTCACATAGCACTAATACCCTTGGGAAAGGTATGAATCCAATTATTCTCCCTCCAGCTATGGGTAAATAGTAGGGCAGACTAGGTTCTTCAGCCTTGGTGAGGCAACTAGTCTAGGAGAAGGAAAACTCTGAATTCAAACCTGTTAAACTCCGCTTAAAAACTGACTTTATGTCATATCCTGCCCGAGCGGAGGGGTTGGTAAATATGAGTACTTAGATGGATCACCATTTCGGAACAGGAGATACTATAAGCAACTTGATGTCAATATAACAGACAAGAAAACTTAGTAAATAACAGCAGTAAAAAAAAACTTTGTTCCTGTAAGAAAAGTGTCACAGCAAGAGAATGTCTCTTAACAATAAATTGTAATCATTAGGAGGCCATATTGCTGCAATATAAATAATCATAAAAAATCTAATTTTCCAAACTTTAAAAGGAATAAAATGAATAAATTGTCTTCCTAAGATAATTATTCATATCTATTAAACATTGTTAATTAGATTTATTTGTAGCTCTTTAATAATTTTATAACATTACTATTTAAGACCAACAATCCAGATAAAAAAAACATTTGAAATAATAAATCTCATTTGATTATTTAAAAAATTTTTTTACAGAACTCCATGTAATTTTTTCAGAATGATATCAATTTAATATGAGATGATGTCAAAAATATAACTGATATAATATCTCTTTTCTATTATGTGGATTTATATTTCATTGTACTGTTTGTAGCAAATTTTTTAAATGATAACAAAGATTGTAAAATAGACCATGTTCAGAAAAATAAGTTGAAGGAAATTTTGATATTTGATATTTATGCTGTGTTCAAATCTTGATTTATTAACCTTGGCTGGTACTTTAGTAGTCAGTCCTACTAATATTAAACCCATTATACCTAGTCATAACTGAAATGCAAATTAAAGAAAATCACTGTTAGAAGAAATTTAACACCATTTAACATTTTCATAGGGTCAGAAAGATGCTCTTATTAAAGCAGCTAAGATATAAATTAAAATCTTTAAACTTTTTTCTTAATTCAAATGTAATCAAACAACCAGATTTAAGTTTATGACCTTTGTAGAGTCGGCTGTGATGGTTGCAGTCTAGCAGGAGCATTAGCAATACGTATGGCCTGACGTCTGTATCGTATCTGTCCGCTACTATTCTGTGGCAGCTTATGTATTCTTACATGTACGCTGCATGGGCATATACAAATATGCATATCAATGAGCTGGCGGTGTTACCCTGTCAAAGCGTTCCTGAGTAATGTTCTTCCATCACCACACATGCTCTCTCCTCTCATTGGACCACAAAATGTTCAGATTGTGGTCACGTACCAGGGTGCTTTGACAGTGTATGTGATGTACCCTGCATCTGTGGGGTACTTTAGTGTTATTTTACTAAATCAAATTATTTATTTTTTTTTTTTACTAGTTTCACTAAAACTCAAGATACTTCGTCTTTATGTTCTGCTTTTACCCAATCAAGCTCTGCCATTTGATTTATTTTTGACTGTTTTATTTCTTCAAATTTTCCCTTCAGTTGAGAAAATTCTTCCTGTAATTGGCCAACATATTTGGTTAACTTATTAGTTTCATCCTTCTGTGTTTGGAAGCTTTTCTGAGATTCTTCTAACTTTAAACTCACTAATAAAAGGATCTCTTTAAGTTTTGTGATGTTTGAATCCATGTTATTCCTGGCACCAGATTTTGGCAATGTTCCATCTGGTGAGTCCACATGAAGCTCAGGCTTTCCATAATGGTTCTCAACAGAACTGTTGCCACCATCAGCTGCTGCTGCTACACCAAGTTTTTCTTGTTCCACATCACCCTCAATCTCTTCAAGATTGTTGTTTATTGTGTTGTCAGCAATATTGGGTGGAATGTCCTTTATCTTATCTGCTTCATCCTGGGGACTGACGTAAGTGTCAAGGTTTTCTTTTGAAAGCCTCAATTGATCAAATTCTGGTTTAGCATTTCCATCTCATTGTGCAGCTCCTGCTTTTCACATTCATGCTCTGTAGCTTCCTTGACGAATGCATCCATTTTATTACACTTGTTGCATACTTTGTTCCATTTTCCCCTCCTGTTGGCTGTGCAGTCTGACCACCAATGCATTGTTCTCTCCATCTGCACCATTTGTGGGCGAACCACCTCAAGTTCCTGCAGGTGGGTCATGTCCCTTTCAAGCCATTCATAATTGGTCATTTGGTTAAATGATATTGATGTGCTGCTAATAAAACGCGGGCATTCTCTTCCAGATGCAGGAATGTGGGTGTTGGTTTTCCTCTCCAGTTCACTTTACTGGATTGACCAGTCCTCCTGGGACCCTTTGTATACTCTGGCTGCAAAGATACAGGACTCCTCCCTCGTGCTGATTGCTGCTGACCTGTTACTAGATCCCCTTTTCGGTGTCTGACAAACCCTTGCAATGTGCCCGACTATCCCACTATTAAAACAGACCATCTTGGCTGCCAAACAGTCCCTATGGTTCCTTGATCTGTTGGGATGTGAATACCTTCCATATCCTCTGCAAGGTTTGGTGAATTGTGGGGTCGGTGAGATCCTAACTTCCTGGGACTGCTTCTTGTAGTTCTTCTGCATTTTGGCTGTTGTAGTGCAGTGCATGTTATTGCTGAAATGGGGCGGGGAGTTGACTGGTCAGTCATTTCCATTTGTCATTTGACAGGTTATGTCAAATTTTTGTTGCAATGTAATGAGGATTGCAGCTTCTGCCAACATTTTAGTTTGATGGTCTATGTTGGCGAGTCCTGCTACCATTTGTCCAGCCACCATGTCACTAGAGTAATCTATATGCTGACCACAGTCTGGTTTGTTGAGGCAAGTGACAAAGAATTTGCCAAATTTTTCTATGGTCCTTAGCCTAGCTACAAAATGTATAATTGACTCCCATCTCCTGTCTCATTGTTTTGTTGGTGGACTTCTTTGCGGAGTCCCCTTACTGCTACAAGCCTTATGTGTTGTAATAATTGCTCTTCTGTAGCAGAATTCAGTGTCTTGGCTCCCAGTAGCCTGTTCAGTACTTGAGTACATGCTGCTCTGAGCTCATCTCGAATTATGGCCGGGCTTGTTTACAGGCACATCGCCTCCTACCAATCCCATGTGTCCATAAATAGGGCCCAATCACCATTGAAAGAATCCAGTTCTATTGTTGGCCTTTCAAGTTTCCGTACGGAGTTGTTTCTGCTTGGCTGGTAGTGAGTCCCTTGTTTTCTTAACTCAGTATTCTCTTTTTGGGGTTTTATCAATTGTTGCATCGAATTTAGGTACAGCAGAGCTTCTGTAGTAGTTGGCAGTAGTGTAAAGTCTTCCATAGTTTCAAATCCTGCCCGCAGCTTCATGTAGAGTCGGCTGAAGTTGACAGTGGTAGTTGCAGTCTAGCAGGAGCATTAACAATACATACGGCCTGACGTCTGTGTCGTATCTGTCCACTATTGTTCTGTGGCAGATTGTACATTCTTACATGCAGACAGTGTGGGCATATTTTCATTGCACCTGCATGTGTATACAAATATGAATATCAATGAGCTGGCAGTGTTACCCTGTCAAAGTGTTCCTGAGTAGTCTTTTTCCATCACCACACGACCTTAAATCCCTGTCTTTCTCGATTCTTAATGAAAAAATGATCTATGGAAAATTACTATGTCACCTAATGTATTTTTTTTTCTTTATCCATCTGCCTATTATTATGTAACTCAAGGACGACTCCAACTGTGGTTACGAAATTTCTTTAATTAGTAATGGGGTCTCAGAGTTTGTTTCTTGCCCGTCGATAGGGTTTAGAATATACTGACTGTATCTCTGACAGAGGGGTCAGAATCCCAGAAAGGGATCTCCTGGATATGACACTAAACTACATGTGATAATAAGGCTCCAGTTTTTTGTCATTACTCCTAGGTCAATAGGACCATGTGCAACCCCCCCCTCTTGAAACAATTAAACAATGTAAATATGAACATACAATGAATGTGATTCCCTAACTGGCTCTTCATAACTCATTTGGTTAGAGTAGCTGATACATATAACCAGGCTTTCCTTAAGCAAAGAGCTTTGATTTTATCATTTTAAATCTACGCTTTTTCCTTATTGTCTTGATTTGAAGGAAGATACAAAAAAAAAAAAAATAATAAAAAAAGGGCAACTAAAAATTAAGATGAAATACTAGTAAAAATGAATGGTCAAAAATGTTTCATCTCAAAATAAGAATACTCTAAGATCATTCAATGGGATTTGTTTTATTGTTATTAAGATGTTTTTCTATTCTAGTAATTATTAATGGACTTGTGATTTACAAAGCAATTTGTTACAATAAAGTTCATGTATTTCAGTAGAGTATAGAAAGTATATCCAGTCATTTTATATATATATACATATATATATTCTGTCCAGTTAAACCGGAGTTGGGAATAATTCCGTCAGGACAAAAAATCATTCAACTATGAACATTTAAATTTAGATCTGAAAAAGTCCTGTTATTTTTGGTGTTATTGATTCATATCAATACCCATAACAGGATGGAAATAAATTTATAATCCTAATGTGACCAGTTTTTGTTTTTCTTAAAGAAATATATATATATATATATATATATATATATATATATATATATATATATATATATATATATAAAATACACCTGTCACCTCTACTCATATAAGGTGGAGCAGGATTGTTGGAATCCTGGTGTTTCTCTTACTAATAGATTCAGGAACCTATCCGAAAGAGTACAATAAGTAACTGAGAATTATTGTAATCCTAAACAAGCATGCAACATTTGTGAGTCTGTTTAAGTATTGAAAAGTATCAATAAAGAATTAGAAAAGAGTTATAAATGGACCCTTTATTTGAAAATCTATTTCATTAAGACTAAATAGTCATCTAACCAAATATATTAGCCATTATAAAAAAAAATTTCCTTTCAACTATTATATACACTGACAGGAATTATCATTGCCTATGACAAACAACTTGAAAGGTAACAACATTAAGTACTGCTCAATGCCCACATATACACAACCTAATCTAATTTTTCCTCATAGCCAATGAATATTTAAAAGGTGTTTATTCATTTTTATGATAAACTGTTTGCTTTTTGTTTTTCTTAAAATGAACCTTATAAATAACAATAAATAAACAAACCAAATAAATCGGGTCACTTAATTATTCATTATACACAATACTTAAAAAAAATCATTTCAGAAATAAAATTGTAGATGTGTTAGATTTTTAAAATGTACTAATAAAAAAAACTGTCAATATTGTTTGCTAACCTTTACTCAACTAATTGTGGTTTAAAAAAAGCCAATTTTGTTATAAGTTTCAAGATAGAAAACAGCTTTATTTGGATAACTAAGCAATTTGATTATAATTGCTATCCACAAAACAATCACTCATTTCCTCATATTAAAAAGACCAGATTGGAAATGAATAACAAAAAGACCAGATTATTTTTTTAGTTTTTAATGTTTCAAGTTGAATCTATAGATTTATCATTCTCATTGAGCAAGAACCACTAATTTGGCCCAGATGTAAGAAACAACACCTAGATATGAATAATTATTGTGATGAATGACATTTCACTGATGTAAATGGCATTTTATTATTATTATTATTATTATTATTATTATAAAGTTAATTTTGCCTTGTAAAAGATTTTATGATCTTTTGTAGAGAAATATTTTTAGAAATTTAAATGAATGACACTTAAGAGATTTGTCAATTTAAACAATTTAGTTTTCGTTCCTATTGTTAATTCCAAGCAACAAAGTTATCTATTTATTCTAGATATTCAGTAGAATACACTGACTGCCCCTCTGCCCCAGGGGTAAGACCCCCCCCCACGAGTGTCCTGTTTATGACACTAAACAATCCGATGGTGAGGTTCCAGTGATGCTGGGACTTTGGGGAATGCAGAGCACCCCTTCATTGTCATTGCTCCCTTCATTGTAGCACCTGATAGGGCCCTATCTATGGGTTAAATAGAACTAACAGCATACTTATGCTAAAATGAATTGTTTGAAATAGAAATGTTTTAGTCAATTAAACCGTACTTACATTTAAACTGCGTGCTTATGCTAAACTGAGTTATTTGAAATGGAACTGTTTTTTAACATTGAAACTGTACTTAGACTAAACTGATTTTTTTAATATAGAACTGTTTTGACATTTAACTGTGTGTAAACAAAATCCGTACTTATACTAAGCTGAATTAGCTGAATTAGAACTGCTTGACTAAACTGAATAGCTTGATATAGAAATATTTTTTAGAATTAAACTGTACTTACATTTAAACTGTGTGCTTATCCTCAACTGAATTGTTTGAAATAGAACTATTTATGTTATATACAAGCGTGTGGTTGCAAGAAGAATAAGACTGACAAGTTTTAGTTTATTTTGTTTATTGAATAAATACAATAAACAAGTGGATGAAATATATGGCCAGCTGACGGGGGAAGGTCTATTCGGTGACAAGTGGTTGCTTTGATCTGGTCGAATGGTGTTGTCGGGTGACGCTCTTTGCACAGCCGGGGATTCAACTGGCATGTGACCTCTGTTTGGCCTATTTATATGTTCCCAATTTCAAACACCAGCCCCAGAAAATACTACTTGTGGAAAAAATATGATTGGTTGAAAAATAGACATTTTTTTATAGCTGAGAATTTTCTGGAGATTTTGGATAGACTATGTGCAGAGTCTATGCACAGAAGCCATGATTTTCTCAATTTGACACTGGTCGTTGTTGGGTCAACATCTGGTAGCTGTTATTTTCTTCTACAGTGTTGATGTCTATAGGTCTGTGTTTCGTATGTTTTAGAAGTTAGGTGTGTGAAGAGTTAAGTGGGTGAATCAGAAGAGAGTTGATGTATTTTATTATAACATTTGTATAAAAATGGATCTGGCATTAAATAACCTATCAAGGTTGACATGTCATAAAACCCAAACAACCAACCAATCAGTTTCACCTACAGTATTTAATTGAATGTAAATTATTATTATTTTAGTCCAACAATTTAATTTTTTCTTCATGATTAGTTATCTTACAGCAACATGGTTTTCTAATGATTAGGATTTATTGTTAGAAACCTTCTCTTAATATGAGCTTTCCCTCTTTCCCTGTGAAAAAAAAAGATTTTTTTAATGTTATACGTGGTGCATTCAATAAGTTTCCAGACTTTTTTTGTACAGGCATTTAAGATTGTCGTAGACTCTTGAAAATTCACTATGTTATTGCTATACATCTTATGAGATGACTGACCAATTTTTATGATTTCAGGTTTAAATGAACAGCTACAGCAGAAATTGGAATACACCCTACTAAAGCCTGATTGTCACAGCTGGTGAATTTCCAAAATGCAATCTGGATGTGAAGACACTTTAGAAGAACAGTATGCAATAAAAATCTATTTTAAGCTTGGAAAAAATACCACAGAAATGTATGGAATGTTTCAGACTGCTTTTGGAGCATCTTGCATGAATCAAGCATCAGTTTTTGAGTGGCATAAGAGATTCAAGGAAGGCAGGGAGTCTGTGAGGGATGATGAGAGGTGTGGGAGGAGTAAGGAAGTCAATACAACAGAGTTGATTGGCCAAAGGTTTAGGGTTAGGGTTACTATGTTGAGGTTTTAAGGGAGTTTAGGAAGAGATTACGTCAGAAGAGGCCAGCACTTTTTAAATCAGGTTAGTGGCATTTCCAGTAGGACAATGCACCAGTCCACAACTCCATCCTTGTCACAGACTATTTGACCAAGATGGGCATCAAGACAGTTCCTCACCCTCCCAATAGTCCAGACCTTGCTCCCTGTGACTTTTGGTTATTCCCTAAGCTCGGAGGCTATTGTTATGAGACAATTGAGGAGATGAAAGAGGCTGTGATTAAGGTCATTGACATGCTCACGCAAAAAGATTTCCATGAGGCCTTCCAGAAGTTGTTGGAACAGTACAACAAGTGCATTGCAGCCAGAGGAGGTTACTTTGAAGGAGACTAGAGTTTCATGTGTGTACTATTAATAAACGTGGCCATACGAAAAAAGTCTGGAAACTTATTTAATGATCCTCGTAACTTGCCTTGAATACTATTGGCATGCATACTACATTTAGTAGCTTCACACATCAAACCGTTTGGCTGTCTCAAAACAGACAAACTTACTTTTCCAAATAATTAATATAGATAATACTGTATAGTGAAAACATTAATGAAAATAAATTTATGCTTTTTCCTTTCTTTCTTCTTTTTTTTTTTTTTTTTTTTTTTTTTTGAATACTTTTATCAAAAGTAAAATCAATATTATGAACATTGTGATCAGTTTCTTATGAGCAGTTTCTGGTGAATGACCTTTTCATACCTTAATCTTTTGCTAAGCTAGAAAATTACAAATCACCATATGAAGTAAGTAATTAGTAATGTTTAATTCAATGGGAATTATTACTTTTTAAAAGACAAATATTTTTGATATTTTGAAATTTAAATTCTGTATAATAACTTACACCATGCCACAATGTGGCTACCAACTGAATATTATTTATTGTTTCATGACATCTAGATAAAAGACTTCCTTTCCCGATAAAAAAAAAAAATGTTATTTTTTTATTTTTTTATTTTACCTTCTCAATAATTATGTATATTAAATTTTTGTCCTGGGTATGACACTAAACTGCATCTGATATGAGACTCCAGTTTTGGAGTTATGGGGAATGTGGTGTCACTCATTCATTGCCATTACTCTCAGATCCAGTTTGACCCAAAGTGGACTTGTTAGGGTCTCTTCTATTGGTCAAATAGAACTGTTTAAAAATCATTTCTATTTGATAGGACCATGTGCAAAAAAAAAAAAACAACCTTAATAACTGAACACAAAATGCAAATATGCACATACAATGAATGTGATATCCTAACCTGTAAGTATGAAATAACTCTAGAAAGGTTGACATGCTATTAAAGTTAATCAATCATAAATTTGTTAGTTTGACAGACATTTGTCTCTCTATAGAGAACAGACAGATAAACTTCTTCAATAATTGATATAGATTCTTACTTTGTGAGACTTAATTTTTTTTATAAGTTTTACACTTAAAAAAAATGAATTACAATTTATTTTCTTTTGGTTATCTATGACATTGAGAAGATTAGCAAAATTAAAACAAAAACAAAAAATACTGGCAGATTCAGAATATGAGAGCAGGTGAAAAATATTTTTTTAAAAGTTTTTTTTTTTTTTTTTTTTAATCAACAATGCTAAATGTTTTTGTTTAATTTAATAATTTTGTCTGAAATTAGGGAAATAAAAAAAAAATGTTTATTTGCTCTCGTGATGTAACAACATAAATGGTAAATAAAAGTAAATAAAAGTCAGCTTTAAAGAGAAACTAAATTAACTTGAATATTAACTAAAGTTCAGAATATATTTGCAAGGAGAAACAAATGTTTTATTTTATTTTTTTGTTTTTTAAAGCTGTTGGCAATGTTTCAGAAACTGGCATAAATTTCTGTCTAGTTTTGTTTTATTCATAAATCTATACTTACATCCAAACACTTTCTGTCTTGTTACTCAATCTTTTATAACATTTGGCAGGCTTAGTTTTGTGTGATCACACACACACACACACACACACACACACACACACACACATATATATATATATATATATATATATATATATATATAGCATTCTCTTTCTCTCTCTCTCTCTCTCTCTCATATATATATAAATAAATACTTTAGATCTCTGCAGAGATCTAAAAGTGAAACATAACATGGAATTATAGTACACCTAAATGGATAGACTTGTGGTATAACTGTTATTGTTAGAGGAAATGAACAAAGTGATCCAAGTTCAAATCCTGAACAAGGATGTTTGCATTTTGCCTAGCACTAATTCCCTTGGCAATCCAACTATTCTCTCTACAGCTATGGTATAATGGTGGAACAGACTGGGCTTTTTAACCTTGTTGTGGTAACTGAGCTAGGAGAAGGAAAACTCTGAACAAAACTAGTTTAGCTCTGCTTAAAAAATTGACTTGCTGTTGCATCCTGCTTATGACAGAAGTGTTGATAAATACATATACACACTATACATCTCTGTCCATCTCTTTTTCTCTCCTTATATATATATATATATATATATATATATATATATATATATGTGTAAAAGAGAGAGAGATGAGGGTGGATCAGTAAGTCTGTAGTTTCACTATAATGTTTTCTCTGCATTGTATAGAAAAGCATTGCTTTTTATGGCATGTCAACCCTTGTTGGGTTATTTAATGTTGAAGTCAGTCTTATCTTTTAAATTTCAAGTAACTATTCCTATTTAATCGTAATAATGATGATGATAATTTCTTTGCATACAGTTACACGGTCTCAAGTATTACAAATACAAAAAATTTGCACACCGTGTGGTTTCACTTATTTCAATTGCCCAGTCAGCTGGGGCTGTAGAATACACCGACCGCACCTCTACAGAGACTGTCACTCAGACTCCAGTGAAAGACCATCAGCTAAAATTGCTGGAGTGAAAAACTTACAAGGAGTATAATAATAATGTTTTGTTATCAATTATAGCTTTGAGTAACTATTCTTAAAAATAATTTGCACACTTTTTTTATGGTTTCAAGTATTTCTATCTAATATTAATAATTTCAAACAGATCTTGGTTGGTTGTTTTTGTGGTATAGCAACCCTTATAGGTTATTTAATGCCAAATCCTGTTTATATATATATATGATTTTTAAATGAATAGTTTGTTGGTAACAATTTTTACCCAAGCCAGGGCTCATTTGTTTGCACACAGTTAAATGGTTTTGAGTATCGTTAACACTGATAGTTTTATTTTTCCATGGTTAAATGGTTTCAAGTATTGCTATCTAACACCAATTGTTCTATTTGCCACATTTAAATGATTTCCTGAATAGTAAATGATTAAACAGTTCTATTTGACCCATAATTAGGACCAGAACAGGTACTACGACTCCAGTAAAGAGTGGATAAGGGAGTAATGGCAATGAAGAGGTACTCCACATTCTCTAAAGCTCCAGGACTAGAGTCTCACCATCAGATATTTTAGTGTCATATCCTGGACAATCATTGGGGGATTCTTACTCCTCTACAGAGAGCATATTCTACAGCCCCAGCCAACTGAGCTGTCTAGCAGATCTATTTGACCCATATATAGGACCCTCACAGGTTCTACCACTTCAGATCAGAGTGGATCTGGGAGTAATAGGAATGAAGGTGTAATCCACGCTCCCTGTGTCTTGAGCCTAACCATTGGATGCAGTTTAGTGTCATACCCAGGGTATCTCCTCTTTTGAGGAGAAGGTATTACTCCCCGCCCCCACTTACAGGTATATTCTAAACCATGCAGGGCATGAAAAGCATTGGGTTAAGTGCATTGACATAGATATATTTTAAAATAAATGCTTTCTTTCTTTATTAGTCTATGAACTTATTGACAAATCTCTCTCTCTCAATACATATAATTGTAGTTTTGGTTTAAATTTTTCAATTGTTGGTTTGTCAATTGATTGTAATGAAATGATTCTGAGATATTTACAACCTTGTCTCTATTCTAAATAAAAATTTAGTAAATATAGAGTATGATAGTGTGTGTGTGTGTGTGTATATATATATATATATATATATATATATATATACATACACACACCCAGAGGATGCAATGGATAAATTGTTGTCTAAATTACACAAAAATAAAAAAACAATAGTATCTCACTTTATGAGATATATTCACCAAAATTTCATGAAAATATCTTGAAATAATTTAGATTAAATCTTTTCAAAAAATATTTATTGGCCTCCAAATTTTGGCATCTCTAGCAAGCCTTTCTGACAATTTCCTTATTTAAATTGGTAAATGCTGCCATTATCTTTGGCTTCAGTTCATCTTTAGTGTGGCATAGAGTTTTGTGGGCCTTTCACTCAACCACACCCCACACATCATAATCAAGGGGATTAAAATCTGGGAAGTCAAGCAGCTAGATGTTAGGGGTGATGTGGTTGTAGAAATCTCCTCATTGCCAAGATTGGGTTCTCTGTTTGTGTGGCATGGCAGAATCCTGTGGGAAGGTGATTGGAGGCATAACATCACCACCACTAGTGACCACCCCAAACACCATAATTTTGATTGGGTGTTAGGTGTTCATCAATGTCAGTTCTTTTTGTGGCTTTGTATGAAAGATACCAAATGTCTTCTTGCCCAGTTGGCTAGAGCTGTAGAATACACCGACTGTATCTCTGCAGAGGGGTAAGACCCCCCCCCATGTGTCCTGGATATGACACTAAACAATCTGATGGTGAGGTTCCAGTGATGCTGGAACTTTGGGCAATGCGGAGTACCACTTTATTGCCATTGCTCCCCGGTCCACTCTGACCCAGCGTGGTAGCACCTGATAGGGCCCTATCTATGGGTTAAATAGAACTAACTGCATACTTATGCTAAACTGAATTGTTTGATTAAACTGAAGAGCTTGAAATAGAAACGTTTTTGACAATTAAACCGTTCTTACATTTAAACTGCGTGCTTATGCTAAACTGAATTATTTGAAATGGAACTGTTTTTTAACATTGAAACTATATTTACACTAAACTGAATTGTTTAATATAGAACTGTTTTGTCATTTAACTGTGTAAACAAAATCTGTCCTTATGCTAAACTGAATTAGCTGAATTAGAACTCTTTGAACTGAATAGTTTGAAATAGAAATGTTTTTGACAATTAAACTGTACTCATGCTAAACCGAATTGTTTGAAATAGAACAGATTATTAACTTAAAAATGGATTTGGCGTTAAATATCCTACAAAGGTTGATATGCCATAAAACCCAACCAACCAACCAAATGTCTTCATACTCTACCTGCCTGATAAAAAACTCATACACTCCCATGTCTCTGGCTATGGACCTGATTGACCTGATAGGATTGTTGTCAGTCATGGCCTGAATCTCACCAACAAATTTTTGAGTTCTTTTTAGAATGAGGCTTCTGTGCTGCTGTACTTTTGTTATCACCATTGGACTCATCCAACTCTTTTTGAATCCTCTGCTCTATCCTAAGGTTGACTCCCAAATACTTTGTATTGGAGCTTCAGGTCTGAATGCCAAGCAGTACAACATGCCATTACCAAATTTATGGAGGCATGAATTGTGTCACAGTGCTAATTTCCACATTGCTGGCCAGTAGACAAAACCTGAAACAAAGTGCATATGTGAAATGAATTTAGAATGGCGACAATTTACCCATTGCACCCTATATACTATTGTTATTTATATATTTACAAGATGTTTTTATTGGCTGTTACTTATGTAAATGTTAATCAGAATACATTATTTTGTTTTATTTTTGGCTGAATGCTTTTTTTAATCTGCACTGTGAATCCAATATTTTGGGTTCTGAGAGATCATGTGAAATACTGGTAATAAGACCTAATATATTAGAAATTCACCAGGCCATTGGCCTCATGAGTAGAGTGTTCGTTAATGGTCCAGGAGACCAGAGTTCAATCCCAGGTTGAGTCATACCAAAGACTCAAAAAGTGGTACTTGATGCTGCCTTGCTTAGCACACTCAGCATTATAAGGTGAGGATCAAGGATAAAGTGAAGCAATACAGGGAATGGAGTAGCGCCCTCCCCTACACCTTGGATTAATAGCTATTGAAAAGGGAGCCTTCGGGTCACCCTCGACTAAAGTCGCCAACTTTACTATTAGAAATTTACAGACTTTATTTTAATAAAGGATTATGGAATAGCTTTAAATAAAGATGTCTGCTCTGTTTAGGAAAGGTCAAATTTGTGTTTTGATCATTCTTTTTTTTTTAATGCTTTCTTGACCATCTCTGCTTTTTACTATTTTCCTTGACCATCTCTGCTTTTTACTGTTTTCCTTGACCATCTCTGCTTTTTACTGTTTTCCTTGACCATCTCTGCTTTTTACTGTTTTCCTTGACCATCTCTGCTTTTTACTGTTTTCCTTGACCATCTCTGCTTTTTACTATTTTCCTTGACCATCTCTGCTTTTTACTGTTTTCCTTGACCATCTCTGCTTTTTACTGTTTTCCTTGACCATCTCTGCTTTTTACTATTTTCCTTGACCATCTCTGCTTTTTACTATTTTCCTTGACCATCTTTGCTTTTTACTATTTTCCTTGACCATCTCTGCTTTTTACTATTTTCCTTGACCATCTCTGCTTTTTACTGTTTTCCTTGACCATCTCTGCTTTTTACTATTTTCCTTGACCCTCTTTGCTTTTTACTATTTTCCTTGACCAGTTCTCATTCTTCTTTCTTTTAAAGTAGTTAATTTTAATTTCTCTAATCTCTCCTTGTTGCTGCAATCTTTTACTCTTATTATTATTTTTGTCACTCTTCTTTGTATGCCCTCCACTCTTAATATTAGACTCGAATTTCCATGTCTCAACACTGGAGCCAAGACCTGTGTACAAAATCCTATCTTAAGATTTTATATATTTTTAAAACATCATTTGCCTCCCTTGAAATAAAATTTTTAACCATCCAGTCAAGCATTCCATTTGCCCTTGTTACAGGAGATAAAATATGATTATCAGCTTTAAATGTATCATCAATAAATAGTTCTATTCCTGATTTTATATCATTAGATAAATTATTTATGAATACGAAAAACAACAAAGGTCGCAGTACTGAATTCTAAGGAACACAGGAGGGTATATATTCTGTGTTTCAGAATTATTGGTACCAATTTTTATTTTCATCGTTTTATCTGTCAAAAAAATATCTTAAAATATTTATATTTATTTAAAAAAAAAAATACTAATGTTTTTAATTTTCACTATTAAACAATAAGATACCATGTAAAATACCTTGTTAAAATCTAAATATATGGTATCTGCATTATCACCTTCCATCAAATATTCATTTGTAATATCAATACTTTCCAAGATATTAGATAATATTGATTTTCCATTGACAAGACCATGTTAATTACAATTTATGTTTTCTCCTATGAAATTTAATGTGATTTCTAATTAATTTTTCAAAAACCTTGCCCAAAATTCATATTAGAGAAACTGGTCAGTAATTACTTTTTCAATGTATCAAATGTTTTTTATATATAGTAAAATTAAAATTGCTGTTTTCCGAATATATGGAATCATTTGATATTCTCTACATTTCTCGTAGCCCAATCGGCTGGGGCTATAGAATACAGTGACTTCACCTCTGCAGAGGAGTAAGACCCCCCCTCCAAATGAGTTTCCTGATTATGACACTAAGCAGTCTTATGGTAAGGTCCCAGTAATGCTAGGGCCTTGGGGAATATGGAGTGTCCCTTTATTGCCATTGCTCACAGGTCCTCTGTGGTCCTGCGTGGTAGCACCTGATAGGGCCCTATCTATGGGTTAAATAGAACTGAATTGTTTGATTAAACCGAATTGCTTGAAATAGAAATATTTTTGACAATTAAGCGGTACTTACATTTAAATTGCGTGCTTATGCTAAACTGAATTATTCGAATTGGAACTGTTTTTTGATATTAAAACTGTACTTACACTAAACTGCGTTGTTGAATGTACAACTGTTTTGACATTTAACTGTATGTAAACAAAATTTGTACTTATACTAAACTGAATCAGCTGAATTAGAACTGCTTGACTAAACTGAATAGCTTGAAATAGAAATATTTTTCACAATTAAACTGTACTTACATTTAAACTGCATGCTGATGCTAAACTGAATAGTTTGAAATAGAAATGTTTTTGTCAATTAACCTGCGTACTCACACTAAACTGAATTTTTTAAAATAGAACTGATTATTTACATAAAAATTGATTTGGCGTTAAATAACCTACAAAGGTTGATATGCCATAAAAACCCAACCAACCAACCATACATTTCTCAAACAATTTTCATTTTGCATTGATAAAACTTTCCTTTGATGATAATGATTTTGATATTTTAGTATGTATTTCATCAGGTCCCTTACTTTTTTTTACTAATATTCAACTTGGATAAATAATAGTTTTGTCTTTATTTCTTATTAGTTCATCCATATTTTTTGTATCTTCTTCATAACAACTTTCCTGTTGTGGATCAAACTCTTCTAAAGAATGAACACATTTGAAAAAATGTTGCTAGTACACCTATCATTTTTTGTGAATTGGATATTTTGATATTTTCTTTAAGATGATGCTGATGTTAAAACCATTTTATATATGTAGTGGTTAGCATTATCTCAAAGAAAATCCAAATAAAAGATATAACTCATATACACGTGTATGATGCAAATGTTGGAAAGTTAAAGACCATTTCACCATTGTATTTTACAATAGGTCTTATTTTTTTATGCATTTAGATTGCAGATCCTCCCATCTAAATTTATAAATAAAAAATAATTTCAAATTTGACAAATTCCCTGAGTTGAAGAAGTTCTTTTGAATGGTGAACAATTAAAATTGTTTTTTTTTAATTCAAATTTTAACAAGCTGGACTCCAATTGACCAAAACTGTTTTGTTTTTTTTTAAATTCAAATTTTAACAAGCTGGACTCCAATTGACCACAACTGTTGTTTTTTTTCATTCAAATTTTGATAAGCTGGACTCCAATTGACCAAAACTGTTTTTTTTTAATTCAAATTTTAACAAGCTGGACTCCAACTGACCAAAACTGTTTTTTTTTAAATTCAAATTTTAACAAGCTGGACTCCAATTGACCAAAACTGTTTTTTTTTAAATTCAGATTTTGACAAGCAGGACTCCAAATGACCAAAACTGTTTTTTTTTAATTCAAATTTTAACAAGCTGGACTCCAATTGACCAAAACTGTTTTGTTTTTTTTAAATTCAAATTTTGACAAGCCTGACTCCAATTGACCACAACTGTTGTTTTTTTTTCATTCAAATTTTAACAAGCTGGACTCCAATTGACCAAAACTGTTTTTTTTTCATTCAAATTTTAACAAGCTGGACTCCAACTGACCAAAACTGTTTTTTTTTAAATTCAAATTTTAACAAGCTGGACTCCAATTGACCAAAACTGTTTTTTTTTTAATTCAGATTTTGACACGCTGGACTTCAAATGATCAAAGCTATGGGTTTTTTTTTGTTCTTTTGTAGTTTACAAATTTTGTCATCTTAGGAGCTAAGCATTCAAAGTGTAAAGTTATAAAGCATTGAATATAAAAATCAAATTAATAAAAGCTTAAAAAGCCAGCACACACTTTATTATAAGCAAATCCCTTGCACTATAGATTTATTATGAGTAATCTAATGCTTTAACCACATGGCTATAAATCAATACACTGTTGTTACACATACAAAGGAAAGAATGCAAATTGTCAGTTTTATGTTGGATAACAAATTCTTAAATGTCATCAATGATGAAATCAATTATATCTTCAACTAAATTTACTTGATATGCCACTGGATATGCCCCTTTTCTTTTTTTTAAAAATCTTCTATGAAATCATTTCAGAATCACCAAACAACATTCATCAAGCTACATCTACTTTAATATCATTAAAGTAGAAGAGTAATCTTTTCACCCAGTATTGTTCTTTCTTTCTCTCTTTCTTCTTTGCCTTTTGATTTTATCATCTATTTTTTCAATCAAATAATGAAACTTTTTATATGAATGTTCACTGATGCCTTCTCTACTATTTGACTAGTCTTCTATGCTTACACACACACACACTCTCTCTTCAATGGTTTTTATGTAATTGCACACAATGATTCAGAAAAAAAATTGTTGTTATAAATCTATTCAATAAATATTTCCTGTTTTTTTTTTAAATAGTTTTTGAAAGGTGTCAAGTAGATTTAGATATTAAAGTATCACCAAGTGCTTTCTTTTTACAATAATGTAAAAGCTATCAAAAGATAGATTCATTCTGCTTGTAGAGAAATATAATAGTGATTCCCATGTGACATGTTGCTTGAATTTTTTGCCAGGAATACAGAATTTTCTCATCCATTTCAAAGCAGTTTCCTCTTTACAATGTTAGTGCTGCTTGGATCTTTATTTTTGGAAGAATCTTGAACAATAATTCTTTTTTAATTTTTTTTTAAAACCTGACAATTCTTACTACTTGTATAAAATAATTTCAATAATCCATTTTATTCCATTCTTTTCTCTCAAAACTCTCTCTCGGTATATGAATAATCCCTAGTGATAAGCATCAGATCATTAACCCCCTACCCCCTGAACCAATGGATCATTTATATATCTGTCAATGAAGACTTTTTGCAAAAGGTGAAGGGAATCATCCAATACTTTATAAATAGATAATGTACTGAAACTCCTTCAAGTTCATGTTTTTTGGTGTTTTTTAAAAATATGGTTTCATATAGCTTCACACCTTTTTCTTCATGTATAAACCTTGTCCAGTTGTGTAATCACTCTCCCATTAATAGCATTTAATGATAGGATATTATCGACTAATGACTGTCCTTTTTTTTTGTTTACTTACATTTCTTTTCTAAAGTTATCCTCTGAAATTCTATGATCAAACAAGTTTTTAGACAAGAGATAATAAAGTTTACAGTTTTTGTATTGATAATCAACCAAGCAAATATTCCTGTGAATAATTAACTGAATCCATCTATGCAAATATTTTTTTGTTTCATTGATGGATTCACACTTTTTATAATAAATCAAACTTAGGAATTGTTGTTGTTGTTGTTAAGGTTAAGTGATGTTGTTTCTTCTCAAGAATATCCACTTGAGTCTCCACTTATTTTTCCTATGAACAAATGTGATATTTTCTTAATCATATTATGATGCAATGGTTAGTGCTGATCTTACAACACATTGATTGTGAGTTCTTATTTAATGGTGTGTAGAAATGTTTGAGTGGGCAAACATGAGAAAATGTATATAAGAATGAAAAATTTTTGAAGACGATTTTTTTGTATTAAAGAATTGGAAAAAAAAAAAAAAAAAAAAAAAATATATATATATATATTATCCAGTCCAGTTAAACCGAAGTTTCCACCAGGACAAAAAAACATTCAACTATGAACATTTAAATTTTCCTGTTAAAGAGCTCAATGTGTCTATTCTGATTGTAATTGTTTTATCCATTAGATCTGAAGAAGTCCTGTTATTTTTGGTGTTATTGATTCATATCAATACCCATAACTGGATGGAAATAAATTTATAATCCTAATGTGACCGGTTTTTGTTTTTCTTAAAGGTGTGTATATATATATATATATATATCCCATATTCCTTGATAGTATTCTATTTCTGTTGATAGTGTTCCCTTTTTAAAAAAAAAAATTTTTTTATCCAACTCTGCATTCGCATATTTTTGTTATGTTATAAAAAACTTTCAAAACTCATTTTTAAAAAAGAAAACACCTTACACAAGCAAACAACCCTTGATGATGGCCTATGAAGGGTCCGAAAGCGCTTGGGACAATTTTGGGAAATTTATCTACCAATCCCAACCTGAAACTAAGACACTTATCAGGAAATTTGAAAAGATCTTAAATAAATTATACAGACAAAATTTGTCTTTATTATTTAATGAAATATGCTTAAATGAATGACTTCTGCCTAAATACACGCACATATATATATATATATATACACACAACATAGGTGTGCACACTTGTTAGATGAAAACAACTATAGCATAATACCACATTCATTAATTGATCAAAAATAAACTGACTATAAAAGCCATTCTATGTTCTATGCTTTTTTTTTTTCACTTTGGTTATGTGTAATAACAACTGGAAAATATTACTATTGTACTTGCTCAGTTAAATTTCAGTTCTAATGAGAATATTGTTCAGATTGATCTTTTATTTCATATCCTCAGTGTATGAGTGAATACAGGTATAAAAATATCATAGATTATCTTTTATTCATTTTATTCTGTGCTTGCTTAAAGGGTGACATCAGTGGCCGTTAAGCTTCATATTGAAGCATAACTTTTTATAGAATATATGTTATAGTAAGTAAGTAAAGTTGTCTCCCTTTAGTCGAGGGCGACCAGAAGGCTCCCTTTTCAATAGCTACTACACCGAGGTGTTGGGGAGAGCGCTACTCCTTTCACTAGATTGCTCCACTTTACCCTTGATACGTACCTTATATTGCTGAGTGTTAAGCAAGGAGGTATCCAGGACCATTTTAAAAGTTTTTGGTATGGCTCGACCTGGGATTGAATCCAGGTCTCCCAGATCATTGGCAAACACTCTACCCACTAGGCCAATGAGCCGGTCTAAATGAAGGGAATTATTCTATAATTAATATGTGATAGTGATTTCTCTTGAAAATTTTTAATGATTTGGGTGTGCACAAATCCAGACCCTAAATTATTGATAAGTTGCAGATTGAATTGAAACTGACTTTATTCTCTAAGTTACAATATGTTAATGCACTTAATGTGCTAACAAAGATCTCTGTATGATATGTAATTATTGCTGTTATAGTAACATACATATAAAAATTGGGTCATAATATAAATTTCAAATGACTTTCTATGAATATCACATCAGCTAGAAAAAGAAAATGTTATATTTTTATTACATGATTGAGACATTTCTAGTCATGAATTATTTATGCAAATAACATATTTCATTTTTTATCATGTTATGAATTATAACAGGATTTCTTCTTTTTTTTTTCTTAACATATTTTTAAAAGTAAATTATGTATTTATATAAATACTGCAACAAAGACCTGAATATATAAAGTTTGTGGTTAATGAATAAAAAGTTGCATTTCTTTAACTGGCTCATTGGCCTAGTGGGTAGAGTGTTCGCCAATGATCTGGAAGACCTAAGTTCAATCCCAGGTCATGTCATGCCAAAGAGTTTAAAAATGGTACTTGATACCTCCTTGCTTAACACTCAGCATTATAAGGTACATATCAAGGGTAAAGTGGAACAATCTAGGGAAAGGAGTAGCGCCCTCCCCTACACCTCAGTGTAGTAGCTATTGAAAAGGGAGCCTTTACTTACCATATTTACCCAACCCCTCCACTCGGGCAGGATATGACACAAGGTCAATTTCTTTTTTAAACAGAGTTTAACAGGTTTGAATTCAAAGTTTTTCCTTCTCCTAGACTAGTTGCCTCACCAAGGCTGAAGAACCTAGTCTGCCCTACTATTTACCCATAGCTGGAGGGAGAATAATTGGATTCATACCTTTCCCAAGGGTATTAGTGCTATGTGAAATGCAATCAGTCCAGGATTTGAACTCGTGTTGCCGTGTCCTATTCCTGCGATGATAACCACTACACCACAGGCCTTTACTTACTTTACTTATGGACACTCAAATCAGATTTGAATTTAACACACTTGATTTTATTGTATCTACTTCAGCATTAGTTTAAATCTGCATTTTAACACCGAAAATTCAGATATATATAATCTACATGATAAACAATGTAGTTTTTTCTGTCATTTTTTTGTTTATCCCACTGTAAATTCTGCTAGGATGAGAGTGTAGTATCTGTGTGTCCTACCTAAGATTAGTATCACTACCCAACACTTTTACCTCGGATGAGAGTGTAGTATCTGTGTGTCCTGTCTGAGATTAGTATCACTACCCAACACTTTTACCTCGGATGAGAGTGTAGTATCTGTGTGTCCTACCTAAGTTTAGTATCATGTCCCAACACTTCTACTTCAGATGAGAGTGTAATATCTATGTGTTCTGCCTAAGATTAGTATCACGTCCCAACACTTCTACCTCAGATGAGAGTGTAATATCTCTGTGTCCTGCCTAAGATTAGTATCTCGTCCCAACACTTCTACCTCAAATGAGAGTGTAATATCTCTTTGTCCTGCCTAAGATTGGTATCACTTCCCAACACTTCTACCTCGGATGAGAGTGTAGTATCTATTTAACTTACCTAACATTGGTGTCACTTCCTAACAGTTCTACCTTGGATGAAAGTGTAGTATCTTAGTGTCCTGTCTAAGATTGATGTCATCTCCCAGCACTTTTACCTAGGATCTGTGTTTAGTATTTGTATTTATGAAATTTAATTGTATATATTACAACAAAAAAAAAAAAAAGAGTAATCTGAACAAGTATTCATATCAGATTATGCTTATTTTTTTATTTACTTATTTTGTGGAAGTTTTTTTTGCTGCTAGCAGATAATTTTTTTTAGTCCTTGTAGAATGGGAAAACTATTTCCAGAAAAATTTGCAGACAAGTCAATTAATCATATTTAAAAAAAAAGAAAAAAAAACAAAAGTGATAATTTAACTTGTAATTGTCATAATACAATAGGATGAAAACAATAACACATTCACTTTTAATTATGATAATTTACAAAACACCCTTTATAGAATCCTACACGACAGCGGGACCTCCTAGCAATGGTTTTATAGATTAACATTGAATTGGTTGATGGGCAGCCTAGAGGAAAATATCTTACATTGAGCTAATGCAAAATAAAACAAAAATATTGCACTGCCTGCAAAAGGTTAAATTATATAGTCAACAAAATGATAATTTTTTATCTGCTGTTTTTCAAATAACCATGGAATCTCTTTTTAGTAGAAATAATACACTGATTCTATATAGAAGTATCAGTGAGCAATACTTTGATTTAAGACAGATATGCTGATCCATAAATAAATATTCCTATCATTTTTTACTGGAAGTGTGTGTGTGTGGAAGTGTGTGTATTGTATTTGGGCAGCAACCCTTCTTCAATGCATATCTCATTAAAGATGACTGACAAAGATTATGTTAAAATAATTTAAAATTCATTTTTTTGTTTGCATATATACAAATGAAATCTTTTGGAGACAGAATGAATGCAGGAGTTGGCTAAAAGGTTGTCAATTTCAAGTGCTTTCAGCTAATCCCTTTCAAGAAATTTTGTAAAGAATTGAGTCATATCAAGTCATTGTTGGTTGGATTCAAATTAATGTTGCTAGGTAACATGTTTTGGCAATTCCTCCTATGCTCACTTTGACTTAGGATTTCACCGACCATGTGTGAACCTTTCTTTTCAGTGGTCGTGTCCATACTACTGTATGGATGTACCACTTGGACACTGACTAAGCGTATAATAAAAAAGCATGATGGCAATTGCACAAAGATGCTATGAGCTATATTAAACAAATCCTGGAAGCAACATGCCACAAAGACCATCCAAATTAGATAAACATGACATACGGGACACTGCTAGAGTAGCAAGGCCAAACTCATAAGTAATGTTCTCTTGTGGACACCTTCACACGGATGTGCAAGTGTAGGATGACCAGTTAGAACTTATCTACAATAGCTCTGTATGGATACAGGATGTAACCTGGAAGACCTGCCGGAAGCGATGGATGATAAAAAAAAAAAAAAGGCGGGAGAAAGTTAGGAAAATCTGTGGTAGCAGCACAGCGTGATGATGCTAATTAATCGCCAAACACAACCAGGGCGTTCTGACCATATTTGTAAGAATTATTGTTAAGAGTAAATTGCTGTATGACAAAATTTTGTTAATAATTATAAGGAAGTATTAATTAGACTAATGGGTGGAGTGTTTGCCAATGGTCTGGGAGACCAAGCTTCAATTCCAGGTCGAGTCATACCAAAAACTCAAAAAATAGTACTTGATGCCTCCTTGCTTAACACTCAGCATTATAAGGTATGGATCAAGGGTAAAATGAAGCAATCCAGGGAAAGGAGTAGCACCCTCTCCTACACCTCTGTGTAGTAACTATTGAAAAGGAAGCCTTTGGGATGCCCTTGACTACAGTTGCCAATTTTACATTTTTTTATTAATTGCCAAATACCACCATGGCTGACTCAGTCAGCTGGGGCTGTAGAATACACTGACTGCTTCTCTGCAGAGGGGTAAGACTGTCCCAATGAGTGTCTTCGATATGACACTAAACAATCTGATGGTGAGGTAATGCTGGAGCTTTGGGGAATGTGGAGCATCCCTTCATTGCCATCACTCCCAGGTCCACTTTGCCCTGGAGAGGTAGCACATGATAGAGTCCTATCTACGGGTCTAATAGAACTAAAATTTGTACTTATGCTAAACTGAATTACTTGAAATAGAACTGTTTTGATATTCAAACTGCGTACTTATGATAAACTGAATTGTTTGAAGTAGAACTGTTTGACTAAATGGAATAGCTTTAAATAGAAATGTTTTTGACAATTAAACTGTGTACTTATGTTAAACTGAATTGTTTGAAATAGAACTGTTCATTTGTATAAAAATGGATTTGGTATTAAATAACCTACAAAGGTTGATATGCCATAAAACCCAACCAACCAAACCACCAGGACATTATGATCATGTTTAAAAGAATTATTATTAAAAGTGAGTTTTCTAGCTTTTATGATTAATCCTTCCAATATTTTCAGTTTTTTACAACTGGATTTGTATAGTTTTCTGTGTTAGTTTAGATGATTTTGTATGGCACTCTGATCCAAAATATGATAGATCAATATTTGAGATAAAGTAGTGGTTGTATGTCTGTCGTTTTTTATGGTTTAGTTTTTGTCAAGGCAAGTAAATTCATAAACAATGTTAACCATCTATGAACCTCTTCAGAATTTGAATGAGTGACCATTTCGGAATGGTAATACTGTAAACAACCTGAAGTTTGAGTGTTAGATTAAGCAACAGAGTAAATTCTAAGATATCTGACCAACAGCCACAGTGTTGAGAGATGACGTCATCGATGGTATTAGTACAAAGTAAATATAAGCAGTTACAAGAAACATTTAAACTTTGAATACAAAGTTCTATTTTTTCCATAAGTAATTCTTAATCCATCTTAATCTTGCAACTCCACATATGCAAGGGGTGTCCTCGTGGTGTAATGGTTAAAGTGATGGACTACAGAATCGTAGTAAGCTAGTTTGTACTCCAGTCGTGCTATTATGTTCACTTTCGGGCAAATACCCTTGGGAAAGGTATGAACCCCCCTTATCCTCCCAGCTATAGGTTAAAAAGTACCACTACTGTTCTTCTAGGTAAATGGCTTTGGCATTAAATAACCTACAAAGGTTGATATGCCATTAAACAAAGAAACCTAAACCTATACCACATATGCAAAGTGAGAAAAGGGAGATTTGCGTGTACACACATATTTGTGTGTATATAATGGAGGTGGCCGTGGTGTAATGGTTATTGTCGTAGGAAATGGACATGGGGACACAAGTTCAAATCCTGGACGAGACTGATTACATTTCACATAGCACTAATACCCTTGGAAAAGGTATGAATCCAATTATTCTCCCTCCAGCTATGGGTAAATAGTAGGGCAGACTGGTTTCTTCAGCCTTGGTGAGGCAACTAGTCTAGGAGAAGGAAAACTCTGAATTCAAACCTGTTAAACTCCGCTTAAAAATTGACCTTGTGTCATATCCTGCCCGAGTGAAGGGGTTGGTAAATATATATATATATATATATATATATATACATATGGTTTGAGTATGAGTCATGGTAATCTTTCGATGGCTGTGTTTTATTCTCATCCTCAGATGCCTCCCTAAAAAATGAGTAGTGGTACTATTTACCAACCCCTCCGCTCGGGCAGGATAAGACACAAGGTCAATTTTTAAGCGGAGTTTAACAGGTTTGAATTCAGAGTTTTTCCTTCTCCTAGACTAGTTGCCTCACCAAGGCTGAAGAACCTAGTCCGTCCTACTATTTACCCATAGCTGGAGGGAGAATAAGGGGGTTCATACCTTTCCCAAGGGTATTTGCCCGAAAGTGAACGTAATAGGGCGACTGGAGTACGAACTCGCGTACTACGATTCCGCAGTTCATCGCTTTAACCATTACACCACGAGGACACCACGAGTAGTGGTAGTTCCCTGATTGAACTATTAGATCATGGCCATTGACCCATGGGCTTCATCTGCTCAGTATTTAGTGAGGTGTGCCGTTGACCCATTGTTGGGTTTATCCATCTTTACATCCACCACGCTGCTTCCCATGGCTTCTGCCAGACATGTGGAACACTGCTGAAGAAGTAAGGGTGAACTCATAAGGGATGTACTCCTGTGGACCCCTTCACACGGACGAGCAAGTTTCAGACGACCAGCTAGAACATATCTACAGCTCTGCACCTATACAGGATATAGCCTAGAAGACCTGCTGGGAGTGATGGACGATAGAGATGGGTGGCAAGAAAGGGTCAGGGAAATCCATGCTAGCAGTATGACATCATGATGATGATATATATATATATATATATATATATATATATATATATATATATGTTGTTTTTTTTTAATATCTTTTGTACCAGATTTGTTGGATTGCTATAATTAGGAGATTGGCTCTTTCTTTTAGTTATTCAGCCCTTTTCATAACCAAAAGCTTCTGATGTTGGACAAATTAATTGATTCTAATGGTATGTCAACTTATGCAGGGTTATTTTATGCTTAGAGGTTATGGAATCATGTTTATTGTATGTCTATATTTACATTTTTATGTACTTGTTTTTTAAGATTTTTAAAAAATTTATTTTTTGTAAACTGTCCTATTGGATAGAAATCAATTTTAAATTGATGTATTGGATCTATAAATAAAATCCTAACAGGTACTACCACTCTTGGTTTGAGTGGACCTGGGAATAATGGTAATGAAAAGTTACTCCATGCTCGCCAGATTTCCAGAACTAAAGCCTCTCCATCAGATGTAGTCTAGCATCATACCCAGGATACCCCTTTTTTTAGAGGAGTGTTTTACCCCTTCTGCAAGGAGGGGGGATAAAGTCAGCTTATTCTAAGCCCTTATAACAGAGCTAGATGTTGAACAGGTTACTATTGTTAAATTTAGATTTCAACATTCTATAATAGCTGATAAAAATAGATTTAAAGATTTGTGTTAAAACCTTAAGGACTTGAAATGTAAAATTTCATATATGTACTCATTTTTATGGCATGGATACATTACTTAGAAATAATTATCAAAAAGAATATCTTTTTAAAAAAAAAAACTCCAAGTGTATTTAAATGTAAAGCAAATGCTTAAGTGCACGTATATAATTGATTAAAAAAAAAATACCTTGTTGCTAAGTTGTTTTAGTGATTTGTTTTAAAGGAAAAATTTTTTACAGCTAATTAACATGGCACTTATGATTAATCTAATGGCCTTTCATGTCAGAAAATGTATCATAGTTCCTGTTTGGCTTAAGTGAATATTTGTTCTCATGTGTGCAGACTTTACTGAATATCATTTCCTTTTGCAAACATTATTAAAAGGTTAACTGGTGCATCTATTTCATTGCATTACCTGGACATAGAATAACATCCCTTTTTTTTTTCTTTTTTTTTTTTTAATTGTGTAGTAGTTAAATTTCTAATTTACTCTGTCAAAAAACTAATTTACAAAAAATTGACAATGAAATGGATATTTAGCATATAGATTTATTTTATTTGGAGCCACATTGAGTGTGGAGCCTATTTTAATGTCAAAATGAACTTGTCTAATGCTATGATTGATTGATTTTAAAAGCATGTCAACCCACTTAGGGCTATTTTATGCTTAAAGGTTAAGGAATTGAATTCCTACTGAATACGAATAATTTTCAATCATCTACAAGACCTTAACAGGTACTACCATTCCTGGTCAGGGTGGACCTGGGAGTAATGGCAATGAAGAGGTATTCCACACTCCTAGATATCCTGAATTATAGCCTCAGATGGAGGTATGTCTTACCCTCTATAGTGGATGCAGTTAGTGTATTTGAAGTCCTGCCAACAGTTATATAAAGCTAAAAGGTTAACACTTTTATTGAAGGCACTGCAAAAGTAATAAACAAATATATAAATCCCTTCTGATTATTTAATTTTTCTAAACAATGTCGACATTTGATTTTGCTGCTTGTATAAAATAGTTCAATAAAAGAAATTTAATCAGTAATATAAAAAAAATTATATAGAAATATAAAACTTACATTCACCATCCTGCTAAGAATAAACTTCAGCCATTTTTTTTTTTTTAACATTTAAAAATTGTCTTCAAGTCACTAATCTGCTATGTTTGTTTAGTCTTTCCCAACCACTAAAAAGATAACAATTTACAACCAATTGCCAATATATCATTTTTGAGATTTAAATGTAACTATTCAGTAAAAAAAAAATGATTAAAAACTATTCTTATTTAAATAATGAATGTAAATATTGCATTTCTATATGATGAGTGTAAATATTGAATTTCTATATGATGTTTTTGTACATTACTGAAGAAATAATTGAACTTTTCTTCATTGAATTATTTTTCATAAGCTCCATATTGCCAGTCTAAAATTAACACCAAACACTTACAAACAGTAATTGTTACTATTAAAGATAAATCCATGTAACAGAAAAGAGATTCACTGATTATGTTTATTATTTTATGAGGTCAATTTTGTTTTGTGATGAAATTCTCTTTGGAGAAAAATATTTTTGATTTAAGTAAATAACAGTTTAGAAATTTTTCAATTTTTTTGTTTAGATTATTAGTCATGTTGAATAATTATTTTACATTTTCAATTTAAAAAACTACCTAGAAAGCTAATTAATAATATTTGATTAAATATGAATTCTTATTTTAGTAAGACAAATAATTTGCTAATTTCTTTTGAAATTTTATATGATTAGTTGTCTCACAACAACATAGCATACCCCTTATTATTGTTTATTGTTAGAGAGCCTTTTTAATGATGAGAGATGTCTTTCATCAAGAGGAACATTTTTTACATTAAAACCATTTTATGAGTCCAATAAGTATGTCTACCAAAGTTAGAAGCTGTTTTACCATCTATGGAATCTAGATAAAAACTCTTTTCAATTATTAATATCAATATTGGTCTTTCATTTCAATTTATCTTATCAAATGAATAGATTAGATGAAGTATTTAAATTTTCATTTATTCCCTCAATTAGTTAATATGAAAACCATTTAACTTTTTCTAAAAGCAATTTATAATTTTAAAAAATGTTTCTTGTTTTCTGTGATGAAAATTACTCTAATGGTAGTGTGTTCACTATCTGAATAGGTTTCTCTGACTGTTGTTAGTCAAATAAAACTCTATTATTTTCTTTTTGTCTCAAAATGTTCTCTAGATATTCACCGAAAAAATATCAAACATAAGTCAAATTAAATATTCTTGTTTAAAAGAAATAATCTTTATGTAAACTTTTAGTTTATGAATTGATAAGTACATTCCTTTAAGATTTCCCATAATTTGATTGTTTTGTGATGTACCTGATAAAAAGTCTAATTAGAGTTGAATGGTGGTGAGTCCTGGTAACTTCACGTTCTTTAATTTTCTCCAAATGAAGAGAGAAATTTTAATTCATATTTTTTTATAGGTTATTTGGTAAGTCTTTGCATCAACATTTGATTACTCACAGAATTTCTGTCATAATTAACAGTTATTTGCATATGGTTGATACTTCTGTTTGTCTATGGGTTCAAGATGGTGGCATCAGTCACGTTGACAGAATGAGAATGCAGGAGCATTGGTTGACTGAAGTCCTTTCAAATCACTTGAGTAAACAAGAAAGCAAAAAACAAAGAGAAGAGAATAAGTTGGAAAGAAAATGAAATTGAAAAAGCAAAGAACTGAAATATAGAAAGATTCAGTGAAAGAGCAAAAAAAAAGACAAAAAACTTTGAATAAGAGAGACAGAGAAATTAAATAGTGTCGTCTATACAGTTTGTCCTTCGTTTTTTTTTTTTTTGCTTTGAATGATATTAAGTAATGCCTTTTTACCCTAACAACATTACTGTATTGTGAGATCGCTTGTAATGTATGTTACATTATATTTTATATATATATAGATAAATTATTCCTTTTCAATCTCAGAAAAGAATATTTTAAGGTAAAGTCCTTTTATCCACACCTGTAAAAAAATAAAGTGTTCTAAATAATTAGAAGATAATGTTAGATGGTATGATACAATTCAGCATCCTGATATTAATTAGCGGCATTTTAATTTTCATATTTGTGCAAAGTTAATTAATTAGCATTTATACTTGAGGGTTTTTTTTTTTAAATTTTCTCAACAGAAACTTCAGTTAATGAGTTTTGATATTGAAATTTATAATGAATAATAAGAAGTGAAGTGAAGATGAATTTTATGTTTGCTGAGAAAAAGATATAAGAATTTATGTTTTTGTTTCATTCATCAATTCAGAAAATAACAGCCTTATTTATTATATTTTAGTCTGTTTAAAACACACACACATAAAGAGAACATCTGACTAAAATAAGCAATTGAAAATTTCTCTCTATAAGGGTGGATCAATAAATATGTAGCCTGACTCATGGTTATTGAATTTGATCTGAAATTTTCATTGAATATTGTTCAATCTATATAATTGATACTCAACCCCAAATTAAGTTCATTGATAAGGAAGAAGATTATGTTGAAAAATATTTTTTGTTGGTTGGTTGTTTAGGTTTTATGGCATATCAACCTTTGTAGATTATTTAAGGCCAAATCCATTTTTAAACCAGTAATCAGTTCTATTTCAAACAATTCAGTTTAGCATGAGCACACAGTTTAATTGTCAAAAACATTTCTATTTCAAACTATTCAGTTTAGTCAAGCAGTTCTAATTCACCTAATTCAGTTTAGTATAAGTATAGATTTTGTTTACACACAGTTAAATGTCAAAACAGTTCTATATTAAACAATTCAGTTTAGCGTAAGTACATTTTCAATGCCAAAAACAGTTCTATTTCAAACAATTCAGTTTAGCATAAGTATGCTGTTTAACTGTAAAAACATTTCTATTTCAAGCTATTCAGTTTTGTCTAACAGTTCTAATTAAAACAAAATCAGTTTAGCAGAAATATGCAATTTAGTTCTATTAAACCCATAGAAAGGGCCGCCCTTATCAGGTGCTGCCATTCCAGGCTAGAGTGGACTTGGGAGCAATGACAATGAAGGGGTGCTCTGCATTCCCCAAAGCTCCAGCATCAATGGAACCTCACTATTAGATTGTTTAGTGTCATATCCAGGACACTTGTTGTAATGGAGGTTTTAGCCCTTTGCAGAGAAGCAGTCGGTGTATTCTACAGCCCAAGCCAACTGGGCAATACACAGAGTTAAATGTCAAAACAGTTTTATTTCAGATATTTCAGTTTAGCATAAGTACACAGCTTAGATGTCAAAACAGTTCTATTTTGAGCAATTCAATTTAGCATAAGTACACAGTTTAAATGTCAAAACGGTTCTATTTTAAACAATTCAGTTTAGCATAAATACGCAGTTTAAATGCAAAAAACAGTAAATTCAAGAAAGCATGGTTTAATTCTATTCAACCCATAGATAGGACCCTTATCAGGTGCTACCACTCCAGGCCAAAGTGGAACTGGGAGTGATGGCAATAAAGGGGTACTCTACATTCCCCAAAGCTCCAGCATTACTGGAACCTCACCATCAGATTGTTTAGGGTCATATCCAGGACACTCATTGGATGGGGGGTCTTACCCCTCTGCAGAAAGGCAGTTGGTGTATTCTACAGCCCTAGCTGACTGGGCAAAATATTTGTTGTTTATCTTTTTCAATATATATATATATATATGTATATATGTATTTTTTTTCTTTCTTTAAAACCTAGTGACACTTGTTTTTAAGTCCATTGATTGTACTGGCCAAGACATCAGTTGAAACGCATGCTGTTCCTCTTTGCTTTTAATGCACCTCTGGTAGAGTTTGCTCATATGATTTGGGTCTTTATATTGCATAAGCACAAATCCTTGACTCACAAGCTGCATTTCAGATGGGATCATGTGATGCTGCACTATGCTATAATAGCTGGTTTGATTCAATTTGCCCTTCACTTGTTCCAAATCCCCAACTTTGCAATTGGCAAAATCCTTCCATACTATAACTGAGCCTCCTCTATGTTTTATGGTTGGTATGATACAGGGGGTTGCAACTCTTTTATCAACTCTTCGCTGGACATAGACCCTCCTATCTGAGCCAAAGATTTCAAACTTTGATTTGTCAGTCCAAAGGGCTTTATTCCACTGTTCTATTGTCCAGTTTATGTGCAGCTTGGCCCAGTGGAACCTTTTGACATTGTTTTGCTTCCTCAACAGTGGTTTATTGACAGCAATTCTGCTATATAGGCCAGCTTCACAGAGTTTTCTCCTAACTGTGGATGTTGACACATTTTTTTTTCATGACATTGGTTCAGTTGTGCTGTGATATTTAGAGCAGTCAGTCTTCTGTCACATAAATTGGAGACTGATGAAATTGTCCTCTGCATCTGTAAAACAGGTCATATCTCGCAAGCAGTAATTCAGCACAATATAAATTAATGTGAGTTCAAGTGGTGGTATAATAAAACTTTTGGAAAACGTTTTATTCATGCTCAATACGAGAGAAGAAAAACACCTTCAAATCAATTTTTCAAAAGATATCAGGTTATACTTAGTTCAAAGTTACTAAGGAAGACTTATATCTAGTATAATAAATACAAACATTGTGGTGTTTAACTTGTTTCATTAGAAATAATATTTTTAGGATTAGAAAGGAATATTTTTGAGGGTGGCCAAATACTTTTAACTTGTAGTGTGTATGTATATAAAAATTTTATATATATATATATATATATATATATATATATTTAAATAAAGTGTGTGTATATATATGTATATATATATATATATATATACTTTATTTAGAATTTTTTTAAAAAGTAAACAAACACTCCTATTTGTTGGGATTCTACCCTAACATAAATGTCCCTTATAGAATAAAAAGAGGGATGGTTCTTAAGTACCCAAACCTCCAAGCAAATATCAGATAGTTTAAAATAAACATATTATATACACTAGTATATTCATACATAGACAAATATATTTCTCCCACTCTCTCACGCACGTGCGCACACACACACACACACACACACACACACAGATTATATCTTTAAGATTGCAGGCATCTTAGCATTTTCGAGATTTTCTAAATCTCTTCCCCATTGTCCGCACCATCTCTGAAATACTCTTTCTAATTGATAATAGACCATTTTCTCTCTTCCAAATCTCTCAGCCCACTCTCTGTTTTTTGAGTAACTTTATACAAACCTTTTGGCCATGCATTTAGATTAGTGCATTTCCATAAATTATTTTGCCAAATGATATAATTGTGTGAGCATAAAAAAGAAAACCCAAATCATATTAAGATTATTGAATACCGAGAATAGAAGATCTGTATAATATAATTTTTTTTTCTTTTTGCTTTTAATTGTTGGCATATTTACATAAATAGTAACATTATAAACACATGGGCACAGGACTTTGTTAGATTGGGCTTAATGGGTAGACAATTGCACTTGAGGCTTGCAAGGATATTGTCTTGTGATAGCATTTTTTTTTTTTTTTTGCATTCTATCTGATTTTGAGCATAAAATCTTCCTCTGTTGTGGTCAGTTTTATATTTTATTATAGTGACACCATGAATTACATTTGTTTATGTGAATTTACCCAACCCCTCCACATGAACAGGATGTGACACAAGGTCAGTTTTTAAATTAAGTTCAATAGGTTTGAATTCAGTGTTTTCCTTCTCCTAGATTAGTTGCGTTACCAAGACGAAAGAGCCCAGTCTGCCCTACCATTTGCCCATGGCTTGTGGGAGGGGAGAAGAGATGGATACATTTATCCATATATTTAGTTGGTTGGTTGGGTTTTATGACATATCAACCTTTTAAAGGTTATTTAATGTCAAATCTATTTTTATGCAAATATTCAGTTCTATTCAAATAATTCAGTTTAGCAAACAAAAACAGTTTCATTTCAAACAATTCAGTTTAGCGTAAGTATGCAGTTAAATTGTCTAAAGCATTTCTATTTTAAGCTATTCAGTTTAGTCAAGCAGTTCTATTTCAAGTAATTCTGTTTAGCATAAGTACGCAGTTTAGTTCTATTTGACCCATAGATAGGACCTTATCAGGTGCTACCACTCTGGGCCAGAGTAGACCTGGGAGCGATAGCAGTGAAGAGATGCTCTGCATTCCCCAAAGTTCTAGCACCACTGGAACCTCATCATCAGATTGTTTAGTGTCCTTACCAGGACACTCGTTGCGGGGGGGGGGGTCTTACCCCCACTGCAGGGGTGCAGTCTGTGTACTCTACAGCCCCAGCTGACTGAGCAAGCATATGTATAGATATGTATTAATAAACTGATGTCTGCATTAATCATCATTATCATCAAGTTATGCTGACAGCACAGATTTCCCTCTCTCTCTCTCCCCATCCATCCCTATCATCCATCACTCTTGGTAGGTCCTACAAACTATATCCAATGTCCACACTCAGCTGATGTAAATAAGTTCTTGCTGGTCAGCCAACACTGTCATGTTCATGTGTAGGGGTCCATAGAAGAACATCACTTATGAGTTTATCTTTTCTTCTCTAACAGTGTCCTGCATGTCTTGTTCAACTTACTAGGATGGTTTTTTGAGATGGGTGGTAAGTGGCCATACAGCTGTTGTTTCATGGGTCTTTGCTTCCAGTATTTGTTCAAGATCATAGCATTCTTGTGTAGTTCCCATCTAGTTTTTTCTCTGTGTTTCGTGGTGCATCCATACAGTAGTATTGACACAACCACAGCTTGGAAGAAATCCTGCTTTATTTTATCAGATAGATCAGACTTCCATATGATTGATAACCTATAGATAGCAGTCCATGCATTCACTAGGCGTATATTAACATCACTTTCAGTTGTTGAGATATTGCTGCTGAGGTACGTGAACTTGTCTGCTAATTTCAGACGCTTGCCACTTAGAGTGGAAATGACTCCTTTTTGTTTAAAACACATGTACTCTGTATTATTTGCATTCACATAGAGACCAATGCCTCCAACTGCCTGCTCCTGGCTATGCAGCAGGGATTCAGCTTGGACAAGTGTATTTACAAAAAGTGCTAGATCATCTGCGTAGTCTGTGTCTGTTATAGTTTCTTCAGGATATCATCTGCTTCTTATCTTTTTTAGTGTAACACCATTTTCCTTTATTAGATCTATTGATATTTGAAGTATATAGTCTAGGCAGATTATAAAAAGATATGGTGGTATTATATTATTTAAAACAGTGTTATTTGAAGATACAAAACTCTAATATTGTATAAACTCATAGAAAAACCTGCCATCTGAGTAAGACGTTAAGTTCTCATGAAAGGCATAATGGTTTTGAATTATATATTCATTGAGTCATACCTTGTGAAATTATGTTGGAAAGAAAATCAAATATTTATTTTCTGTTACTTAAACTGGTTATAAATTACCCATAATACTTGTTATTTTAGCAATACACACAGGTATGACATTGAATTATATTTTTCTGAGTTAATACATGCTTTTGAGAAGTTAATATTCATGGTCTCTCCTGGTGGTCATTGTTTGTACTACAAATGTAAACAACACAAATGTTTTAATATCTTGATTTTCGATTGATCCGAAAAAAGTCATAGAAAACAATTTCTGCTTATTTTCTGGAATAAAGATGGAAAAGAAAAGAAAAGACTAGACACTTGAAGAGGCCAGAATGTTGCATGGATGATAACCAAGGTCGGGTAGTAATGTAAATCATAGAAAAAATTCATAACTTTTGTTTCTGTCTTGCAAATTTCAATTCCATATCTACTTTATACAATTACTAAAAAGATAATGATTTGGTTTATTGTACGTCTATTGTAAATTAAACCATTACTAAAAACCAAAAAGGTTTTATAATTTTCTAAAACTAAAAACATGCTTTAAAGCCCCCTTTGTAAACATAGAAAATTTGGTGGTCATTGCACTAATTGACCTTGAGTTATGCAATGATAGACAAAAAAAAAAAAAGATTTGGTGAATTAAGACCCACATTAAGTTGTTTTGATCTATTCAGAGCTGAAGGCTGTTCCTTTTACTAATCATTGCTTGGTATGAGTCTGGATTAAGGCATATATTTTGATTAATATGATAGATGATCTCTCGTTTTTTTTTTCTTCACGTTATTGATGGTGTTAATCAAAGTCTTTATATTCTGTTAATGTTGGCTTAGAATATATGGATATCTTGAACACATGTTTTATAATTAACTAAGAATTAACTTATACTAGATATCCCCTAAGAGAATAATAATTGATTAAATAAAAGGATTTGGCTTAAAATTTCATGCATTTATAAAAGGTTTCAGATATAATAGCTATAAAATGTCAAGATGATGACGATAATGGTCCAAATAAATTCATATATTATTATGATAATTTCTCATTACAGAGGTACATAAAATTTTGATGACAGAAAATAAAACAATAAATGTATAAAAATTGTATTTATCTTAAACATCAGTCAGACTAATTACAATAGAAAAAAAAAAGATAAGAAATGGAAACTAACTTTACATTATTTGTCTAAATTTCTGAGATGAAGCTTGAAAATTATCATTTCTTAGAATATTTGGACTATTGACCTCATCTTTATTATTATACTCACAATGTTTCAGTTGATACGTCCTTCAGCCTTCTTCAGGTGTTTCATGTTGAACTCAGGAGTCCACACAGAATCTCAAACTGAATCCTTTATTTGAATCACAGGGGTAGACTTTTCCAGTTCTTTTAACCAAGACCGGGTACAAGGGTTAAGTTATAGTAAGTATTCCTTGTTAGTCTTACTTGTCGTTGGGATTGAACCTGTAACCTCCAAATGATTTCACTCAGAAGCACCCTCCAACCAAACACCTTATCCACTGCGCCATGTGTACTTGCTGGACAATTCAAAGTGATAGTGTGGTGTATCAAAAGGAAATAAAGAGTTTAAGAGACAACTTCCATCGCAACAACTACACAGAGAGCATAGTCCAAATATTCTAAGTAATAATTTTTTTTACCAGCTCATTGGCCTAGTGGGTAGAGTGTTCGCCAATGGTCCGGGAGACCTGGGTTGGATCTCAGGTCTGGCATACCAAAAACTTTAAAAATGGTACTTGGTACCTCCTTGCTTAACACTCAGTATTATAAGGTATGTATCAAGGGTAAAGTGGAGCAATCCAGGGAAAAGAGTAGCGCCTTCCCCTACACCTCGATGTAGTAGCTATTGAAAAGGGAGCCTTCTGGTCGCCCTCGACTACGGTCACCAACTTTACTTTATTATCCTAGACTATTAATTAGAAAGGAAGGAGGAGCACAAATGTGTTTTGAGGCATTGAGAGATGAAACTAGTGTTAGATAGGTGAAGTGTTAAATGTCTCAACATGTTTACAAGAGAAAATGCTTCCTATATATGTGTGTATATGTGTACGTGTGTGTGTCGGGGGGGGTCTTGATGTTCTCATCTCGTCAATTAATTCAGATCTTAATTCATTGAATTGATACTTCATGCTGGGTTTATTTACATTGACTGAAAAGTTGCCAATACAATTAAGGATTATACGATGAGGCTACTTTTTCATTTGATATTTCCACAATGTGATGGAAAAACCAATAAAATCTAGTGGTATTAAGTTCTGCTGAGGTGTTTTGGGTTAATGGTAATGATGCTTTGACCTTGAAACCATTTTTGACTCCAGTTATCATCTGATGATGGCTTTGTTAGCCAAACAGATGGGGGGGGGTTGTAGCAGTCTTAATTATGAAATTCATATATTATAATATTCTATTCTTAGTCATCAAGCACTATTTATCTTTTACTATCAACATTTGTAGTTGTAACAATTCATATTGTTACACATGTGTGCATATGATTGTCTAAAAAGCAACCAAATCTTTTCAAAATCAAGTGAATTGGTTTTACATGCAACACTTAATGAGACTTGTCTTTTTGAAAATAATTCCTTCTGCTTTCAATACACCTTTACCATTATTTTTCAAAGTTCTGGAATGCATTCTATTAGTCATTTTGAGGAATGTTGGTTTCATGGCACATTTTCTTCTGTAGTCTGAAATCAACATTTCAAGATGAATTTTCATTTTGAAAACAAAGAAGTAGTCTGGATGGTTGGAATAAAGTGGCTGGGCAATGAGAGTTATTTTGTATTATGTCTATTGAAGTGGAAGCTTGTTCAAATCATTTGGGATCATCTTGAGGAGATCTTCTTCCCAATTGATATTGGGTACAATCCTCCCTATTACATAATGTTACAACATTAGAAAATTTCTATAAGAGATTTTCCAAAACTGAAAAAGCATTTCACACAAAGATTCTTCATTTGTTCAATTTGAGATGGGTGGTGTAATGGTAAGCAAGCTAGACTAGCAAACCTTCATGAGTGAGTTCAATTCTCATTGGGTGCCCCATTCAAGCAAAAAGCTGAGTAAATTACTACATTTTCACTAGTATATGTTGCTTTAAATCTAACCACATCTTATTAGTAGGACCTAGAATACACAGACTTATCCCTTGAAGAGGGGCTAAGACCCCCACCCCAAAAAACAAAGGGTGTCCTGAATATGACATCCAGTAGTAAAGCTTCAGTTCTTGTGAATGTGTGAAGTCACCCTGTGTTCCTATTACTTTCAGGTCAATTCTGAACGAGATTGGGACTATGAGTTACATCTATGGGTGAAATAGATCTGGTTGACAAAATGTTTAAAATGATTTTGAACTACATTGATTTGTCAGTTCTTAAATTATTGATATTGCAACAAAGTATAAAATGTTTACGTAATTAGAACAATTGTGAAAATACATTTTTGTACCATGAATAAAATTGAAGATCATAATTTAACTATGTCCTTGGCATTGCATAACCCAACAAAGGTTGACATGCTGTAAAACCTACCAACCATACAATTTTAACCAATGTTAAAATTAAAATGTTTCTTTGGCACACTGTTATCTGTTTCAAAATTCAATTTCTTTTTGTGGACACACACACACACACATTTGTAGAAATCTTTTGTCTATTTTTAATACTTGTACAAAATGATCCCAAACATTGATTCATATCAATAGTGAAATTAGTTTTATTTATGTTTGAGTATTTTATCATTTTATGGAAAAATATGTTACAAGTTGATTTATAGTCTGGATTTGTGTTGTTGTTGTATATGAACAGGTTTTTCATTGCTTCATTATTTCATAATTAAATAAACTTATAAACAACATTTGCTGTTTTATACTGAAACAGCAAATGTTTATAATAGAAATTGTTGATATTCAGTGAATGTTTTTGACTCTCCTCATATTTCTTGTGGTTCTGTTAGAAATTTTCAAATGACTTATGTTCAATTTATAGATTCTTATCACTTTCACAAAGTTAGTTTTATGTAAACATTATAAGGAAATTATAATGTAAAAATGTATGAATTTTAATATAGAAAGTTTTATGGAAGAATTATAGGAAAATTAGGATGTAAAGTGTAATAATTTTAATATAGAAAGTAGATGCCCTGTGATTTGATTGAATTTTTATTGTAATAGCTGTTAATGATGATATTGATACTTCTATTTAAGAAGGAGTGAAACCTAATTCATAGTTATCTCTGTTGAAAATTTGGATGATTAAAAAAAGTGACATTCAGAAGATATGCAGTCATCATAAAAACTATTATTCACTTGCAAATTGAGCTGGGGATTGCTTTATTTCTTTAAAGTAGAATGATGTAAGTGTATTACACTGATAAAAATCTCTATTTGGTTTTTGTTGGATTAAATTTACATACATATATACAAATATAAAAATTTTAGTGATATGAACAGTGTTGATATTAAGGGACCATGAGTTAAATATCTAAAATTTATTGACTTGATTTTATTATGAAAATACAAGAGAAATTTTTTAAAGTAGCAATTAAAATTTAACTCATAAATCTTACTAAAAAAGTTGCTTGTATAACTGTTAGAAAAAATGGATTACATAGAAATTATGATATATCTGTATTGTCACGTGGTCTACCACTGAGAGGAGAGAAATAAGAAATTTCCCCTACTCCTTCCGTGTTTGAATTGACAGGCCCCAAAGGTTGACCGTTAAAAGAGGAAATTAGAATGTAGGTCAAGCTATCTGTACTCCGTAACCTCACCCAAGTGGATAGAGATAGTAGTCCAAATGAATCGCCTGACAGGGTGAGAAAGAAAAAAAGAGGCCAAATGATTGGCCAGAACCCTAAAGCCGGAAGTAGCACGCTTTTCGTCAGAGGAAAGAGGAATGAAGAATGCAGTTTTTAGGACAGAGGTTGCCGTGAGAGGACGTGTGATCTGTCACCAAAATTCCGGGTGAAGAAGTAAAATAGAGCTCTTGGACAGGAGATAGCAGATGCCTTCAAGCCGAGCTCCACAGAATCCTGCTAGCCCGTGAAAGAAAAGAAATCTCAGAAGAAGCCCGTTGAAGAAGCTAAGTAAACCTTAAAACCGTTTTCTCCCTCCCCCCTTCCTAAGTATTGCAATTGTATGCTCTCCCTCTCAATTTAAAGAAAGAAGCATATAGAGAATTATATGCATTAAGAAAAGAAGAGAAATGGAATGAAAAGATTCATTTCATAAACTCTAAACATATGAATGGACTTTGCCACCTTTTCAAGGTTCAAGAGAAAAGACAGAAAAGAGAGAAAAGAAAACGAAAGAGAGACATTTGTTTGTATTTGATATTGTCTGCTGGTAATATAGCCGGCACCTTAAATTTGCTTGTGATCCGCACGTATTAAAAACCTTGTTATATTTTAAATGTCCCCTCGTGTCAAAATTTATTCATTGTGTTGTTTGCCTATCGAGTTACCTTCTTTTGCATGTTCCTTTTCAGCTTCATTCACTTCAATTTATTCTTGCTAGATGTCCTATTCGCCTTTAAAAATATTACACAGGAAATTGGAATTGTCGACTATGATGAATAATAATATTATATCTAAACCTAGAGGCCCATATCTTCCATTATCCCTAGCGGTAGGAAGACGAAGTGGTCTGGTGGGTGTGTGTAACGTGAAAAATGGAACCCCCTTCCCAGCGGCGGTCAATCTAGCCCCAAGTTAACCTCCACATTATCTGCCAGTTCCCCTACGCCCAAGAAAGGAGTCTTAACTAGGACTTATTTTGCAAGGGATCAAGTACCAGACTGCCCCGACTTCACATGTGCAAAAAATAAACTCCCGTCCTGGGATAAATATTTTATGCCACGTCACAGTATTAATAGTTAGAAAGTGTTTGTCTTCTCTATGTTTCATTGATAGATAGCAAATAGTTTAATGTAAATTTTCATCTATATTTATTGAACCCTGGGGTAGATTTTGATATAAATTTTGTATCTTATAGAGAATAAATGTCTCTCAAAGAGAGGATCTCCAACAATCAATGAGGAGCCTTATTGCTGCTAGATGTAACTAATATAGAATTTAAATTTTTGGACTTTAAAAGAACGAAAAAATTAATGAATTATTTGTTTTATTAAAATAGTTATTCATATTTGATTAAACATTACTAATTACTATAAATTTGTATATAAGTCAACCTTTTAAACCTGAAAAAATCTCTATGAAATTAGGGGTCAACTTATATAGCAGAGCTAAAATTCAAACTTTTATCACGTAGGGGTCAACCAGTGGAACAATACTCCTAACAATCGATATACACCACTTTGTGGTGTAACGGTTAGCAAGCTAGACTAGCAAACCTACACGAGTGAGTTCGAGTCTCATTGGGTGCCCCATTCATTCGGCCTTGTGCCACATCGAAGCAAAGCGCTTTGTAAATCACTATATACACCACTTAACGTAATTCCAACAGACTGTCTCAAACATTTCCAACTTAAACTCATATTTGATGAACGTATTTTGTAATTTACATGCTGGTGATAAAAACAATTATTGAGCATTATTCATAATCCTATTTACCCAACCCCTCCGCTCAGGCAGATCAATTTTTAAGCGGAGTTTAACAGGTTTGAATTCAGAGTTTTTCTTCTTCTAGACTAGTTGCCTCACCAAGGCTGAAGAACTCAGCCTGTCCTACTATTTACCCATAGCTGGAGGAAGAATAATTGGATTCATACCTTTCCCAAGGGTATTAGTGCTACGTGAAATGCAATCAGTTTTGTCCAGGATTTGAACTTGTATCGCTGTGTCCATTTCCTACGACGATAACCATTACACCACGAGCATTATTCATAATACATTAATTTACGATGTCATCAGAGTGTCTTACAATGATTTTTTTTTTTTTAAAGTTTGGACTTTTCAGGACTATATATATCCAGTAGTTTCATATAACTCGACTGATGAAAATAACACTCACAACTCATAGTTAGTACTAAGGAATCATTTTACTGTGATTATAACCTGTTGAAATCTAAGTCTTGACCTCTTACCCTGTAAAGACAGGTACTTCAGCTAGCTTTACTATAATTGGGATTTGGGAAATTGAATAGGTATATTAAATATATGAATTAAATAGAATAATTTCTTTTATATGAATGAGTGCCCAAAAGCTGCTCTGTTTCTCTAACTCTGAAAATGACAGTTCACTAGTATTGTCCTGTTAGAAATCTCTGTTTAACATGAAGAATACTTTCTTCCTTTTTGTAGTGATATTATTTCTTGGATAAATCCAAGTGAAATTTAAGCTCAAGTATTTTTATCTTTTAGGGAAGATTTTGTAAAGGTTCATTTTTTTAATAAAGCAAATCCTTGAGAATATAAAGTAAACTTAGTGACCATAGTCAAGGGAGACTCAAAAGCTCCCTTTTCAATAGCTACTACACCGAGGTGTAGAGGAGGGCGCTACTCCATTCCCTGGATTGCTCCACTTTACCCTTGATCCTTACCTTATAATGCTGAGTGTTAAGCAAGGAGGTATCAAGTACCATTTTTTGAGTCTTTGGTATGACTCGACCTGGGATTGAACCCTGGTCTCCCGGACCATTAGGAAACACTCTACTCATTAGGCCAATGGCCTGTTGAGAATATAATAAACTATAATATTACAAAAGTATTTACTTACTATTATGTTAAGAAAAACTCTTATTGAAATTTTTCTTTCTCAACAGAGGAAGAATTGTATACAGTATCATAAATGGCCAAAGTGTTCCAAATTGGAAAGGATTTCCATTAAAAAAATATTTTTGATAATTTAAAGTGTTATTATCTTTTATCAAATTTTAGTTACTTTTTATTATTCTCAGGTTGTCACTTTTATAACAATGAAACTCTAATACACATCCTTTCTTTTTTTTCCTTCAGAACATCTAATTCTATGTATCAGCTGCTTATGGTTGGTATTTCAAAAGTCTAAATAACATTTATAAAGCCACTCAATACATCTGTCTCCAAATGGCTGGTACCATATTTACTTTTAGGCCAATTTATAAAACAATAAAAGTATATTTTTATCTATTTTTTTAGATGAAGCTCTGTTTTTATCATTAATAATTTTGACTAGTATTAACCTTCATCTTCCTAATTCTGTAAGAGTTGGCATTGAATAAGACAAGTCAAATTATTTCAGTTTTTTAAAACTTTTGGTGAAAGAGGTTCCTTTTTGTTTTTTAATACTTGTTCTGGAAATAGGTGGTCATTTTACATTGAATTAGAAAGTGAAAGTGAAAATAGTTTTCTTTTTTTTTTAAATTGTAAGTCTAATTATTAAAAAAAAATTTATACTAAGATTTTTTGTGATTTGAAGTAATTAGACCCTCAAACTTGCAATTAACCCCCCCCCCCAAGCAAACTAGTTTACATTTTTCACTTTTGTAATAGCAACCAGGTGTATATGAAAAATTTTACCTGTAAAAAAAATACAAGTTTGAATTAATGCAAAAAACCAAAAACTTCCATTTGAATGTGTGAGACATGAAACAGTTTTTATAGATTATTAAAAAAAATTAATATTGATTATTAATTATTATTAGCTTTAATATTGCTCTATTTTTTTTTTTTTTTTTGGTAATATTGAGCACTGTATGAAATAACAAAAATTGAAAGAACAGTAAAAAGTAATAGTATATATAAAAATATATGTGTGTGTGTTATAAGTTTATCTTGTGCATGAATGTATATATATATATGTAAATGCACAAAAAAGAGGTGTGTGTGTGTGTATATGTGTAATATATATATATATATATATGCACAAAAAGAGGGGGGTGTAATATATATATATATATATATATATATGCACAAGTATTCATGCATGATATATACTTTTAACTTACATATAATGCACTTAACATGCATGAACATCATTTATGTATCCATGCATAAATTGTTGGAATAACCTTAACCCCAATGGGTTACCCAAAACTCATAGATATAATATACCAATTCATTTTGTCTCCATGTCCATTATTTTATGATTAATATAATTGTTACTAATGTGCAATAAAGGATGATCTACATGTTCGTGTATACGCAGAAAATCTACAAGCTATAATTAACTAGCATAGTACCTATAAAACATGATGAGATTATTTACACACAGATTGTCGCTTTTGCCTCGGAATGTAATATCCGTGTGATCTGACTCAGTATTTCCAATTTATTGTGTAAAAGATACTCGAATTGAATGAGGACATTTTTAATTTTATCTGTTTGCTTAAGCATAACAAAATCTGTAAACAGAGAAACATCACACTCTTCTTTGATAGATATTAGCATACTTCCTACCATAAATGATATGATCATTTACATATAAATTGTTATTTCATCTTGTCTTTAGATTCAAAATGGTGGCATTGGTTGGGTTGGCAAGTTGGCAACATTGAAGAATTGGTTGATTTACTTTCAAATTATTTGAGTAAACAAAAAAGAAAAAGAAACTAAATATAGAAAGAAAAAAAGAGTAGGAAAGAAATAGAAATTGAAAAAAAGAAAATTTGTTTGAAAGAGAAAGAACATGGTGATCTAGACAAGGACAAGAATAATTGAGGAATAAAAAAAAGTGACAGAGAGATTAATCAGTGTAGTCTATCTTGAAAAATTTGGATATATTTCAATTGCTATGTGATAACCTTTGTTTTTTTGTTAAGATACTAATATGCATCATGCTATCATAATAGAATTTATTCCTCAGTATTGAAGCAAAATTGTATGACCAAAATTTGTATATAATATCACATTGTGTTTTTATATATAAATAAATAATAGTGTAGGCCTTGTGTCATATTTAGTTTAGTGAATAAAGATAGAAATGTGTGTAAATGTAAATTGTTTCTTATTTAAAATCTCTAAAAAGATGAATTTTCTTGTTTCTGTTTAGTTTGAATGAAGCTTATCATTTCAGTTTATGGTTACTGTATTTGGTTTTGGTTTCTTTGTTTAATGGCATATCAACCTTTGTTGGTTATTCAATGCCAAAGCTATTCCCTTAGAAGAACAATAGCGGTACTATTTAACCCATAGCTGGGAGGATAAGGGGGTTCATACCTTTCCCAAGGGTATTTGCCCTGTAAGTGAACGTTATAGCGTGACTGGAGTATGAACTCGCTTACTATGATTCCGCAGTCCATTGCTTTAACCATTACACCACGAGGACATACCCACTGTATTTGGTTTATGATGTGATTGTGAATTTTGATGTTAATGTCTTTCTCAAGTCATTCATGTCAAATAATTGAAAGACTATTATTGGATTTGAAATTATATTTCAGCTTCAAATAGTGACAACTTGAACAATTTAATATAAATAGTTCCCTATATAATCTGTGTGTGAGCTTTGCAGGATTCTATTCCTATCTATTTGATTTTACTTTGCGGACATTTCCGTCATCTACAACTACATTATTGTTAACAGGTGCTCATAGGTATCCACTGAAAGTGGGGGTACCAGCAGATCATTTGAATCCCCCTTTTCTCATCCATCAGCAGTTTATTTATACCCTCCCTAGCACCATCCTTCTAACTTGAGGGTAAGAGCTCATCTAATGGGTTATAACTCTCATACATGACTAGTTCAGCACCTTTTCTATTGGTTGTGAATACCTATTAAGTAAAAAGGTTACTATCAAAATGTATTCTCAATATATCCTTGCCCCCACCCCACCACCATGTGGAAAAATGACTGTGGACACCCATTTAGATGTTGGTTGATTCATTGATTTTAATGGCATGTCAGCTCATCTGGGGTTATTTTATGTCTTGCAGTTAGTGAATCATATTCATTGTATATTCCTATTTACACTTTTTGTGTAGTTAGATATATTTTTTGCACATGTTCCTATCAAATACAAATAATTTCTAAACAGATCTAGTTGACCTAGAGATGGGATCCTAACAGGTACTACCACTCCTAGTCAGAGTGGCCCTGAGAGTAATAGCAATGAAGGATTACTCCACACTTTTCAGATTTCTAAAACTAGAGCCTCACCATCAGATTGTTTAGTTTCATACTCTAGACACCTCTTTTGATGGGGGATCATATTCGAGGGTGACCAGAAGGCTCCCTTTTCAATAGCTACTACACTGAGGTGTAGGGGAGGGTACTACTCCTTTCCCTGGATTGCTCCACTTTACCCCTGATACGTACCTTATATTGATGAGTGTTAAGCAAGGAGGTATCAAGTACCATTTTTAAAGTCTTTGGTATGACGTGACATAGGATTGAACCCAGGTCTCCCGGACCATTGGTAAACACTCTACCCACTAGGCCAATGAGCTGGTTAAATACGAAAAACTAATTTCTGTATTTCTCCATCTGTTCAAATACTTTTAAAGAAATATTTCATCTTGCAAATAAGTGGAAAATTCTGATAAAAAATATTTATAAAATCTATCAGTTTTTGATTTTTAATAGTTCATAATTGGAAATATTTCAGTAAAATAATATTCTCATCTTTGTTGGGTATTTTTTTCTATGTTTTTTAGCTGATGTAATATTCTTTTATCATTCTGAGGTGTATAATTTGTTTTGTATGAGAGTGTTCCTATTAATGATACTTCTGAATTTGTCTGTCAAAGATTCCTGCAGGCAGTATTGACCATTTTATGTCTCCATAATTAAACTGAAACTCTTCCCATTCCCCAGCTACATAAATACCAAGTAGATCAACACATATGCTAATCTTCTGTATCTTGTTAATGTATTGAGAATATTATCGTATATGTCCATCTATTTCGAATATATAGTCAAGCATTTGACAGTCTAGTTACAGGAAAGAAGGATCAATCCTGCTTTTAGGAATCTCTTATACTCAACTTCAGAACATTTTTTAAAAAATCCAAAATTTAACTCTGTATACTTGAGGTAATTGAATATAGTTTCAGTGAACTCCCAAATTTCAAAATAATCATTTTATAGTTTTCTTTTATTTTAAACAGTTTAAGTGAAAAATTGATATTTTGGAAAATGTTCATACATCAGATGTATCTAATTTTATTGAACCTGTAATGCTCAATAAAATAACATCAATCTTTATCAAACTTTAATTTTATTTTTTTTGCATTATCTTTAAATTTATCATTTGTTAAAAATATTTTTGCTTGAATTTATGTTGATGTTGGGGTGACAGAATTGTTCTTAGATAAATATGTAACTCTAGCCATTGTGAAGGACTGTTGTGTAGATATCTACCTTGTGTATATATATATATATATATATATATATATATATATATATATATATGTGTGTGTGTTTGTGTATGTATTTAAATTTCTCTCTCTCTCTCTCATATATATTATTATATTTTGACAGCAGTCTTTCTTGTTAACTAGTTTTATTAAAGACCATAAACAAGGGTTTTTTAGAAATATTTTTCAATGGGGATTTAACTCGCTACTATTCCCTTAATCCAAGAAATATATAGTAAGTAAGTAAAGTTGGTGATTGCAGTCAACGGAAACCAGAAGGCTCCTCTTTTCAATAGCTACTACATATTGCTGAGTGTTAAGCAAGGAGTTATCAAGTACCATTTTTAAAGTCTTTGGTATGATGTGACCTTGGATTGAACCCAGGTCTCCTGGACCATTGGTGAACACTCTACTCACTTGACCAAATTGTCCATAAATAAGTAGATCCCTAATATTCTTTAAAATAAAGTGTTGTGTCCTAAGCCAAATATACCAGGATTTTATTATTCCTAGTGGAGCATTATACAAAACAGATATCATTAGGTATTATTTATTACCAAACTCTATAGCATCAAAAGTTTGTAATAAAAAATATTAATATGTAGCAGTTCTAATATAAGTACACTTCATATATATATATATATATATTCATACAATTTTGGTCTCAGTTGAAGTGTCTCAATATTATACCATTTAGTAATAAATAGTATCTAATAACATCCATTTTGATTATATAATGTTCAACAAGAAATGATAAAACTCTGATATCGATTGTTTTATAGAGAATTAAGTTTTTATAAAAGAAACATTAGGCAGATACTGTATACATAGACTATATTCTGGATTTAAAAGGCTGATGTATTTGATATTAGCATTGTGTTGTCATTGTCTGTTTTTCTTTTTCTTTACTTTCAAAATGAGCAGAGAAAAATGGACTTAAAACATGATTTTATATTAAGTTCTGTTTCTTTGTCAGCAGAAACAAATATAAAATCACAAATAACAGCATCAAAAAATGTATATTCCCCACCCCCCGAAAAAAACAACAACATTCAAATCCCCAAATTCTCATTTATTTTTTGTGTAGATATTTCACTCACTATTTATAACAGTCAGATGTAAAGAGGAACTATTAGTCTTTCGCTTTGTCTTATTTTGTCTATAAAAACAGATTGAAAGACCAAAGAGAAACCGTCACATCCACAGTCAGTTATGCTTTGCAATATGATTATGGTAGTAAAACAAATTTGGTTATGGTTTGGTCAAAGCTGGAAGCTGGTGAGTATTCACTCTCCGATCTTTGGTTTACAAGGTTTATTAATGTAAAATTACCAAAGAGAAGGAAAAAAGAAAAATAATTTCTGCCAACATAAAAGATGCTTTTGTTGTTTTAGTCAATAAAAGGTATAAAACTTGTTATAGTTTAAATGGTACAAACATTAGTTTGACTGCTTTGTCGTTATTGTTGAGGGTTTGGCAAATGAATAGATGATTACTAGTTACAAAAATAGTTCTATTTACTAAGAACCACCCAATTCTGATTTAACAAGTTTTTAGCATTGATTTCTATTTTGTATTGGTGTTTACTTCAAAGCTCACTGGAATTCATTTATAATTCATTTGAAAACAAAATGAGGGGCGTCTCTGTGGCGTAGTGGCTAATTTGCTGGACTGTGGCATCTCATATTAAATGAGTTCAAACACCAGTCATGCTACCATGTTCACTTTTGGACTAATGCCCCTTCGAAAAGGTATTAATCCCCTTACCCCCTCCCACTGCTATAGATTAAATAGTAACATGACAGTCCTTCTACAAGGATGGCTTTAGCATCAAATAATCCATGAAGGTTGATATGCCATTAAACAAAGAAACTAAACCAAACCAAACAAAATCTCAAATAATTTAAGATTATCTCATTGAAATTTTGTGTCCTTAGTAGAATCCTCTGATAATGAGGCTCCAGTTCTAGAGATAGTATGATATACTCATTATCATTACTCCCATGTCCACTTTGACCAAGAGTGAAAGTATCTGGTAGGGTCTGTGGGTCCAATAGATCTATTTCAAAATTATTCATATTTGATAGGACTGTGTGCAAAAAAAATACAAGAAACAACTACACAAAAAATGTAAATGTGAACAATGAATGAGATTACCTAACCTTAAACAGTTTGATATGCCATTAAAATAAGTCAATCATAATCAGTCAATTATTATTTTAAAAAATACTTGATCACTGAAAGGTTCTCATTCCAACCAAGAAGGGAAATTAAAAAAAAAATTTTTTGAAATTTTTATTGACTTTTTTTTGGAAACGTTAAAGAAACTTGAGAGCTACATGTGCCAATTTTGGAATGAAAATTAGTTTGAATTTTAGTTTTATTTTGTAATAGAATAACATTCATTAAAGAAGAAGCTTTGTGTTATGTGGGTGGGTGGGGGTCCCTTTAAAAATATTAAACTGTTGTGAACTTAAATTTAGATGATTGTTGAAGTCACTAAGACATTAAGATTTATATCCATTGATGATTGAGATGAATCTGAATCTCAGATAGAGAATGTTTGTTTCTTCCTATGAGTGGTAGAAGGAACAGTAGAAAAGATATGCAATGAATCTCATTTTTTGACAAATTTGAAAAGATTTTGTTACTGTTGTTATTTCTTATGTTTGTGGAGATGGCATGATTTTAGTCATCTTACTGCAAATGTGTTAGAGATTAATTTTCTTTCTCTTTACCCACTTTTGACACCTACAAGCACAAACTGGTTTCAACTCCTAAATATGTTCTTCTGATTTGACTTGCTTTGGGTAACTATGTCAGATTGTATCTCTTGATATATGATGACCTTCAGTGACCTGTCCCTCATCATAAGGCGGATATATTATGCTTATACTTCCACTATCATATATACATTGAGAGACTTTGCCGATAACTAATGCAACAACAAACCTGATGCCTTTACATTACAGTTTTAAGGGATTATTTATTTATTTTATTTTGCCTTAAACTTGTAATTTTCATGGATGCTGAACTAGTAAATTATGAATGCAAACCGCTATTGTCAAAGCAGTTTTCTTCATTCTTTTATCTTTCTTCTCTTTTCTAGTTGACTCTTATTTAGATCACATGAAGCATCAGACTCTGGTTTATCTAATATTTTATTTATTGGATAGCTACCCACACAAACAGATCAAATATGAAGTTATATTTGCTACTTGTGGCTATCATAATTTATTTTGTTTCTCTTTTGTTTCTCTTTGTTGCTTGTGTTGGTGTTTTGATGTGATTGTCTTTGACATTTTGGACAATTTTACTGGATGTCTTGGAGTCTTTTCCCACACCTGACAAAAACCAGGGAAATCAATAGTCAAAACATCAGAAACAAATATCAATTTAGAATGGCTAAAGATGGAGAGGAGAGGGAAGAGTTTCAAACATAAAATGCCATAGAAATATTTATGGTATTGTCCCTTGTGGTTGTTTGGTTTATATATATATATATATATATATATATATATATAATTTGCGTGTGTTTGTACTTGGAGAAAAATATTCATATATATAAATGTATATCTGTAAGAATTAGTAAGAGGTAATAAAAGGAAAGTGTTCTTTTGATAAATGATAAATTTCATTGATAGAACTCAAAACAAATTTGCAAAGAAAAAGTTGTTAAAAAAAGGAAAAAACAAAAAGGTGTTCAGTATCAACCATCAGATTCTTTGGTTATCAATATATATATATATATATATATATATATATATATCTGTGACGACTTAGTCGTCTACTAATAACAATGATGTTCCCATTTCTTCACAGGAAATTCTAAAACCAGCACAAATCAGTACTTGAAAATATTTGAAAGATTGTGTAGATTACTATCATCACTATCTTGACTTTTACAATTGCACTCCAGTGGAATAGAAATTTTTAAGCTGACCAATAGTTGTATAATTTGCAGCATCTTGCCAGCTTCCATTCATGAGTAGAAATCTGCTTTCATATGGGATGCACTGTGGGTTTGTATTGAGTTGTCTCTTCTAGTCTTCTGCTTTCATATGAGATGCACTGTGGGTTTGTATTGAGTTGTCTCTTCTAGTCTTCTGCTTTCATATGAGATGCACTGTGGGTTTGTGTTGAGTTGTCTCTTCTAGTCTTCTGCTTTCATATGAGATGCACTGTGGGTTTGTGTTGAGTTGTCTCTTCTAGTCTTCTGCTTTCATATGAGATGCACTGTGGGTTTGTGTTGAGTTGTCTCTTCTAGTCTTCTGCAATTAACCCTTTAAGGCAAAGACTTAGAGACTCATGTCTTGATCTTTATATTCAGGGTTTTCTTCTTTCTAGGTTAGACAAGCGCCTGCCTTACAATTTTACCCACAGTTGGTGACCACTAAAACAAGGATTTGACAACTAAAAACATGTTAGTAAACTGACTGTTAGAGGGAGGTTTTGCATTGTTTAAGATGAAAGTTTTGTTTTTATTTCATCAAATTGATAATTTCACATTCTCCATCAAATATGTGTGTATACTAGCTGAAATACTCATTTATATTGAGGGAAATGTCAAAACTTGGATCCCAGACTAACAGACAAATGTTTAAAAATCCCTCTTATTTCATTTTTCTAAACAATATCTACTTTACTTTTAAAATCTTTATCAATAAAAAAATTCATATCCAACAGTTACAAATGGTAAATATTATTGTAGAAGATAAATGCACATAATAGAAATAAGATTTATCAATCGTATTTATGAATATCGTCTTTTGAAAAATAATTTTTTTTTTTTTTAGAGTTTGAGTGAGTAATACTCATAGAATATTTATCAATTCATTCAAACATTTTTGATTTTTGGACAGATTGATAGTCTGAACTAAGAAATAATACTGTATAATTATTTAACATCACTGGTTTGAAGAACTACTTATAAACTTAATTAGTAATGTTTAATTAAATATGAATAATTTAGTTAGAAAATTCATTCATTTTTTTCTTTTGTTGTTTGGAAATGTCAATTTTCTACAGTTACATTTTGCATCAATGTGACTTCCTGCTGATCATTGTTAGGTAGGGTTAGGAGATCCACTTTCTCCATTAAAAACTTTTTCTTCTATTTAGTAAACATGCCAGTTTGATTAGTCTATAACAAACTATTATGCAGTCTATGGGGTCATACAAACTATTTTCTCCTATTAATATGAACTGAAAATTTATCCTCGTCTGGATTTTAAATTATATAAACTGATCATGAATTTAGCTGTTCCACTTTTTTTTATTTCAGCAATAAACACAGGCATATAAACAGAGAAATAAATTTTATGATATAAAACTTAGAAATTAATAATCATCTTTAAGAAGTTAACAAATTTTCAGCTAGATTTCTATTTTATCCAGTTAAAAACAAAACGATAAAGTTTCAGTTTACATCACCTGATGGACACCAAATAATGGTTCAATTTAACAATATACTTAGTGAATCAAACAGTATGAGCATTAATGTGTGTGTGTGTGTATATATATATATATATATATATATATGTGTGTGTATGGGTTTCTGTGTGTGTTTGTGGATGGGTGGCCAAAGAAGGGATCTTCAGAATCTTTGACAGGGTCAGAGTGTCTAGAGGGACCCCTTTGTCTATTTTGGTTCAAAGACCACACAAAGAAGTGTACTCGTGTAAACCTGTGAGACTAGAAGAAGAACGAAGGACATTAGTTAGGAGTGAAGCAGAGAGTCAGAGATTCAAGCCCAAGACACAGGGCAGGTCAGTCAGCTCTAAGACATGGGTCCAGAGCAGTCAGAAGGAGGTATGGAGTCAAGAATGAAGAGACAGAGCAGTGAAGACGATGGCCAGATGAGTCAGCATCTTTGGTAGCTGTGTAGGATTTTCGCTGAGTTCTCGCAATAGCCATACATACACTCAGAGAATATTAAAAAATGCCAACTTCACCTTCCTGCGCTTTTTCAGTTCTAGATCCATGTTTGTCTGTTTCTTCCTTCCACCCTCTATTTGTTGTTTGTTTGTTTTTTTTTTTTGTTTTTTTTTTGTAAAACCTGTAAAATGCCCTCATGGCTGGGTGTGAGAAGAAACAACAGGGTCCATACCTCTAGATGATCAGATGAATGGCAAAAACCAACAAAACCAATCGTTTGGGTATTGTTTCATAAAATTGTGAGGCCAAAATAGGCTTTGAGGACCTATTATTTAACCATATTTACCAACCCCTCCGTTCGGGCAGGATATGACACAAGGTCAATTTTTAAGTGGAGTTTAACAGGTTTGAATTCAGAGTTTTCCTTCTCCTAGACTAGTTGCTGAAGAACCCAGTCTGCCCTACTATTTGCCCATAGCTGGAGGGAGAATAATTGGATTCATACCTTTCCCAAGGGTATTAGTGCTAAGTGAAATGCAACCAGTCTTGTCCAGGATTTGAACTTGTGTCGCTATGTCTATTTCCTATGATGATAACCAATACACCACGGGCACCTCCATTAGGACCTATTAGTTAACATAGAAAATTTGGTAGCTATAGATCTATCAATTTTTTATATATTTGATGACAAATAGACAAAAATGATGTTTGGTGAATTATAGTTAGATGTGAAAGTTATTTAATACATTAAGGTAAACCTTAAAATATTGAATAACTGAGACACATACACTTTGTTCTGGTTTAAAATCTTTTTTTTTTTCCCAGTTGTCATTACAAAATTCACTTGATAGGCATCCTAAGAGGAATGTCAGAATTCTCAACTACTTGTCTGCTGCCCTGATGACTGAATGAAAGCAGAAAATGTGACAACTGAAGGATGTTGATAGCTTCTCTTTATAACACTTACAAAGCCACTTGAAACTTCTCTCAGCATTGATATAATTGTTTATCATAACCAGGTAAGAAAAGAATAGAATGGTTTGTGGATAAATTTGTACTTTTGGTTTTATAAACTGGATAATGATTAAAGCCTGATAGATGGTAATCTATTCTAATGCTTGTCAAGCCCAACAACATATAGGGGTCTGATATTATCAATTCCTAAATATTGCTTGACTAGATTTCATCAAGAGAGAAAAAAGGCCTATAAAGTTTTAAGGTTTTTCTTTTTTAATTGCTTCATTTTTTATATACTTTATGCTCATTAAAGACCCATTACAATCAAAATGATGGATTGGTTGATATTAATTAACACTCTTTTAGCCTTTACTCTTTATATATATATATATATATATATATATATATATATATATATATATATATAAACTTGACATTTATATTATTAAGTGCTTTATTCTCTATTACTGTGTCACCCAGAAAGTTGGTTTTGGTTTTGTTGTAAATGTTATTAAGTGGATTAAATTTAAATTAATTTCATTTAAATAGATCCCTTTTTGATTGTATTGTAACAGCTGTCATATAAGAAGGCATAAAAAATGTTTATCTATGTATTACTATAGGACAGACTGAGTTCTTTAGCCTTGGTCTTAAAAGGAGAAAAACCCTCAGCAGGCTTAACTGGCAAAAAAACAAAACAGAAGCTGGAGTCTTTAAGACAGTCTAATGTTATCTTCAAACATTGTTTTAGGAATACCTTAGATAATACTGATGCCAAGCACCATGACCTTTCCTTGGACAAGATTTGTATCTTGAAAAGAGGGAGACCAACTGCATGGGCAACTATCAGTCTTCTGTACAATTATGCCCAGGTCTGTGCTGAGATCCAGGTGAAAATCTATTGTCTTTCAAGACTGCTGGATGTCATAAGAATAATATGTATTGCTATGTATTCATGTTTGCGTATATGTTAGCCACTGAATGATGATGATGATGATGGAGTGTCTTCCATCAAACAGAAAATCATATTTTATTCATCCAAATTCTCCATGTCTAATAAATAACTAATTAGAATCTTTCATTCCTTTTTAAAAAGAAATTTCAATATCATCCTGGACTGTTATTTCACAAATGTTTACTGGATTTTAATAATGAAGACTAATACCATTGAAAAGTAAAAACTGAATATATCATAACTTGTTTTTCATTTGCTCTTTTTGTAATAAATGTTACATTTTCATAAGACAATTAGATTTGTTGTTAACTAAAATAGGACTTTACTTTTCTTGACTATTTTGCTTCGTCTATAGTTTCAAATATGTGCAGTTAAGTAACTCTAATAGGGCAATCAATAATATTAACTTTGATACATCACTATTTTTTTCTTTTGATTATTAGTCACCTGCTCTCCTTAACCTCAACAGCTCATGTATCTTCTTTGAATATTAAACACACCAAAAACTCTTGTCAGAAAATGTTCTGTTCAAGTCATTGGCCTTTGAAATGATAGGCATCTATAGTAATGAGGTGGAAGCTGTCATCAAAAAGATAGACAAACATCTCACCTGAATGTCTTATGACCCATAAGAGAATACTTATTTTTTTTTTAGAGATGGGGACAGAGACTAACCTTTGACATTGTGAAATGGTTATTTTTGGCTGATGATGCTTCACGATCTCTTTAAAACCAAAATTTATCATCTGTTACCTAATTTTTTTTTCTAATAAATTAAATTGCTATTTTTAAATAATAAACATTTCTGTTATGTTGGTATTAGCAAGACTCTTATTTGTACTTTCTAAAAACTACCTTTTAGCTTACCTATAACAATTAGACTTTATATAATTCTCAAACTCTCTCTGGGAACAAATTTTCTGATGAATGGATTCTTTGTATCAAAGCTATCATTAATAATAAGGGTATGCTACTGAATACAAGTGTAAGATTGTTTCCTATTTGTATACTACACCCTAAAAAATCAGCTCTAATATCATAACTAATTTTACTACCCACAGATCCATTAATGAGTTTTGTTTTGGATGGAAAAATTATGCCATTAAGTTATAACAAATAATATGCGCTACCATTGGGAAATATTTTGTTAGAATTTCTCTGGATAACTGTATATATTGATTGTAAATTACAAGACTTAACAGCTAGACCATCCCTACCCCCCCTCCATTTAAGTGCAGATAATAAAATTGGTGAATTGATTTCAAATTCTTCTTGAGCCAATTTGCATTCACTTCACACTAATGCCCTTTTGAAAGGCATGAATCCATCTCTTCTCTTTCGGCTATGAGTAAAAATAGTAGGGCAGGCTAAACTCTTTAGTCGAGATGAACAACTTTGATTCTAAATTAAGAAGCGAAATCCTTTTAAGACATTTGGATGCCAACTTTGACTTCTTTCCAAATGTTCCACTTAGGACTACATCGTCCTGAGAAGAGGATTCTGTTGATTGGACATCCCTGGATTTTTATATGCTTTGCTCAGGTTGATGCCCTAGAGAAATCACTTGAGTGTCTTTTCATTGTTTACCAAAATGGAAAGAGGCTATTACTAAAAGTTAAGTAGAGACAATCATATTAGAATGCTGGAGACTAAGAATACTTCTATAACAGGAAATATTGTTTATTATACTGTCCTTGAAAATGAATACTATCGTTTTCACTTTCCTTATACTTTTTCGATTTCCTTATTTTTTTCCTAAATCTATTCTTTTTTTTCACTTCTCCTTCTTTCACAATCTGTTCTGTTTTTTTTTTTGTTTTGTTTTTATTCATATCCTATTTTCTCTTGTTTTATCTCAAACTTTTCTCATTATCTTTTATTTCTTCCCTTTTTTTTTCTTTACTTACTCTCTCACTAATATGTTGTCTTTCTTTTTTTCCCTTCCTCTTCAACCCTTTATACTTCTCTTCTTGTTTAAAAATAAAGTTCTCTATTTTTTCCTACCCATCTATGGTTTTCTCTCTCTCTCTCCACTTACGGTTTTTTTTGCATTCACTTCCTATTTCTTTTCTACAATCACACTCATTGGAGGCAAACTATTTTCTATGGCGGCTTCCTGTTATTTACCATTTCTGGGTGTTTTACTATTTTTGACATTAACTCATGAGTTGTTTGGACAAATATTCTCATACTTTTTAAGCCAATCTCTAGAAAATTTATATAGGAATTTATTTAACACGAGATTTGTATTTGTATAAAGAAAAACTTCTAATATTGGTCAAAAGTTATAAGCAGTAATTCTGATCCTTTCCCATATGAATTGGTCCCTATAAGTAGCATCATTCTCTCTTAAGGAACAACTGCTCTAAAAATGTCAGAGACTTGCAAACAGAAAAGTAAATCCAGGATATATGAACAATATAGCTCAACTTTGCTTATCTTATATACAAACGAAAACTTGCCTGAAAAAAATTTGAGAATATTTCTTGCTAAGTGATTTTTAACAATAAATTTCTTTTTTTTTTCCAAAACTGGACCTCCGTAAGAGAAAAATATAGCCCCAAATTGTGTTCAATGTAATATCTTATATTAAACCAAGCTAGTATAGAGTTTGACATGGTAGGGACGCCTATATTCATTTGAAAAAAAAAACTAAATCAGAATTTTTACTACTAAAAAAAAAAAATGGTATTATTGGTATCTTATTGAGTGTATTGAGATGATGTGGACATGTGTTGATCTATTATGTATATCTCAGTTTATTTTAGTCTAAATGAAAAAATTGCTGTCTGCAAAATGCAATGAAAAATGATAGAACCAACAAAGATGAGAATATTAATCTGAAAAAAATCTTTGAGAATGGTTCATCTCTGATTTACAGACAATATTTTTGATATCTAAACAAAAAGGTTGAGTCTTGATTTTTCATTTATAAAAATCTTTATTTTAAAGGTAGTTTTCCCTGCTCAAAATTTTTTTTGGGTTGAACTTCATTCTTAGATGTATTTTCAGACTTTTGGTGAATTATCAATTTGAGGATCAAAGCTAGATTTGTGGAATACTTTCTGAGGATTAAACTTACTAGCAATGGCTTGCAAGATTAGCATGCTTACAATCACTCTAACATAAATACTTGTTTGTTGAATGCATTTTTATGGCTTTGTACTGAGGTGATGTTGCCCGTTTGGTTGTAACACCTCTGAAACTAGTCGACAAATTCACCTACCTAGGAAGTAGCGTCTCATCAACCGAAAAAGACATCGACACACGACTGATGAAGGCATGGACAGCTATCGATAGGCTCTCGATCATATGGAAGTCGGACCTAACTGATAAAATGAAACGCAGTTTCTTCCAGGCAGCGGTTGTGTCGATACTGCTATATGGATGCACCACATGGACGCTTACGAAGCGGCTGGAGAGGAGGCTGGACGGAAATTACACAAGAATGTTGAGAGCAGTATTAAACAAGTCCTGGCGACAACACCCCACAAGACTCCAACTATACGGACACTTGCCCCCCATCACGAAAACTATACAAGTTCGACGAACCAGACACGCAGGACACTGCTGGAGAAGCAAGGACGAGCTCATAAGCGATGTACTCCTGTGGACCCCCACATATGGATGTGCAAGAGTGGGACGACCAGCACGAACCTACATACAGCAACTATGTGAGGACACAGGATGTAACTCTGAAGACCTGCTGGAGGCGATGAATGATAGGGTGAAATGGCGAGAGAGGGTCAGGGATATCCGCGCTGGCGGCGCGACATGATGATGATGACTGAGGTGAAGTTTCTCTAGATAAATATTCATTTTGTTTATAATGATTTAGTTTGTATTGAGAAAGAAAAATATACAGTAACATACTTCCTACTTCTAAGATTATACATTTTATTATATGAAATAAAGATATTAATGCTGATGATTCACAAATATATCATGTGCAAAATACTTAATTTTGAAATATTTAAAAAAAAAAACAGAGTTGGAGTGGAAGGATTAATAAAATAGTACTAGGTAATGTATTAATAATGTTTTGTTTTTATCTTATGAATTGAAGCCAAGTAGTTTAAGGTAAATATTATCCCCATCTCTCTCTCTCTTTATATATATATATATATATAAGGTATTCTGGATTCTTGTGGTAGGCTGAAGATAACATTTCTCTATTCTAGCATATAGCTGTTAAACTGATATTAATACCTGTCACAAATAATTATCCATAAGCAAGAATGTACAAAAGAAAATGATCTGATTATTGTATAATGAATGAGGCCCTCAGCTCTGTGCAGGTAAATGATTTAGCCTAGAATACTTGCCAAGAGTGATGGATGATAAGGATAGACAGTAAGAGAGAGTCAGGGAACTTGATGCTGTCAGTGTGACTTGCTGATAATGCTGCTGATGATACATGCTAAATTCATACATTTTCATGAACAAACCAAACAAATTGGATAACGATTATTCATCATCATCATCATCATCATGTCGTGCCGCTAGCATGGATATTCCTGACCCTTTCTCGCCACTTCTCCCTATCATTCATTGCTTCTGGCAAGTATTCTGGGCTACATCCCGTATCCTCACATAGCTGCTGTATGTATGTTCGAGCTGGTCGTCCTGCTTTTGCTAGGCCATTGGAGTACATCACTGATGAGTTCGTCTTTGCTTCTCCAGCAGTGTCCTGCGTGTCTGGTTTGTCTAACTTGGATAGTTTTCGTGATGGGAGGTGGGTGGCCGTATAGTTGGTGTCTTGTGGGGTGTTGCCGCCAGGACTTGTTCAATATTGCTCTCAACATTCTTGTGTAATTGCCGTCTAGCTTCTTTAGCCATTTAGTTAGTGTCCAAGTAGTGCATCCATATAGCAGTATCAATACGACCGCTGCCTGGAAGAAACTGCATTTCATTTTATCGGTCAGGTCTGATTTCTATAAGATCGATAGCCTATTGATAGCGGTCCATGCTTTTGTTAGTCGTGTAGTTCCTTTATTTTTTAATGATTATGTTTTTGTTATATGTTGTGTTCTTTGATGAGTCAATGGATAGTCAGAATCTGTGAGGTTAAGGCAACACTATTATTCATAGATTTCTCCTAGGTATTTGGTTCCATGCACAGAGAAAAGATGTAGTAAGTACTACTTACATATGGTCTCCCCAAATAAACTGTTACTACTATAATGATGCTTGACAAAAACACAAAAACAACGGTTTGCTGTGACCTGATGGAGACACTAACTTCTTTGACATTGTCATTGGAGTCTTGCGAAGAGATATGTTAGAACTATATATGCTTATACTCTGCCTATACTACATTCTACAAATGTCCATAGATCAAACAAAAGAAAATAGTTTTACATCATAAAAGGCAAGAAGCAGATGATATCTTGCAGAAACTTTAACAGATGCAGACTATGCAGATGATCTAGCACTTTTTTCAAATACATAAGCCCAAGCTGAATACCGTCTGCATAGCCTAAAGCAAGAATCAGGAGGCATTGGCCTCTATATGAATGCAAATAAAACAGATTATATGTGTTTTAAACAAAAAGGAATCATCTCCGTTTTAATGGCAAGCCTCAAAAATTAGTTGACCAGTTCACATACCTTGGCAGCAATATCTCATCTACTGAAATTGATGTCAATATATGCCTCACAAAGGTGTGGAATGCTATTGACAGGTTATCGATCATATAGAAATCTGATCTATCCAATAAAATACGTAAGGATTTCTTTGAAGCTGTAGTTGTGTCCATGCTACTATATGGATGCACCACATTGGCACTAACAAAACATGTAGAGAAAAAGCTAGATTAGAGTACATAAGAATGCTACATGCTGTCTTGAACAAATCCTGAAAGCAAGACCCCACAAAGCAGCAGCTGTACGGCTACCTGCCTCCCACCTTATTAACCATCCAAGTAAGATGAACAAAACATGTGGCACACAGGTGGAGAAGCAAGAGTGAACTCATAAGCGACATTCTCTTGTGGACTCCTACACATGGACATACTTGTGTTGTCGATCAGCTTTGTGCATAGGATGCAACCTAGAACACTTGCTAGGGTGATGAATGATAGGGATGGATGGTAAGAAAGAATCAGGGAACAGTGTGCTCTCAGCAGGACTTAATGTTGATAATGTGTTGGGTATCAGCCTTTACTCAGCCCAAGAAATCATATGAATGCAGGATTATCAAAAGACCTACTGAGCAAGAAGGTGGGTATTTTCATGAGACGAATTGGCTGAGTGAAGCACAGTGCAACTCTTATTATTCAAAACAGACAGAGTCCATATTTACCAACCCCTCCGCTAGGGCAGGATATGACACAAGGTCAATTTTTAAACGGAGTTTAACAGGTTTGAATTCAGTGTTTTCCTTTTCCTAGACTAGTTGCCTCACCAAGGCTGAAGAATCCAGTCTGCCCTACTATTTACCTATAGCTGGAGGGAGAATAATTGGATTCATACCTTTCCCAAGGGTATTAGTGCTATGTGAAATGCAATCAGTCTCGTCCAGGATTTGAACTCGTGTCACTGTGTCCATTTCCAACGACGATAACCATTACACCGCAGGCACCTCAAAACAGACTGAGTCTATCTTACAACAAACTAGCTGTGTTCTATTTGGTTTATGAACAAGCTGGATTAAACACACACACACATAATTGTCCTAAGTAAGGTCAAGCTGATATTTTGATGAGATGTAGTAAATGAATTGGAAGAATGTTCAGAGAATGGAGGAAGATGGAAATATGAATGTATACATGTAACAGATATTATATATAAGATTCGGAAGTTTATGAATATGAGGGTACTCCTTAAAGACAAACCCATCTTTTGTTGTTGACAGGTTTGGTTTATTTGTTTAATGGCATATCAACTCCTTATGGGTTATTATTATAGTAGAGGGAAGTTTAGGTATACCATCAGTTATATAAAAACAGGAATAAACTTCAGACAGTGATGACAGAAAAAATAGAATGGTTGAAATATTGTTAACAATATCAAGAATATTATCAAGTCATAATAATGTCTGAATAAGTTTGAATATATCAATAAATCTTCTCGGTTATCAACAGAAAAAGAATTGTTGTTCGATGGCAATAGGTTCAATCAATTTCAACAATACTAAATACACAGACATCATCATACTGATACGAAATTATTCACATGATTCTTAACTATACAGAGAGGTGTTCCCTAACAATTTCTTTGCAAATCAAAAAGAAAAATTTAACAAAAAAACAACAACATGGGGCTGAAATCTAAACAAGCCTGATTTATATATCTGGCTGACAAGATGATATACACTGCCGCTTTCAATTTTCTTACTCTCCACCAGTGATTCATTTCAATTATCTGGACCTTATCCAAGAAAGCAAAATCTGTTTATTTTCCTCACTGTATATGGTCGACCATGACCAGATTTTTCTACCTTCCTTTTAGCCATCCCTTTCTTATCTTCCTTTAATCAAACTTAAAAGGCATGGCAGGTTTCTCCCTTATATGCTTTATACTACACCACTAAACAAGACTATGAATAATTCTGACATTTATCATTTGTATGTTTATTCATATTTATTTATTATTTTATTTATTCATGTTTTTTTTGGGTTTTTTTTTCAGGTATGTAACAAAACAAAAATTCGGGGGAAAAAAAAAGTTAAATGGAAGTTGATTACCTCTGTCTTGCATGTTTCCAGATTATTTTGGGTAAAGTATTACATATGTTAACCTTCTCTTCTCTTGAATGCCGATTATTAAAACAGTGGATAAAGAAAACATATTGAGAATTTACTTTTAAAAATCTGATCAAAAGTAATTGTCAATTATTTATAGCCTATGATTTCAACATTATTTCTGTAAATTTTAAAAAAATTTGTGTTCATGTAGCAAAGCAAGAAAAGTGTTACATATTGTCTATTATTTGATATTAGAATGCAGAGTCTAAAATAAACAAATGTCAAGATTGGAAAAATCAACATTTGGAGGGGAGACAGCAAAATGAAGAAAGTTATTTATATTTCAGTTTTAAAATAACTGAAAATTTCTATATTCATTTTATTGATGTAATTTTAATTTGCAAAAACAATAATTAAATCATGACAGTTGATTTTTAAAAAATGATAATTTCTTTAGATATTGGTCTGAAAGCTTTAAAAAAAAATCATACAGTGATGGTAATATTACAAATATTAGCAATTTGTTAAAATGAAAAAAAAAATCAAAATTGGAAAAAAAAATTCTATATTATGTTCTGTTAAGAGTTTATATAATGTTAAGAGAGAATTTATTGCTTTTCACTATATTAAAATACCTTTTTAAGTTTTTGCCTATTCTGTGTGAAGTTAGGTTTCTTTGTTTAATAGCATATTAAACTTTGTCTAACTTCTGTAAGATGTGAGGGTAGTCCAATAACTAAAGTATTAGACAACGACCTCTCAAAGTAAGAAAATTCAAACTCTGGTTGCTCTATCACATTTGCTTTTGGACTAATACCCATGGGAAAGATATGAACCCCTGTTATCCCCCTCAGCTATGGATTAAGTAGTATCACTTTTGTTCTTGTACAAGAATGGTTTTGGCATTAAGTAACCCACAAAGGTTGATATCCCATTAAACAATGAAACCAAAACTGTGTCAAGTGCAGAAGGTGAAATACTTACTGACCCCGCCCCAAATGGAATTGACAAACTAAATTCAAATTTCAGCCGAGGCTGTTGCATTCATTTGGCATCAAAGAAGAGATGAATTCCCTTCAAATTGGTCTGGTAAGTTGAGTGTTTGCCAATGACCTGGGAGACCAAGCTTTAATCCCAGGTTAAGTCATACCAAAGACTCAAAAAATGGTACTTGATGCCGCCTTGCTTAACACTCAGCATTATAAGGTACATACCAAGAGTAAAGTGGAGCAACCCAGGGAAAGGAGAAGCACCCTCCCCTAGCTATTGAAAAGGGAGCCTTCTGGTCACCCTTTTTACTTATACGTAAAATAGTAGAGCAGACTGGTTAACCAGTTTTGGAGAAGGACAACAAATTCAAAACCAGTACCTGTCTCCAGCCCAGAGGAAGGTAACCATGACAATTATGGGACACTAACAGCTTCTGACCCAGGGATATTATTATCATTTATTATTATTATCTAATTAATCAAACTTAAGAAAAAAAGACTGTTTTAGTTTCAACTAGTTTTAGGTCTTTTTATACACATATATCAAGCACATTTTTAATCTTTGTAACTAGAATTTAACTTTCGTGTATAATAATTGTTTTTATTATCCTTAACGTACAGGTATATTTATTTACCTTTCTAGTATATATAAGGTGGTTACCAAAGGTTTGTAAAACTTAATGTACAATATGGTTCCTTCCCCAAAAAAGAAAAATTGATATAAATACCCCTCTTTACAATTGAATTGCTTATAGTTTTTTCGCTCAAAAGATGCCAGCATCAAACACTATGGTGGGGTTTACAATATACTGATTGTGTCCTCTAAAAAGTGGACCTGGAAGTAATGCCAATGAAGGGGTACTTCATTCTCCCCACATCTCTAGAACTGGAGCCTCACCATCAGTAGCAGTTTAATGTCATACCCAGGATATCCTTTTTTGGGTGGGGGTTTGACCCCTCAGCAGGGGGGATACAGTCAGCATATTCTAAGCCTTACTAACAGAACGGTATATACTGCTTGTGTATATGTGTGTGTATTTTAAAAAAAACTGTTTTAAATAAAATCATAATCTCTGGCCACGTTGAATATTATTGTGAGTTATAATCATATTGTTGGCTTAATACAATCATGGTTCTTGTTACATTAAATTGTTTTCCCTATAAAACCTTCAATTTCCAACTTTGTTATTGGTAAAGTACAGAAATGTTAATTCTTTTCTTTTCTTTTTTTTCTTCAAGATTAATTTTCCATAATGTTTTTTCTTCCATCATGAAATTTCTCTTGCAGCTGTGTCTTTTAACCATATGTGTATTGTTATCTATAGAATGGCAGCTGCGGATAAATTTGGTCACTGCTAGGCACTTGTATTAATGCATTTCTCAGCTGGATGTGCATATGTTAAAAAGATTTTATTTGCATCTGCACTCATGACTGCATATACTTTTAAGTGGGCTTTGTCTTTCTAGCTAGCTAACCAGCCACCTACCCCATTCTCTTTATATCTAATATGCAGCCACATATATATATGTAAGCTATCTTGTTTGGTTTTTATCTATCTAAGTTTCATATCAATTTAGCCAGCCACCTACCCTGTTCTCTTTATATCTGATATACAGACGCACATAATGTGTATATAAACTATCTCAACCTGTTTTTATCTATCTTGATATATCACAGATATATGTGTAATGAAGAAAATAATAAGTTATATTTAAATGTAAACAATAAAAAGAAATCTGAATGCATACTTGTAAATAATCAATATTTGATTAACAAACCAGAACCTGTACTGTAATTTCCTGAAAAAGATGTTCTTTTAATTAAAATATGAACTTTCATTTGATTTTTTAAAAAAATTTTCTGTATCTTAATGTAAAAATACAATTTATTGTCAACATCATACATCCCCCACAAATATTATATAATTGGTAAAATAAAACAATTCATATTGTATTTGAAAATTTGCTTTTATTTTTAGCAAAACAGGTATAAATTTTAATGCTTAGAAGTAATTTACTATTGTCTGACTTGAAACTGAAATCTTATATTAATTTTAATGAATTCAACAGTATGATTATAATCAGAACTTTTTAACATTCAATCTAAACTTATAATATCTCCATTTATTCCAAATTCTCAAATTGTGTGCAATCATTAATAGTAGAATCATTTAGACTACAAAAGTATTATGCAGTTTACAAGTTATGAATTTTCTTGTACTTATTCATTTGGGGTTTTTTTGTTAAAAATAATTTTGGAAATATTAAAAAAAAAAACAAAAAACAAATAAATATATTTTCAAATTTGTTCCTTAATTTAAATTTTTTTTTTTTTTAGGTTTCATCAGAATCAGATATATTGTGTCCCCAAATCTCTGGCACTACCCTGTAGTGGCAGGATGGATAGGTCCCATATACCAATAGAATCTGATGTTTATAACTCAAACTATATCATGAAATGATAAGATTTATAGTTGAATAAATACGCATTTATAATGAAACAACTTTGCTCTACTCTAAGTTAATCTTCCTTCTCTAATATTAATTTCTGTTAGCAAACTTTACAAAGCTGAACTTCCCAATCTTCACTCTACTTCTTTGACACTGCAGACAAAACCTTTAAATGCTTTATTAATTTTGATTAATATTTTCTTTCATTTTTATTTTCAATGGCTTTTTACTACAATTCAATCAGGCCATGCATTATTTATTGTGTATTGTCTACTTTTGTTTTTTTATTTATTTCCCTTTGGAGATCAGACAAGAATGTATTCTATTTTGTCATTTCTTTCAAAGATGATAGTGTACATGAATAATTTGAAAAGAAATGAAAAAGAGAATAAACTGATATATTACCGAAAGAGACAGTGGAAATTCTAACATTTATTTAAATAGGCATTGATGATTTTTCATTCAAATTTCTTATTTATCTTTATAAAATATATCATTTATTGTTAATTTACTCTTTATTTAAATAGACATATGTTCTTTGCCTTGGAATATTTCCTCTCTGATGTTTTAATCATTGGTAGTTGATAGCATACATGGTTCAATTATTACTTGTGTGTTGTCCATTTAAGGGTTCATCATTTCACTGTGTTGTTTGAGCTATAAACATTAGATTCCATTGATCAAAGGTATTGCATGGGAGCCATAGACCCTACCATTATAGATTCCATTGATCAAAGGTATCATGGGAGCCATAGACCCTGCTATTATAGATTCCATTGATTAAAGGTATCATGGGAGCCATAGACCCTGCTATTATAGATTCCATTGATCAAAGGTATTGCATGGGAGCCATAGACCCTGCCATTATAGATTCCATTGATTAAAGGTATCATGGGAGCCATAGACCCTGCTATTATAGATTCCATTGATTAAAGGTATCATGGGAGCCATAGACCCTGCTATTATAGATTCCATTGATTAAAGGTATCATGGGAGCCATAGACCCTGCTATTATAGATTCCATTGATTAAAGGTATCATGGGAGCCATAGACCCTGCTATTATAGATTCCATTGATCAAAGGTATTGCATGGGAGCCATAGACCCTGCTATTATAGATTCCATTGATTAAAGGTATCATGGGAGCCATAGACCCTGCTATTATAGATTCCATTGATCAAAGGTATCATGGGAGCCATAGACCCTGCTATTATAGATTCCATTGATCAAAGGTATTGCATGGGAGCCATAGACCCTGCCATTATAGATTTCATTGATTAAAAGTATCATGGGAGCCATAGACCCTGCTATTATAGATTCCATTGATCAAAGGTATTGCATGGGAGCCATAGACCCTGCCATTATAGATTTCATTGATTAAAAGTATCATGGGAGCCATAGACCCTGCTATTATAGATTCCATTGATCAAAGGTATTGCATGGGAGCCATAGACCCTGCCATTATAGATTCCATTGATCAAAGGTATCATGGGAGCCATAGACCCTGCTATTATAGATTCCATTGATTAAAGGTATCATGGGAGCCATAGACCCTGCTATTATAGATTCCATTGATCAAAGGTATCATGGGAGCCATAGACCCTGCTATTATAGATTCTATTGATCAAAGGTATCATAGGAGCCATAGACCCTGCTATTATAGATTCCATTGATCAAAGGTATTGCATGGGAGCCATAGACCCTGCCATTATAGATTCCATTGATTAAAGGTATCATGGGAGCCATAGACCCTGCTATTATAGATTCCATTGATCAAAGGTATTGCATGGGAGCCATAGACCCTGCTATTATAGATTTCATTGATTAAAGGTATTGCATGGGAGCCATAGACCCTGCTATTATAGATTCCATTGATTAAAAGTATCATGGGAGCCATAGAGCCTGCCATTATAGATTCCATTGATTAAAGGTATCATGGGAGCCATAGACCCTGCTATTATAGATTCCATTGATCAAAGGTATCATGGGAGCCATAGACCCCGCTATTATAGATTTCATTGATTAAAGGTATCATGGGAGCCATAGACCCTGCTATTATAGATTCCATTGATTAAAGGTATCATGGGAGCCATAGACCCTGCTATTATAGATTCCATTGATCAAAGGTATTGCATGGGAGCCATAGACCCTGCTATTATAGATTCCATTGATTAAAGGTATCATGGGAGCCATAGACCCTGCTATTATAGATTCCATTGATCAAAGGTATCATGGGAGCCATAGACCCTGCTATTATAGATTCCATTGATCAAAGGTATTGCATGGGAGCCATAGACCCTGCCATTATAGATTTCATTGATTAAAAGTATCATGGGAGCCATAGACCCTGCTATTATAGATTCCATTGATCAAAGGTATTGCATGGGAGCCATAGACCCTGCCATTATAGATTTCATTGATTAAAAGTATCATGGGAGCCATAGACCCTGCTATTATAGATTCCATTGATCAAAGGTATTGCATGGGAGCCATAGACCCTGCCATTATAGATTCCATTGATCAAAGGTATCATGGGAGCCATAGACCCTGCTATTATAGATTCCATTGATTAAAGGTATCATGGGAGCCATAGACCCTGCTATTATAGATTCCATTGATCAAAGGTATCATGGGAGCCATAGACCCTGCTATTATAGATTCTATTGATCAAAGGTATCATAGGAGCCATAGACCCTGCTATTATAGATTCCATTGATCAAAGGTATTGCATGGGAGCCATAGACCCTGCCATTATAGATTCCATTGATTAAAGGTATCATGGGAGCCATAGACCCTGCTATTATAGATTCCATTGATCAAAGGTATTGCATGGGAGCCATAGACCCTGCTATTATAGATTTCATTGATTAAAGGTATTGCATGGGAGCCATAGACCCTGCTATTATAGATTCCATTGATTAAAAGTATCATGGGAGCCATAGAGCCTGCCATTATAGATTCCATTGATTAAAGGTATCATGGGAGCCATAGACCCTGCTATTATAGATTCCATTGATCAAAGGTATCATGGGAGCCATAGACCCCGCTATTATAGATTTCATTGATTAAAGGTATCATGGGAGCCATAGACCCTGCTATTATAGATTCTATTGATTAAAGGTATCATGGGAGCCATAGACCCTGCTATTATAGATTTCATTGATTAAAAGTATCATGGGAGCCATAGAGCCTGCCATTATAGATTTCATTGATTAAAGGTATCATGGGAGCCATAGACCCTGCTATTATAGATTCCATTGATTAAAGGTATCATGGGAGCCATAGACCCTGCTATTATAGATTCCATTGATCAAAGGTATTGCATGGGAGCCATAGACCCTGCCATTATAGATTTCATTGATCAAAGGTATCATGGGAGCCATAGACCCTGCTATTATAGATTCCATTGATCAAAGGTATTGCATGGGAGCCATAGACCCTGCCATTATAGATTTCATTGATTAAAGGTATCATGGGAGCCATAGACCCTGCTATTATAGATTCCATTGATTAAAGGTATCATGGGAGCCATAGACCCTGCTATTATAGATTCCATTGATCAAAGGTATTGCATGGGAGCCATAGACCCTGCTATTATAGATTTCATTGATCAAAGGTATCATGGGAGCCATAGACCCTGCTATTATAGATTCCATTGATCAAAGGTATCATGGGAGCCATAGAGCCTGCCATTATAGATTCCAATGATTGATGGCATTGCACGCGAGCCATAGACCCTGCCATTATAAAGTGATTCTTGAACTCTGCTAACATAGATATCTGAGGAAACTCAGAAAAAATTCAAACAAATTTGTAAATATTTCTATATCTCAAAATATATTCCCAAAATTATTTTTTTACATAATACTCTACTCATAAATAAATTTGTTCATAAATAAATAAGTCTTGAAAAATTTATTGAAATTAGATAAATAGCTGATTTTTAGTAGATTTTTAAAATGAAGGTTTAATTCATTAATGAATTTGTCTTTATGAAGATTATTATATTTAAACAACCTGTTACAATGAAAACAACTTTTCAAATACAAAATTCCTTTTTTTTCTTTTTCTTTTATAAAAGATTTTTCTTTTATCAGATTTCTCTTCAATCATTCTTTTTATGAATGTCAAAATTTAATACCATAAAATTAAAATTTTACAAGTTAGTATATTTTTATTAACACTTCATTTTTTTTTTTTTTTTTTTTTTTTAAAGAAACTCTGTAGAAGTTCCTATACTTTAGTCATTTAATAATTTGTTAAGGAAGTACAGTTGGCCATTGTATTTCCACTGAATTGATCTTGGTGTAACACTACTGGACGATCTATTTTAATATTATTCTTAAGATGACTTTTCACTTAACAATTAATTGAAATTCTTCTTGGTGTAATAATTATCATTGTAAAAAATGGAATTGGAGATTTGAGTTCAAATCCTGGATGAGGCTGTTTGCATTTCACTTTGCATTAATACTCTTAGGAAAAGCATAAATCCATTTGTTCTCTCGTCAGACATGGGTAAATAGTAGGGCAGACTGGGTTCTTTAGCCTTAATTAGGCAACCAGTCTAGGAGAATGAAAACTAAATTCAAACCATCTTTATTCCACTTAAATATTGACTCTGTTTCACATCCTGCCCAAAATATAGCCAAATCAATTTTTGAATTAACAAAGTTAAGCATTACAAATCTTGATCAAAATTCAAATGGGTTGTCATTTTGGAATTTTGGTTGATTCCTACCTCAGAGAAATTATAAAAACAACTTTTTAGATTTCATATAAAATTAAGTTTGTAAGTTAAGAATATATTTCTATGTCTCTTCTAAACATAAGTTTCTTACGATTATTTTTATCCTTGTAAAATCTACAATATCCAGGTAGCAGATATATTTATTCATTTTTCGATTTTATAACTGTAATACTCTGATCACAACACCATTCTGTTGGTAAGGGTTAGAATACACTGATTGTATCCCCTGCAGAGGAATAAGACCCCCCCCTACACACACATCAAACAGGTGTCTTGCATCTAGTGTTGAGGTTCCTATCCTGAAGATCTAGGGAGTGTGCCATTACTGCCAGGTTCACTCTGATCCAGAGTGGTAGGACCTGTTAGAGTTACATCTATGGATCTGATAGATCTATTTTAAAATTATTTGTATTAGATAGAAATACTTAATATCATATAACACTGCAAAAGAACTTAAGGAACTACACAAAAAATGTAAATATAAACATCAATTATACACAATTCTCTAACCTCTAGGCATAAGATGATTCAAAGTGTGTTGACATGCCATTAAAATCAGCCAGTTTGATTATTATATGTGATGTACCTTTGTGTAAATTTGAGCCTTACTCATCCATCTTTGCTTTTTTTTTTTTTTGGTTTTGTTTTATGGCTAATTTCAATGCTGGATTATTTCAAGGATAAATCTTTTGGTTTATAAACTGAAATATCTAATAATTATTTTAATATGAAATAATGCAATGTAAAAACTCATTCAAGTTTCCATGTTCATAAACATACAATGTATCTCTTTTAATCACATGATTATTTACAATGCAAAACATTTCTCTAACAGTTGACCACAAATTTAAAGAGAATCTTGAACTATAATCCTTTCCTTGTTTTTGTGAAGATTTTCAAATTATTTAAAATCTTAAATCTTTTATTGATTTACAAAAAAATATTTCAATTCTATTGAAATGATAAACAAATTTGAATTACAATTTTTTTATATGTAGAATATATGAGAGTTGATCAATAATATAATTATTATCTAAATTTGAATCTGAAATTTTCATTGCATAATATTTCATCTCTGTGATTAATACTTCCTAATGAATCTAGTGTGTCGACAAAGAAGGGAATTATGTTGAAAATAGATATTTGTTATGTAAAAGGTTTTTTTTTTTTTTTTTTTTTTCCTTCATAAAACTGACTGATGTACCTCTGTGTCTGTTTTTCTGTCTCTGTGACTAACATATGTTGCCCATGTTTGGGTCATGTATTGATCAGCTTAACCTATGTAAGTGAACACCATGACATAGAGAGCAATAAAATGGGGAAAACAGGTTAGCAATCCTTGTCCTTTTTTATTTTTTTTTTATTTTATGTATTAAGAAAGTTACTCATCACCATCTGATAATTCTGAAATTTTATCAATAATAAAAGGCTAAAAGAATTATAATAAAGACGATTGATTTGTAAAAATAAAATAATTGTGAATGTGATTAAAAATAAGAAATATTTATGTTAATAAGCTTTAAAATAAAGAAGAAATCTTTTCTATTAATCATATAGGTAAATGTAAAATTAAAAAACTTTAAGAAAAATAAGAACATCAGTGGGTTAAAAAAATAATACAAAAATATCAAGTTTTGTTTCCCTCTAAAACATTCATGTATTCAAATGTTTTATTTTCTGTTTCTTTTGGGGTTTTTTTTTCTTTAATTCATAGTTTTACTCAACAGACATGCGTTAATAAACGAGAAAATTTCCCCTGCGTACCTTACGAATCAATTTTAAAATAGCTGTTGTATTGAAAAATCAAAAATTTTCAGTTTAGAGTTTGTCTGAATCAATGATGATAAGCAGTGTTCAATATTCAATGTCAAATTATTCAATATGGATGACTGTTTCTCATTTTTTTTTCTATTTTTCTTTCTTTTGTATCTTTTCCCAATATGGAACCAAAACAAGTGAAGCAATTTTTGGCTTTCATTTTCCAGATCCACTTCATTTTTTTTATTTTATTTTATTCCTTTTCCTTCTTTTCCTAATGTCTGCTTCTTCAGAGACACTCAAGCAATAATAATGTTTACTTAGGTTGAGAGAATGATGAAAAAGAGAAAGGAATAAAGAAAAGAAGGAAATAGATAATGGAGAAGAAAAGGAAAATGCTGAGAAGAGGAAGGAAAGAGAAAAGAATAGTGAGAGTTAAAAAAAAATTTGAAAGGAAGAAGGAAGATTTTTTTATTTTTCCTCTAATCCTTTTGTCTTTTATTTCCCTCAAGAGAGAAGAGGAGTTAAAGAAAAAGATCATGAAAAAAAATGAGAGATAAGAAAAAGAAAGAAAAGAGAATTTGTTTTGGGTCTTGCTTAATCCTACAAGGTCAATAGTGACTGACTTACATATTTTGATTTTTTTTTCCTTCTCTTTTTATCTATTTCAAAGTAGACAAGGAATATTTTTGAGGTTTGACAACCCGGAATATTCTTCCATCAGAATGGAACATTTTTTCAAATTTTTTCTTTTCTATTATTTATTTTTGTCTAAATGCTTTAGCAAAAGCTTTTCACTGAAAAAATAACTTCAACTGATATCTAGGACCTGACACCCACCACTACTTATTCCATCTTTAATTCTAATCGTAACTACAATGATAGAACACAATTTTGATTTGTACAGTTTCCTGTCTAATCTCAAATGCCATATCTTTTAATATATAAGGTCTGTCTAGAAAGTAACAAGCCATATTGAATATCTTGAGAGTTAGTTGTATAACCTCTATGTAACTTAGCAACCAAGCAGAGGGACTCTTATTGTGCATGCACAAACAAGCACTCCCCCATAGAGTTACTCAGTGAGCAGTAGAAATTGTGTGACTGTTGTATTCACAGTAAATATACTCAAAATTTTTCTTGAAATTTAAGCATTCATATATGGAAACTATTGAATAATTAAAAAGACTTGTAGAGTTGGTTTGATAAACAAAGTTAAGATAAAACTTTGGTCCTGACACTTTGAATTTATTTTGGAATTTATTGAAAGCAATCCACATTCTGGATGGTCAACTATAAAGAAACAATCTAAAAAATACTATATTATTAAAGAAAATTATCAATTGACTCTATGCAGACACTTTGAATATCTTGTGTGTGTATATATATATAGGATTTTTTTCAACTAGCTGAGAATGATGTGTGCTTCATTTAATGGCTATCCCTGTACTACAATTGTCTCTTGCTACAGTCTCATCAATGTCAATGATAAAACAGACATCATCAACTTGTACATCAAGTTATTTTCCCTTGTCCCACACACAACCCAAAATACAATGTTGCTCAAAAACGTGAAGACAGAAACAATTTCTGCTTACACAACTCACCAAACAGAAATGGTGAATATCTAGCAGATTTTTCACTTGAGAATAGGCTAGCATACCTAAATAAAAAATTTTAAAAAAGGAAGGGAAAACTATGGACTTACCCAAATAATGCTAAAGCACTGTTACATTATATATTCATAAACAAGAAGTGGATAAATAGTGCTTTGAACTGTGAGGCTTACTCTCTTTTTGAGGGAGTATCTTCCAATCACAGAATTGTCTTGGTAAAGATTCATCTAAGCAGAAATAAGATATAAACAGTTAAAACTTCACAATATGACTGCGTCTCTACTCACCAATATTAGAAATCATTATACAGTAGCTGTGAGAAACATGTTTAGGAGACATCTGTGAGAAACATGTTTAGGAAACATCTGTGAGAAACATGTTTAGGAAACATCTTTAGGAGACATCTGAAAGACATACTCTGAATGACAAATATGAACATTTTATTACCACCCATATAGAAGCAGCAACCCAGTGCATTTCTACTAAACCAAGAGCCAAATGTTGAGTTGCTTGGGTGGGAGGCAATGATAATTAGAGAAAAACAAAATAACATAAAAATAGCATCCTGACTTTATAAAAGAAACCCAAGAAATACCAACGTTCAGAAATTTAAGAAAGCCCAGAGAGAACTAACACATACCAAAATAAACAACTAGAATACACACAAGGCCAAATTAAGGAATCAGAATCTTGGTAGAAGACAACCAATCATGATTACCATGGCAGACAGTAAATGAAGTGAATAGAAGGAAAAGCACCTCAAGTGCAAAACTAAAAGCTGCCAGTCAAGAAGAAAGAATATAGAAGTGGAAAGAACATTTCAAGAATCTGCTTGGAAACTCTCCTGAAGTCACTGAGAAACCTCTCAAAAAAATAATTAATTGCCAACTAGACATCAAACTTGGACAGTTTACAGTGGAAGAACTTTATGCAATACTGATGAAAATTAAAAGCAGAAAAGCTGCAGGCTTTGATGAAATACCTCCTGAAGTAATGAAGACATAGAAATTTGGTGACATACTTCTTTAATTATGCAATATGCTGTCAATAAACAAAATTTAATTGAGAAATGAGCAAAAGGCTACATTCTCCTCTTTCCTAAGAAAGGTGACCTCAGAATCATAAAGAACTATAGAGGTAGAATCTTTACTGCTGTACCTGCTAGGATTTATAATACTCTGCTTCTCAGCTATATCAATCCTAAAATTGAGAAAATTCTTTGGAAAAATTAGGAAGGTTTTGAGAGAAATCAATCCACAACTTCACAGATTTTGACTATTCACCAAGTCATTGAAGGAGTATGGGCAAAAAATTTCAAGGCAACAGTATTGATCATAGACTTCTCCAAAACATATCATTCCATACTGAGAAGGAAGATGGAACAAATACTACTAGTATAGAAACTGAAACAGATCTATAATGATGCTTTACAAAAGCAATGGTTTGTTCACCTGATAATGGTACCGACTTCTTTGACATTGTAGCTGGACTCTTACAAATAGATACATTAGTGCTATATTTATTTATAACCTGGCTAAACTATGTACTCAAACATCTTATAAAAGAAGAGAGCTTTATGCTTAAAAAAGTAAGAAGCAGATGATATCCTGCAGAAACTATAACATTTGAAGACTATGCTGATGATCTAGTGCTTCTTGCAAATACACCAGCTCAGGCCTAATCTCTATTGTATAGGCTAAAGCATGCAGCAGGAGGCATTGGCTTCTACACAAATGCAAATAAAACAGAGTATATGTGTTTTAAACAAAAATGAACTATCTCTATTCTAATGGCAAGCCTCAAGAATTAGTTGACCAGTTCCCATACCTTGGCAGCAGCATCACATCTACTGAAAGTGATGTCAACATATGCCTCACAAAGCTGTGGAATGCTATTGACAGGTTATCAATCATATGGAAATCTGATCTATCCAATAAAATACGTAAGGATTTCTTCACAGCTGTAGTTGTGTCCATTCTACTATATGGATGCACCACATTGGCACAAACAATGTTTTTTTTAAATGAGGAGCAATCTCTGCTTTAAGTGGCAGGCCTCTAAAATTAGTAATCAAGTTCACATATCTTGGTAGCAATATCTCATCTTCTGAAAGTGATATCAACATATTCCTCGTGAAAGCATGGAATCTTATTGACATGTGGAAATTTAATTTCTCTGATGAAATAAAACAGGATTTTTTCCAAGTTGTGGCTGTGTCAATACTACTGTGTAGATGCACCATATGGACACAAAGAAAATACATGGAGAAAAAGCTAGGTGGGAACTACACAAGAATGTTACATGTTGTTTTGAATAAATCCTGGAAGCAACACCCCACAAAACAGCAGGTGTATGGCCACTTACTTCTTATTTGAGAAGCCATCCAAGTAAGACGAACAAGACGTATGGGACACTGCTGGAGAAGTAAAGACAAACTCATAAGTGACATTCTTTAATGGATGTGCCAGTGTTGACCGATTAGCAAAGACTTACATCAGCTCTGTGTGGACACTGGATATTGTTTAGAGGACGTATCAGGAGTGATGGATGATAGGGATAGATGGAGACAACGCAACTTGATGATAACGATATATATCTTACATTTATTATATATATATATATGTGTGTATATATATATATATATATACACACGCACACACATATGAAAGAGGATCAATAAGTCTATAACCTGCCTAATAAATAATATTAACTGAATTTTGACCTGAAATTTTTACTTTTCGCTTTAGAGTGTTTGATCTCCGTGGTTGCTCTTCACTGCTGAATTAAGGGCATTGACGATGAAGATGATTTTGTTAAAAAATAAATATTTGTTCTGTAAATGCTTTTTGTTCAAATTTCTGTGTAAAGCATAACAGTTATTATTGAAAAGAATTTTTCTAAATAATCAATAGAACAAAAAAAATGGAGTCAATTTTGTTATTTCATTGTTTAATTTTGACATTTTTATTGATATCTTGGGAGTAGAATTGAAAATATTATGTTCATATTTAATACTAACATAGTTTTTGTTATAAGTATTGAGATTATATTTAGATTGCTATTTTTAGTTGGGTTCAAGATGGTAGCTTTCTTTATATTGGTATATTGAGAATGTAGAGACATTGTTCAAATCAATTCATTTCAAATGATTTGATTATATAGAAGAAAGAAAGAAAAAATTTCAAAAAGAGAGAAGAAACATGCACAAAATAGATAAGACCAAAGTATAAAATATAAGTAAAAAAAAAAGAGAAAGAGGGATTAAGTAGTGTGGTGTAGTCCATCTTGTTATTACCCATGAAAAAATCACTAAAATATTTGAACTAGTTTGTATACAAGTTCAAAAAATATTGAGACTGAATCTGTATTGATCAAGAGAGAAATGAACAATGAATGAAACTTTTTATTTTCTTTAAAATAGCTCTGTTTATATTCAATACATTCCACCAAGTTTTCCATTGGTCAGTGCACCTTTAAAATTCCTTTTTTGATATGACCTGAACTTATACCATTGTATTTATTCTAATATTCTCAAATTTTACCTCTGAGGATTTTCAGAAAATAAGGAAAAAAGTCACATGCAAGTTGGCTGAGTATGGAGGGGTGGTGCACCTGTGTTTTACCAAAAACTGCTGATCAAAAAGTAACAAAGATTGACACTGATTTGACTCGATGTCTACATCTCATCACATTATCATAATTTGCTTTGCTCTCTATACATCTTCATTTAAAATTTCAAACTAAAAAAGTTTTAAGATCTAAAATTCATATTTACTATAGGTCAAGTAATGTCCCTTGTTACCATAACAACAGAATTTCTCATTATTCTGTATTGAGATTTGTTTGTGTAACTGATATATAAGTTACATTGTACTTTATAAGTAGATGAATATTTTTGTTTCTATTGCATAAAGGTCATCTAAATATAAAAGTTATTTATTTCTGTGGATGATATAAATAAGCAATAAAATATTAACAGAATTATATGCCTAAATCTGCTTTTTAAAATTATCTTTATTCTTTAGTAGTTAAAATTTTTTAGAAAACTTTGTACCCGGTTATAAAGTAACAGAATCTAAGCTACAAAAGATACTGTTAACTCATTCTTAATATCATCGATATTCCTTTTACTTCTATCAGGTATGGATTACAGTGCAGTAGTTAGTATATTAGTTTTGTAAACTTTTGGTCATAAGTTCAATCTTTACAAAATGCTACAGAAAGCATTATAGACTTGTTGTTTAAATAAATCAGAACTACCTTTGTTAAACATTTGTAGCCAATATAAAATATAAGAATGTTCTTTAGCATTTGATAAGTTATATGCAAATTTTGTTTGGAGCTATTTTTATGCTAATTAGCTGATGATGTTTTATAACATGGAACCAATTATTTGATTTCTTATACTCACACTTGTCATATTATGAGTAGAATGCTACAGGATTAATTGGGTTGGTTGGTTTCTAGGGTTTTATGGCATATCAACCTTTGTAGATTATTTAAGGCTAAATCCATTTTTATGTAAATAATCTGTTCTATTTAAAACAGTTCAGTTTAGCATAAGTACACAGTTTAATTGTCAAAAACATTTCCATTTCAAACTATTCAAGCAGTTATATGTAACAATTCAGTTCAGTGTAAATACAGTTTTAATGTCGAAAAACAGTTCTATTTGAAATAATTCAGTTGAGCATAAGCACATAGTTTAAATGTAAGTACGGTTTAATTGTGAAAAACATTTCTATTTCAAGCTATTCAGTTTAGTCAAACAATTCAGTTTAGCATAAGTATGTTGTTAGTTCTATTTAACCTATAGATAGGGCCCTATCAGGTGCTACCACTCCGGGCCAGAGTGGACCTGGGAGCGATGGCAATGATGGGGTACTCCACATTCCCCAAAGCTCCAGCACTGTTAGAACCTCACCATCAGATTGTTTAATGTTATATCCAGGACACTCGTTTGGGGGGGGTGTCTTACCCCTCTGCAGAGGTGCAGTCAGTGTATTCTACAGCCCCAGCCAACTGGGCAAAGGATTAATTGGGGAATAATAGTTTAGGATCTAATTGAAAAGAGATTAAAACTTTAAATGGTTTAATTTTTAAAGTTTAGATGGAGATAAAAGTATGCAGTTGAGTAACTTGCCTAATAAATTGAGACTTCATTTAGTCACTGTCAATTCTCCAAACTTTTTGATGAATAGTTTTGGCAAACTACTGGATTGTGTAAGTGCAGGACTCACCCGACCCCACTCTCAACTCCATGTAACTTGTTTCCTGAATTGAAAATTCATCTCAAAGGTAAACATTTGTGGATGTGGAGGATATTTAAAGAAATAGAATGATGCAGCTTTGCATCATATCAAAAGAGAAATTTCTGGGGTGCTTTGACTAGTGGAAAACTCACTGGAATAAGTCTTTTGAATGTTAATGAGACTATTTTGGAGAAAATTAGCATTTCATTCATTCTTCATTTTTGTCTTGGTAAATACAACTTCAGTCTTCGTACTTTTTGATCACACATTGTATATTTTGGTCATTGAATAATTGTAGTATTATTTAAGAATTTAATTCTATGATTGCATTAGAAAATATACTATAATAAAATGACATGAATTTATATATATATATATATATATATATATATATATATATATATATATATATATATGGATGATACAATTGATGTTTCAGGGAAGATAACTTAAGAAATAAATACTGGGTTACCACCCTTAAACACACCCTTTATGAGATTAAATACAATTTAACTCCCTGTGGAGTAGTAATCAGCAAGTTACCTTAGCTGACAATTAATTCTATAGTAAGTTGGATTCTCACTGGATGTTCTATACGTGTCATGATAAATTTTCAGAATTATATTACATAGGAGCAGGCCTGTGATTGGAAAGATGACGTTTAAAGATTCAAATATTAAAACTAATTATAGAAATGACAACAAAGTATCAATTTTGTGAATGCCGTCATTTGAAAAAAAAAAAAAACCCAGAAATTAAACTTTTTTTTTTCATGCCATTAAAAGTAAGGAATACAAAATCTAAGGATTATTTCAAGATCAAAATCCTGAATTTTCTCTTCCATTTCAGATGATATAAAGCAGGAAGGTCCAAACTTTTTCAGCTTGCAAACTACTTTTAAAATGACCAGAACAAAATGATCTACCTCTATTTAAAAATACTAAATCTCTCTCTCTCTCATATACACACACACACACACACACACACACTGATAGAAAATAAAATTGCAACATCCTAATAAGTAAGTTGGCAACCTTAGTCAAGGGTAACCTGAAGGCTCCTTTTTCAATAGCTACTACACTGAAGGCGCTGCTCCATTCCCTGGATTTCTCCATTTTACCCTTGGTCCTTACCTTATAGTGTTGAATGCTAAGCAAAGCAGCACCAAGTACCATTTTTTTTTTAGTCTTTGGCATGACTCAAACTGGGATTGAACCCCTGTCTCCTGGACCATTGGTGAACACTCTATCCATTAGGCCAATGAACATATTTCAATTTACTCGAGATTAAATTTACAGGTAATATAACTAGGTTAAGATAATTGATCACATTGATACAGATCAATAGGTTTCAATATAGCGGGTGTATCAATGGTATTTATGCCCCATATTAATATACTCTATATCCTGCTTGGGTGTTAAACCTCTGCTCTTACACAGATAGTTCACAGGTATTAATGTTACTATATCACAGACTGAAGATATGGAAAATTTTACTCCCTTACATGCACACACTTTAGCCAGGTCAAAATTAGCAGTATCTTTTAGGCTATTGTAAGTTCTTTCATTCAATGTAATGTATATACACATATATAAATCCAATCACTAACTATATATATATATATATATATATACTAATCTAATATCTACCAGCATTCACGATACCAGAAAAAAACCAAAAAAAAAACCGCCAGGAACAAGAGATAAAAGTATCTCGAATCACCGCCTGGGGGAAAGTGAAAAAATTATAGGTCAAAAAGAAAGAAAAGGCCAACCTCGTCCGACCCCTTGAAAAAAATCAAGGGATACGCAGTCAGTTGGTCAAAAGAAAACTAAAAACCTGCTGCGAATCCTGCAATGCTACAATTACAAAAGTGCTCAACACAAGTGGAGCCAATTATAAAATTAACTTAAATCACGAGTCAAAAATCTTCTAGTAAAGTTTCACCTTATCGGATCATCAGGAAGCCTAACTTCGACTAATTCTAAAGGAGAAATCGCCGTCTTGTATTCACCAAAAACCCACCTAGCTTAGAATTTGCATAACAAAAAAACAAAACAAAAAAACAAAACTTTAGTAGAAGATTTTCGACTCGCGATTTAAGTTAATTTTATATATATATATATATATATATATATATATATATAATGTGTGTGATTGGATTTAAACCTTAGTCTTGCCAACTTCACATAACAATCCACAGAATTTGAAATATTTCTGATAGATTTTGATAACTAAGGAATAGTATTTTAAAAAAATTCTATTTATAACTCATTTTTATATGAACTATGTTAAGAAAGGACTGTTTTCTTCAGTGTTCTGAAATACCATAATTATTTGTGCATGTTGCACTCTTTTTCTAGATTTTTCAGCCCAAAAGTTAGAAGTGTGTATTATATATAAGAACTATAGAATTAACTTTTTTTCTGAACACACATGCCTTACCATATTTGGGATGGGACTACTAAAAGTAAAAGTTATATCTATAGTCCAGACTAATGTATTTTACACCATTAGAGAGAAATATCTCCTGGAATGTGTGTGTGTTTGTTTATAATTATGTTTCTCCTGATGTAAGCTTATTTTCAGTGCAAGCTTCTTGTTTGGTGTGAACAAGTCTGCATGTTTGCTCTAAATTATGGTGTAAATTTTGTGTTTAAAACATAATGTAAATAAAAAGTAAAGTTGGCTACCTTAGTCGAGGGTGACCTAAAGGCTCCCTTTTCGATAACTACTACACCAAGGTGTAGGGGAGGGCGCTACTCCTTTCCCTGGATTGCTCCACTTTACTCTTGATACATACCTTATATTGCTGAGTGTTAAGCAAGGAGGTATCAAGTACCATTTTTAAAGTCTTTGGTATGACGCAACCTGGGATTGAACCCAGGTCTCCCGGACCATTGGCAACCACTCTACCCTCATGGCTAATGAGCCAGTATAACATAATGTAAGTAAAGTTGGCGACCGGAGTCAAGGGTGACCAGAAGGTTCCCTTTTCAATAGCTACTATACTTTGGTCTCCTGGACCATTGGCGAACACTTTTACTCATAATGTAAACTATATAAATTCTGATTTTTAATCTCTGAAACAATAAAAATTGAACCAATGCTAAATTTATGTTAAATTTGGCTACAACAAATTTTAAAATGTCAGTGTGTATCATACATAAGAATTTTTTTTCAAAATTTTGTAAAGTGTTAGGGGCATGTATTATGAGTGTGTGTTATACACAAATAATTATAGTATTTTTTTCATTTGTCAGTAATTATGATTTGCACTCTTGGTTTGGTTGTGTTTTAAGGCATATCAACCCTTCTGGGTTACTTTATGTTAAATCCTGTTTATACATATATATATTATAAGTTAATATTTTGTAGGTAACATTATTTTGAAATGTGCTAGAGCTTATTTGTTTGCACGCAGTTAAATGGTTTCAAGTATTTCTATCTAACACTAATAATCCCATTTAATATTAATCATTTTTTTGCACATAGTTTAAATGGTTTTAAGTAATGTTATCTCAGTGCAATTGACCCTCCTGCCTTCTAGCATCTTTAAGATAGGGGGCTAGATTTGCCATGAGAAATTTGAAGAATACAGTCAGAACAATTATAGAAATGTTAAGGCTTGTCATTACCAGCTGATTGATCGGATTGAGCCTATCCAGACACTTGTTCAAGCCAGTAAGGGCCTATGTGTTGCCAGGTCACATGACCACTTCAGCCACCAGGATCCTGTCCTTAAGCATTATAGGTTGCCACCCACAGCCAACAGATAGCCTTGTTGGAGGAGGGGGGACCTTATCCCTCTGTAGAGGTACAGTTGGTGTATTCTACAGCTCCAACTGACAGGGTGGAAATTGTACTCTGTCTTTCTCCCGAGCAGACTGAGAAGTCCAGCTATCCAGGCAGTGCTTGAGGGTTCAAAAGCACAAATCTCATTTTTTAAGTAACCCTTTGTAAATCAATGTGTTATAACTAAAATGTTTTAACCATAAAAATCCCTGCTATTCTATTAGTCAACTACTTACATTTATCATATTTACCCAACCCCTCTGCTTGGGCAGGATATGACACAAGGTCAATTTTGAAGCGAAGTTTAACAGGTTTGAATTCAGAGTTTTCCTTCTCCTAGACTAGTTGCCTCACCAAGGCTGAAGAACCCAGTCTGCCCTACTATTTACCCATAGCTGGAGGGAGAATGATTGGATTACTACCTTTCCCAAGGGTATTAGTGTTATGTGAAATGCAACCAGTTTCGTGCAGGATTTGAACTCTTGTCGCCGTGTCCGTTTCCTACGACGATAACCATTACACCACGGTCATCTACATACATTTATAAACCCTGTAAAACAGTGGAATTACCCCCACCCCCCTGTCTAGGTTTGCCTATATTTTTTGAGATAGGAAGTTTGAAAACCATATCTAATTTTGTGCATATCTATATAGCACAGATAGTAGGATCCAAGGGACCCATTTTTACCCAAGATACATTCTCTAATATGAAGTTTTTAAAATCCTGATTCAAGATTAAATTTGTGTTAGGATATTTAATTGAAATTGAAATATTGAACTCTATTAACATGCTAGGATAATCATAAATAACAAGTTTATTTAAGTTCTTTTAGTTGAGTAAATAGAAAAATGAAAACATGGGACAAAGTGAATAAATTGGAAGGAAAGAGAAAGGGAAAAAGAAAGGACATCTGATAATACCGAGAAAAAAGACAATATATATATATATATATATATATATATATTCAATCCATGGAAAATATTCTGCAACCCTGGGTTTCATGAAGTTTTTTGCAAAACAACAATCATCAGACAGTTAAGTTAACTGCCTGATGATTGTTGTTTTGCATGGATTAAATATATATATATCTGATATATATTTATTCATTATTATTATATAATAGCTCTATCCTAGATATTGCATTTGGTTCAACACACCCACAAAGTGATTTAGTGACAACCAACACTCTTATATATAGAGAGAGAGAGTGTGTGTGTGTGTGTGTGTGTGTAACTTGTGTTGTTTGCTTAATTATTCTCATGAAATTAAAACATGGTTATATTTTAAGTTCTCTGCAGTGATTCATTTCTTTTTTTCTTTCTTTCTTTCTTTCTTTTTTAAGAAAAGGAAGTAAATGATGTTTACATAATAATGCTTTGCGTTACCATAACAATAAAATATTTCATTATTCTGTCGTGAAATTAGGTTATATTTTCATTGTACTGTGTTTTATATATATTTTATATATAAATATATTTTACTCTACTGTTAACAATAAAAGCATCAATCAGTATCGAATAGCTGTTACAGTTGATATTATGATTGGGGGGGGGGTAGAATATTAAAACTAAACAAATTTTAAGATTTTGTTTGAAATTGATTGATTTTAATGGTATATCAACCTGTCTAAGGTTATTTTAGCCCTAGAGGTTTGGGAATCACATCTATTGTATGTTTTTTGTTTTGCTGTTTCTTCGATCTTTTTTGTAAATGGTCTTATCAAATAGAAATAATTTTTAAACAGATCTATTTGATCCATAGATGATCCCTAACAAGTACTACCACTTTGGGGCAGAGTGGGCCTGGGAGTAATGGCAATGAAGGAATACTCTCTACTTTCCAGATCTTTAGAACCAGAGCCTCAGTATTAGATGCAGTTTAATGTTATACCTAGGAAACACCTTTTTGGGGGTGGTGGATGGAGAGGCTGGTTTCATGCCTCTGCAGGATTAGGGTTAGAATATTTTAAGTCCTACCGACAGAGCAGAAAATTTGTTTTCATTTAAAAAGAAACAATATAACATCAATGTGTAAAAAAACAAAACTGTTTTGTCCTCTTCAATTTCCAAATATTTAGCTGACAAAACAACTCATTTCAGATTGACTTTATTTATAACTTGATTTTTTTGTTACTTTGATGTATAAAATTTGTCAATGTTAATTCTATAACCTTGAAAAGTAGAAATTTTTCAAGTGTTATATATAATCCAAGTTCACAATATGAGCAAAAATGCTCTTAAAGAGAAGCAGCATATAAATTACTTATATTTGCTTGTATTTGCTTGTATACTAGTGTTGTTTACTAGGTCAAATCATATAGGAAATACTGACACTTATGCTATCACACCTATGTGCTTATATAGTTTACCTACATCTTTGTAAGTGAAGTAAGTATTGAGGGTTGTTGACCCAGCGACCATGAAAGGAAGAGAGGGAATGCTTTTAGTGCCAGACAGCTGGTTCCTCTGACAACAATACAGTTCTCTCTGATGAAGGTTTTTGTGTTCTTGTCTGGAAATATTGCAAAGCTGGTTATCAGTAATAGACATGGTACTATATACATGCATATGGAAAAGCTTATTTATGCACACATGCAGCAGGAGCATCTACATTAATATATATATATATATATATATATATACATATATATACCTTTAAGAAAAACAAAAACCGGTCACATTAAGATTATAAATTTATTTCCATCCTGTTATAGGTATTGATATGAATCAATAACACCAAAAATAACAGGACTTCTTCAGATCTAATGGATAAAATAATTACAGTCAGAATAGGCGGTCTATTCTTTACCAGGAAAATTTAAATGTTCATAGTTGAATGATTTTTTTGTCCTGATGGAATCATTCCCGACTCTGGTTTAACTGGACTGAATAATACACATATATGTGTGTGTGTGTGTGTGTGTGTGTAGACATAGTCATGGTACCTGGTAAATTCACCTATCTGTTTATTAGATCTAGGCTTTTGGTCTGACACATGAATAGGTGAGAAACTGACAGTAACCAAGCACTGTTGACTCAATGCTATCCTATCTTAAATATATACACTCTATCAAAGATATTGAGCAGTTTTTATTTGTATATATTGTAAACTGTATTATTTATATTATATAATATATCGTTATACACAGGCTCATTGGCCTAGTGGGTAGAGTGTTTGCCAATAGTCCGGGAGACCAGGGTTCAATCCCAGGTTACGTCATACCAAAGACTTTAAAAATGGTACTTGATACTTCCTTTCTTAACACTCAGCAATATAAGGTACATATCAAGGGTAAAGTGGAGCAATCCAGGGAAAGGAGTAGCGCCCTCCCCTACACCTTGGTGTAGTAGCTATTGAAAAGAGAGCCTTCTGGTCGCCCTCGACTCCGGTTGCCAGCTTAATAGCTAATAGCATGCATAGATATATATTAGCATTAAATGACCCGAAAAAAGGGTTGATACACCATAAAACAACCAACCAATCATAAATACATATATATATCAGTATACACATATGTATAGAGTAGATTTATGTATTTATGTGTATGCATATTTTATTCATAAATGGGTTATAAACAATTATTATTATCAAATGAGGTGTCATTAAAATCATTTGAATTTTATAAATGTGAATGTTTTTTTTTTTTGCAAGCTTATTGTATAAGCAGTCTGAAAATGGATTCCTCTTAACCCTTTGAACATGTTACACCATTAATTGTGTACAAACAAAAGCTTTGGCTCCTTGAAAAATGTTACCTACAAACTATGTGTTTAGAAATCATATATATTTAATATATATGGATTTGGCATTAAATAAACAAGGGTTGATATGGCATAAAACCCAATGAACTAACCTGTTATACCAGTAGAATGTAAATTTAAACTCAGAGCTCAAGAAAACCCTGAAACAAATTAGTATCCATAAAACTTATTCATTAATGTTTGTGTTAATATTTTTGTTCACGCACACACACACATAGATATTTGTATATATAAAAATACATCATGGAAGGAAAATATGTACCAATAATTCATATATATATTATTGGTACATATTTTTCTATATATGAATATATAGTGCATATCCTGAGTATGACTCTAAACTGGTGGTGTTCTGGTTCTGGAGATCTAGGGAATGTGAAGTCATTCTTTCATTTCCATAACTCCTAGGTTTTCTGACCTGGAGTGTATAGTAGTTGTTGCCGTCTCATCTATTGATCAAATAAATCTGTTTGAAAATTATCAGTATTAAATAGGAATACTTAAAACTATAACTGTGTGCAAACAAATAATCATTATCATTGTTAGATAAGAATAGTTAGTGAAACCATATAAAAGTAAAGTTGGCGACCATAGACGAGAGTGACCCAAAGGCTAACTTTTCAATAGCTACTACACCAAGTTGTAGGGGAGGGTGCTACTCCATTCTCTGGATTGTTCTGATGCTGAGATTCCAGTCTTGAAGCTTTAGGGAGTGTGGAGTATTCCTTCATTGCTATTACTTCCTGGTCTACTCTGACCTGGAGTGGTAGTGCTTGTCAGGGTTCCATTTATGGATCAAATAGAAACGAGTCATCATTTACTTGAAACCACATAATGGTGTGACAGCAAGTGATTGATATTTAATAGAATTATTAGTATTAGATAGCAATACTTGAAACCATTTAATGGTGCACATAAAACAAATGAACTCTGGCTCGTTAAAAAATAATGTTACCTTTAAACTATTCACATACAAATCATGTGTATATATATATATATATACATACACACACATAGGATTTGGCATTAAATAACCCACAAAGGTTGATATGGCATTTAACACAACTAATAGCCCAGTCGACTGGGGCTGTAGACTACACTGACCACTTCTCTGCAGAAGGGTAAGACCCCTCTATAATAAGTGTCCTGGATATGACATTTAACAATCTGATGGTGAGGCTCCAGTAATGCTGGAGCTTTGGGGTATGTGGAATACCCCTTCATTGCCACTGCTCCTATTGCCACACTGGCCCAGAGTGGTAGCACCTGATAGGGTCCTATCTATAGGTCAAATAGAACTGTTTGATGTTTAAACTGAGTGCAAACAAATGACTTATGCTAAACTGAATTGCTTGAAATAGAACTGTTTGATCATTTAACTCTGTGCAAACAAATGACTGATGTTTAATTGAATTGTTAGTGTTAAATAGCAATACTATAAAACATTTAATTGTGTGCAAACAAATGATTAATAGTAAATAGAATTATTCGTATTAGATTGAAATATGTGAAACCATTGTGAAAAAAAAAATGAGCTCAAGCTCATTTAAAAATGTTATCAACAAAATGTGTTTAAAATCATGTATTTAATATATATGTATAAAGAGGATTTGGCTTTGAATAACCTACAATGGTTGATATGCCATAAAACCAAACCAACCTAAATACAACCTTTTCAAACTTAAAGCTATAATTGTTTACAAATGGTTAGTAGTTAACTGAAAACTTACATGCTTGCCAAAATAAGTCGGCATTAAATAACCCAACAAGAATTGACATGCCATAAAACCAACCAACGAACCAACCAACCATATAAATGAGTGCATCTCTCTACATGAATATATAAAGATTTTATCAAGAACTTCTCCTTTTAAGTGCATCTATTGAAAGACTCAGTTATATTTATTTCTGTCTATTTATCTGTAAACACCACTCACAAACATTCATTATAAAATGAGTAATATATATATATATATATATATATAAGTATGAATTTTTATGCATCCATATGTGAAGTAGAGAAAGAGAGGTAGCTTTCACTCAAGACTTCACTTTTATAGCACAAAATGAATGTTAGTGGTCTTCTTAATTTTAAAGACTTGTATCATAAGTGCTCTCTTGAATATATTTATTTTATTTTTTCAAAAACTGTAATTTGATATCAGATCATTTTTCTAATTTTTTATATTAAGTGTGAAAAAAGAAACTATTAAATATTCCCTTATTTATTAATATCATTACATTTTTGTATTTCTACAGATACACATATGCACACAATATGATATGCTCACATATAATTTAATTGCTGATAAAAATTTAGTATCATTTTATTTAATCTTTGCCAGAATTAATGTTGCTTGGTTAGTATAACAGATTACATAAGGACATGGCTGTTAAAGAGAGAAGAGTTCTGTTTTGTAAATATGTGCTAAATGAACTGTTCTGATCTAATATGACCTTTTGGATATTAGTCTTTAGGTTTATGCATTTACCCAACCCCTCCACTCGAGTAGGATGCAACACAAGGTCAATTTTTTAAGCTGAGTTTAACAGGTTTGAATTCAGTTTTCTTTCTTTGAGAGCAGTTGCCATATGAAAGTTAAAAGTACCTAGTCTGCCCTACTATTTACCCATAGCTAGAGGGAGAATAGTTTGATGCATACCTTTCCCTACTAAGGGTATTAGTTTTCCTTCTCCTAGACTGGTTGCCACATGAAGGTTAGAGTCCAGTCTGCCCTACTATTTACCCATAGCTAAACGGAGGATTGTTAGAGGCATACCTTTCCCACAAGGGTATTAGTTTTCCTTCTCCTAGACTGGTTTCCATACCATGGTTAAAGAGCCCAGTCTACCCTTCTATTTACCCCCCACCAAGGATATTAGTGCTCTGTGAAATGCAAACAGCCTCATCCAAACTCTGCTATGTCTGTTTCCTACAACTGTGACTATTGCACCATGAACGTGTTTAGATTTATTCAATTTAGAACTACTATAAGATTATATTGACAATTTAACAATTGAATATAAGAATATTCACGATTTAGAGAACTTTTAAATAGTTTTGTATCTTTGTTCCATCAGATAGAATATGTGAAATAGTTCCTATCAGTAATTGTTAAGTATAAGACATTGTTTAGAGAAAGCACTTTTTTGACATTATCTGATGTGATTTGAGGTTTGCCAACTACTCTCTAAGCCTTGAAAGGTTTATTAGTACTTATATTAATAATTAGAGTTTGTTTATTGATTCTCTATAGACAATCAAATAGTTGATAAGGTTTTGAATTTTGTATGCATGCTTATTGGACCCAGAAGGTTTTTTTTTTTTTTTTTGGTTAGAGAAAAAGTGCTGTGCTAATTTTGTGTCTCTAACAAAAATAAGAATCAGTAGAAAAAGCCATGATACTTTAAATTGGAATTAATTTAACAGAATCTTCAAGTCCAGATTTTAAAAGAAATAAAATTTGCAAAATTATTTTTATTATTAAGATAATCATTCGGATATAATTAAACATTACTAATTAGGTTTTTAGATTATTTTATAAAATGAAGGTATAAAATAAGTGTCACATACTTAGTATTAAAATAATTTTCTACAAAATTTTGGGAAAGTTTTCACAGAACAATATTCATAATATATTATAAAATATATGATTGGTAAATTTCTTTCCTGTTATATGGATTTCTTTTATTTTGTTGCTAACAATTCAGTATAAATGTTTGACAACAAAAATTGTAAAATAATCAACTCCAATCCAAATCTTGACTTCTTACCCAACTGTGAATGGTTATTTCAGCTAGTATTATATTAGTACAAGAAATTGAGTGTTGGGAGAGATGTGTCTTGCTGTTTTCTTCATTCAGATCAAATTGTAGTATTAAGTATCACAACTAACCTTGCACTTGAGGTCATTGAGAAGGGAAAGTTGTAAGAATATAAATAATGCCTTTTTCTCTGATTATAAGATTGTCTGCATTGAGTAAATAGAATTTTATATCTGTACCAATTGCAGGAATTTCACGTACTGAATTTGTCTAAATGTGTCTAGACAACAAATGATATACAAGCAAGGTGGAAGGGGAACTTTTTTTTTTTTAAACAAGGGTACAATTGATTAAATAGGTATTAATTGATATGTACTTTACTGCTAAAGAACCTGTTTTTTCTTGATTGATTGAGTAAAGTTGCTATTAAAGAAAAACAGAATATATTCATCTAAAAAGAATATGGCTTTATCAGTTTCTCTGTTATTAAATGGTTCCCATAAATTCTAACAAGTTATTTGGTCCACTTTTTAGGTTTTTATAATTGGGAATGTTTTAAATTGAGAAATAATCATGAATTGAGGCTTTTTTTTTTTTTTAGTTTGGCTGTACTTGTACCTTCGATGTTTTAACTCGTTCATTTTTCAGCCATTATCTGATAATGAGTTTTCATTCTTCAGCTGACTAAAATCTATGAGTGATAAAAACAAAAAAAAGTTTCGTGGCCATAGGCTTAAACATCATTGAATTATACAATGACTGACAGACAAAAAGATGTTTGGTGAATTATCACTCTGGCCCCAGAGTGGTAGAATGTGATAGGGCCCTATCTTATGCTAAACTAAATTGTTTGCATAAGAACTGTTTGAGTAAACTGAATAGCTTGAAATAGAAATGTTTTTGACAAACTGTATTCATGCTAAACTGAATTGTTTGAAATAGAACTGATTATTTGTATAAAAATAGATTTGGCATTAAATAACCTACAAAGGTTGATATGTCATAAAACCCAAACAACCTTTGATGAATTATAGTCAGATGCGCTTTACTGGTTAAGACCTTTTTTCTTTGTTTTTGATTGATTAATTTGAATTGTCATTGAAAATGTGTATAAAAATCTGGCCTTATCAATTTTTCTATCACATTTTCCATAAATGCTGACCAGTTTTTTATCTACATTTTTAAGTTTCATTTGAATTGTCTTATATTTATATTTTACTGATTTGGCCTCTTTATACATTGTTCTTCTTACACAGTAAAACTGGCATGTGAAAATAGAGAAATTTTGTTATCAGCACAATAGTGTTAAAAGTGCCTAGGTTTAGAGAATTGAATCCAATTTACAACTTCAATACTTACAGTGTCAGGTTTGTTTTTGTGCTCGTTCTGATTAGTTGTATAGCAGCAGATTACATGAACAATATTTTTCTTACAATCATGTGCTCTCATTGTTTCCATTTGTGCAGATTTTTACAAGAAGGCAGATTCTTGGAAAATGGATTTTATAGCTGAAAACTTTCTCTATTCAACAAGTGTTGTGCTCTTTGTATCTGTTGTAGTTTCTACAGAAATAAATAGAAATAGATAAATCTGAATTTGGCTCAGATTGATTCAGATGGACAATTTAGACACAAACAGATAGAACAGCTATATAAAGGTTATATATTTCTGAGGGAAAAATAAAAAAAAACTTTGACAGACATATCTTTGATGTGATGAATTAAATACAAAGTTTCAAAGAGTAAAATTAGTCTCACTAAAGTAATCAGTATAAGTATGTAAAAAAGAAACAAAAAGAAAAAAAAAACTCACAATATTTTAATATAAAACAAATACTGACAAGCCGAAACATTCTGATCACTTGTTGAATAAAATGTTCCATGTGTCTGCAAAAAAGCTCTTATCTGATAAGGCATGAACTCTTTAAAATCTTTTATTCTAGGATATGATACTAGATGTTAATTGCAGAAATTTTAAATGCTGCAAGTTACTGGGCATTCTGCAGAATGAATTTGTTGATCCAAATACTCAAATGGATCTATTGATCCAACACAATCTATAAATACTCAAGTGGATCTGGAGAGTTTGATGACCATAGCAACACAATAGTTTTTAAAAGCCTTACCATATAACTTAAACAGTATGGCAGGTTCCTCTATCCTGCTAAAAAATCTCAATGCCATCTGTAATATAATGGCGGAGGGATTTCATTTTATATATCTTGCCTTTCAGTTTTGTTAGGCTGAGAACCTTTCGCTTAGTGCATGGGTTAGTTAGGTGCAACATTAACACAGGTGTTCATGCGCGCACGGAGAGGATGTGTCATTCAGAGATGTCAAAATAAAAATCCCAGATAGGAATGGGGACCAGGGTATTTGGGTGACATCACGCACTGAAAGTGTGGCTGAGATTTGAGAAAAAGCAGTTAGTTGAGTTCCCGCCTTGGAAGAAGAAGGTTCACTTTTAGAGCTGGGCGAGGCCAGATGACTCTGTGTGCTACGGGCGCCGCGTGTTGGTTGGGTTGAGAGCTGATGATGTTAAAGCAGTCAGCATAGAAAGATTGTGTCTCTCTCTCCTCATGTTAAAAAACCTTTAAACTCAAAAGTAATAAAAAGTTTCGTACCTGAACCAATTTTGTGAATTTCGTGTTTTTAGATTCCCTATGTCTATTTCACACATTCGTATCATGGGTATGTTATACATCTTATTTGACTGTTGCGATGAAGACATTAACCTGTTCTTCAGTTATTTTGAAGTAGATAATACATAGTAAAGTATCTTCCTTGTGAATGATAGGACACTGTGTTTCCCTCGCAGAATGTTGCCTAAACCATTGCTTCAACTGGTTTTTTGATTTCCACAGTACATTCTGGTGCCATAACTTCCTCAGGGTAGATATACATGTACTCTACAATCTCCCTCATTCAAACCCTGGACGAGACTGATTGCATTTCACATAGCACTAATACCCTTGGGAAAGGTATGAATCCAATTATTCTCCCTCCAGCTATGGGTAAATAGTAGGACAGACTAGGTTCTTCAGCCTTGGTGAGGCAACTAGTCTAGGAGAAGGAAAACTCTGAATTAAAACCTGTTAAACTCCGCTTAAAAATTGACCTTGTGTCATATCCTGCCCAAGCGGAGGGGTTGGTAAATAGGACAATCTCCCTTATTCAAGACGACAGCCTAGTCGATTGGGGCTGTAGAATACACTGACTGCATCTTTGCAGAGGGGTAAGATCCCCCACCTCGAGTGTCCTGTATATAACCTTAAACCATCTGACAGTGAGGCTCTCGTCCTGGAACTTTGGGGGATGTGAATACTCCTTCATTACCATTACTTACAGGTTCACTCTCACCTGGAGTTGTAATATCTGTTTGGGTTCCATCTATGGGTCAAATAGCATTGCTTTAACCATTTAACTGCATGCAAACCAGGGATTGATGTTAAATTGAATTGTTAGTATCACATAGCAATATTTGAAACCATTTAACTGTGTGCAAACAAATGAGCTTTGGCTTGTTGAAAATGTTATGTACAAATTATTTGTTTACAAATTATATATTTATTATGTAGAAAAAAGATTTAGCATTGAATAACCTACTAGGGTTGACATGCCATAAAACTAACGTAACCTAAGTAATTAAAGATGATGTAATACTCATTGGATCGAGTGATCTTTTTGCACTGATACAATTTCTAATTCCAATACTTGTATAGTCAGTAAAGAGGAGTTGTGTGTTACATAATGCCCATCAAAAATAGATTCAATATCTTGTACCAAGTTCAAATACAGGCTGAAGCTGTTTGAATTTCATTTTATGCTAACAGCCGTCAGATAAGTACTACAGCAAATTTAAGGCTTTAGCTTTGGTATTGTAGCTTATCTAGGGAAACTGAATTCAAACTAGCTGTAGACTGTAGCAGAAAGAAACTTGAATTTTGTTTGGTGCATAATTTAATTTGACCGTTAGAGTTGCCAAACATTTTCACCTAATCAGGATGACCTGTCCTATTCAGCCGAACCATATTTCCTAGCAGCATCAAAAATTGAAGAAAGCCTGCGAATCTCTCTCTCGCTCAGAAATCCTCAAAGGGAACGGACGTCTATTCATCTGCTCCTGTATAGAGTAGCCACATCAACCATTATAAGGAGAGCCATCTAGTTTATGGACCCCTTGGGTCTATTCTTCTAGACCAAGGGATCTTAGTTAAAAACAAATTAGATGATACACTCTAACAATTTCCTACCTTTTTTCCTTTACTACGAGACCTCGCAGCATACCAGTGTAAACCCCTTTACTTCATGCTGCCATTAAAACCTCGACACAAAAACCTAATGATGTCTTAGTTCTTCTCCATCACCTTTATTTTCTATCAACATTTAGCGAGGAGATAACTACCAACAAAATACCAATGCAACCAATGTAATACCAACATAACCAATGCAAAACCAACTTAAACCTTAAACCAAAAACCCAATAATAATAACAATAATAATAATGTTATCCCTATCGCTATAACATTTAAAAAATTGTTGCCTACTGCTTTTGCTGGGGAGATTATACTCATCGAATATCCGTTTGATGATTGACATTGGTTGGCATAGGTAATCTGTGTGGCCTGTGGTTATGGAAGTGCTTGTGGTGTAATGGTTATCGTCGTAGGAAATGGACACGACGACATGAGTTCAAATCCTTGATGAGACGAGACTGCATTATACATAGCACTAATACCCTTGGGAAAGGTATGAATCCAATTATTCTTCCTCCAGCTATGGGTAAATAGTAGGGCAGACTGGGTTCTTCAGCCTTGGTGAGGCAACTAGTCTAGGAGAAGGAAAACTCTGAATTCAAACCTGTTAAACTCTGCTTGAAAATTGACCTTGTGTCATATGCTGCCCGAGTGGAGGGGTTGGGTAAGTATGGTTGTTATGAATCTATATTCACAGCAAGGATTACTTTACTGTGTGTTGGGACATGTTCCTTCCATTATCTTGATTAAAACTGCTGTTTATGTAATAGTAGTCCTGTTGGCTTGTACTTGGTAGAAAAACCTCCATTCACTTATCACATTGATAAATTCAATGGCTTTTCAGTTTTTAGTGAAATTTCTGATAATGATAATCAAAATGACTGAATATGAACATCCCATAACCTGTGTTGTTTTGAAAATGTTCTGATTTTGTCTTCTTTCCATAGCAATTTAGCCTTTATCAAAATCACTAAAATATTTCTTCTTGTCTTTAACTGCAGCATTCTATCTACCAAAATGAAATTCTCAAAGCTGGGTAAACTTTCACCCTGACACGTACCAGTTTTGATAAGAGATTGGCCATCATTCTTACCACATATCATCCGTCATAATGTTTTTGGCTCATCAGTGTAACTACAAAACATAACCAAGTATTTGGTTGTCGATAAAGGAGAAATAAACCAACTCTTCTCAGTTATTCATACAGAAGCCAACTTTAGAACAAGACGTATTTATAGACAGTTTAGAATTGATAGCATGTAAACTAATCTGGTAAGACTATAGCTACGAGTGAAACAATGCAAAGAAATTGAAGTTTATGCCTTTTCAAAATGAATTTGCAGGAGATAGAAATTAGATCTTTTTTATTTGATAAGTATCAGCTATCAGCATATTGATAGACAAAATAAAAATGTTATAAAAATTCAGTGGGACTAGTTTTGAAATATTTATCACTGAATTTGTTTATCAATGTTTATTTAATCTTTCAATTGATAATATATATTGTGTGTGTGTGTGTTTTTGCTAATGGATTATCTCGACAATTGACCTTTGCTTATAGAAACATTTCTTTTTCTGGTCATTTGTTGGCTGTTTACCAAACAAAGATTTAGCGTTTGTGTGAAAAAAAAAACCCCACCCAAAATAGCCACCTTTTTATGGCACACTTTATATATTGCTCTCTCCACCAATACTTTTTTTTTTATTCAGTTTTAACAAAATTGCTCACCTCATGTCTAATTATTTGGTGTTTTATTTCTTTTTGGCTTAGCAACTCTTCTAAGTTTCTGCACCTTTGGCAATTGTAGATTTTAGAAATACATAGATTGATTTGATTGTATTATGGGGTCAGGCAGAGGTCAAGGGGCAAGCTGTGTTGCCGTTTGATATCTGATTCCATTCTGAGGTTATTTTATTTTACCCCATGTTGTCTAGTTGATATAACTCCTTGAACAAGAAAGGCCAAAAAGAATTGTATGAAAGAAGACAGCAACAGATGGAAGACAAAGACGTTTCTTTTATATTCTTCCTTTATTTCCTGGGTTCAACAACCATTCAATGGGTGAGGGAATTTTCCCTGAATACAACTGAAATGGTTGAATCACCCAGTCAAGGTGTTTAAAAATACGTTAATTGTTTCTTGGTATATGTGTGTCCTCATTTGGTATTTTAAAGCTTTAACAATGTGTTAGTCGCTTTTGTAGTGTTTGTCCAAGTCCAGTGTTTTAGTTCATAATTCAATCGGTCCATTTCGTATGCTTTTGTATTTTGGCATACTGTAAATCTGAGACGAGTGCTACTAGTGTGAAAGGAGTAGCCCCGACGCGTCGTCCAAAGACGTATGCGTGGCGTCTTCTACCAGTTAGCAAGGTGTTGTCACTTCGCCGGTCACTGCCCGAAAGAGAATCAGGGCCTCCTCCTCTTGTCGGGAGCTTCCTTTTTCTTTATGCATACATCGTCCCTTTTTCCTGCCAGAGACCTCTGTGAGTTTCTGCATATTTTAATAATTTTCTTTGTTTAATTCAATTTAATTTTGTTTTTTTAATTTATTTATTCATTCCCTACACTATTACATTTATAAAGTGTAGGATCAACGTTTGATCTTTTCTCACTCTCATAGAGATAATGATACAATCAAATAACAGTAAAAAAAAAAAAAAAGCAACAAGAATTAAGATGAGGAATAATTCTAATCAAAATTAATAAAAATAATAAAGATTGTTTAAGCTTTGTATAAAAGAATAAATGAAATATAATATTAGCCCTGCTAGTGTATAAAAGTGATAACTACAAATATGGTGCTAACAAATCCGAAGCAAAAGTATTGGATGGCTTTATAGGTGTTTGTCATGCCGTATGTAAAGAAAATACAATAGAGAGATGGACAAAAGTTGCATCGTCTCCTTCCTTAAGAAAAGTGACCTCAGGATCATCTAGAACTACAGAGGCATAACTTTTACATTTTCAAATCTGAAATAGAGAAAATATTTAGGAAAAATCCAAATGGATTTTGGAGAAATCAATCCACAACATCACAGATTCTAACATTCTGTTGAATCATTGGAATTTGTATAAAAAAAACTCAAGGCTACACTACTGTTTGTAGATTTCTACAAGTATTTGATTCCATACACAGAGAGAAGATGAAGCAAAGACTTCTAGCGTATGGTCTCCTCAAAGAAACATAGCCAGAATGGTGCTCTATAGAAAAATGAAAGTCAAGGTTTGCTCACTGGATGGAGATACATACTTCTTCGATATTGTTGCTGGAATTCTGCAAGGATATACATTAGCACCCTATTTGTTTATAATCTGCTAGGACTATGTACTTTGACTATCGTTAGATCTAATAAAAGAAAATGGTTTTACACTAAAAAAAGACAAGAAGCAAATGTTATCCTGTAGAAATTATAACAGATGCAGACTATGCACATTATCTAGTACTTCTTAGAAATACACCTACCCAAGCCAAATCCCTGTTATATAGTCTGGAGCAGGTAGTAGGAGGTATTGGCCTTCACATGAATGCAAATAAAACAGAGTATATATGTTTCAAATGAGAAGGACCCATTTCCACTGTAAATTGTGGTCCTCTGAAATTAGTAGACAAGTTCACGTACCTCAGTAGCAGTGTCTCATCTACTGAAACCAATGTTAATATTCACTTAGCAAAGGTGTGGATTGCTATTGATAGGCTATCACTTATATGAAAGTTTGATCTATTTGATAAAATAAAATGGATTTCTTCCAAGCAGTGGTTGTGTCAATACTTCTCTATAGACACTGACAAAATGCTAGATGGGAACTGCATAAGAATGCTATGAGCTATATTGAACAGATCCTGGAAGCAACACTTCATGAAACAACAGTTGTAGGGCAACTTACCTCCCATCTCTAAAAATAAGATGAACAAGACATGCTGGACACTGCTGGAGGAGCAAGGATGAACTCATAAGCGACATTCTTCTACACATGGACATGCTAGCATTGGCCTACTTGCAAGAACTTATCTATACCAGCTCTGTGCGGACATAGAACGTAGTTTGGGAGACTTGCTGGGAGTGATGAATGATAGGGAGAGATGGAGAGATAGTCAGGGAAATCTGTATTTGCAGCATGACCTAATGATGATGGTAGGTATTATTTAGATTTCTGTGATACCATCTGTAAGCTTAGATGGGACAGTGTTATAATCCCCCCCCCAGTTATTAAGTTGCAAATTTGATTAGAAATTGCTTTGTTCTCAAAGAACATTTTAACAAAAACATTTCTACATTATGCCATTTTTGATTTGTTATAAGAGACAAAACTTGGATCATTTTAAGAGTGATTATCTTTCCTTGACCTGGTTATTGGCCTAATGAGTAGAGTGTTTGCCAATGGTCCCGGAGACCGGAGTTCAATCCCAGGTGGAGTCATACCAAGGACTCAAAAAAATGGTACTTGATACCACTTTGCTTAACACCCAGCATTATAAGGTGAGGATCAAGGATAAAGTGGAGCAATCCAGGGAATGGAGTAGTACCCTTCTCGATGTTGTAGTTATTGAAAAGGGAGCCTACGGGGTCACCCTTGACTAAGTTCATCAACTTTTTACTTTACTTATCTTTCCTTTGATATAATCTGATAATCCCTATGATAACACTAGTAAATAAATCAATGCTAATGTACTTTGAATAACACTAATTTATAGGAATTTTAAGTAGTGTTGAATCGTAGACACAAAAACGGATCATATTAAAACTGATGACTTGCATTTTTTTGAGCAATTCAGGAAAAGTTTCATCATAAAAAGTTTTACATTAGAGAATGTTTTATGTAACTTGATAAATCAAAATATAAAGAACTTCTCGATAAAAATGAAGACACATTAATAAATACCTGAAGTTAACATAGATTTTATAGTATCTACATAATCATAGTTGTAATGAATTTGTTCATGCCCTTAATACAAGTAACATAATTATAGTTTGCTATTTAATAAGAGCAAATATATATTTTGAAGGATTCATTTGTATATATCTGTCTGTTGGTCATAGTTTTGCCTTAAAGATGATAGTTGAAATGTTAGCCTAGATAAACAGTTTACCAGGGAAATATAAATTAATAATCATAAAAAAAAACAATTATCATAATTATAAGAAGAAGGATAAGAAGAAATTTATTTAAAGATTTACAGGTTAAAATCTTCTAATGATAGTAATGACTTAACAAATTATTAGTTTTCTATTGACCATCAAATGATGTTAACTGATATCTTTAATCTTTACTATCATTAAAAGCTTTTAACATGTGAGTCTCTTTAAATATGTTCTTTTTAATTAAAATCTAATATAATTATAAAAATTTATCATGATGTAAATGTAGGTCACCCAGTGAGAATTGAATTCACTAGAGTAGTAATAATCAGCTAAGCTAACATGCTGACCACTACTTCACAGCAAATTTGCCTGTACTTACTCCTATAAAAGGTATGCTCAAAGAAAAAAAACTAGTATTAAGTAAGTTATCTCCCTTGAAGTTTTAATTGATTTGGTCTATTATATCAAATTATACAAAACCCCCAAAATGCCTATAATTATGGTATTATAGGTGATGGTAGAGAGCTTTTTGAGGAAATGTATTCTTTCTAAACTAAGCATGATATGGGTTATGTAAGATTTTCATGGTTCTTTACTAGTAAGACTGTTTTAGTACAGTTTAATCTATGAAAAAGTAAAAAGCAGATTCCAATGACACCAAATAATAAGAATTGCTATAACTACGATATATATTGTATTTGATATTAGTTAACACAAATATGGCTTTCTCAGGAAACTTATTGATGTATAAAATCTTCATTCTCTTTTGGCATCTCTGTTCATGTTAATGATGTTCTTTTCAAGGGCTGCTTTTTTGAATGGTTCCTGGGGTTTCAAGTATACCTCAATTTTTTTGTTTGTTTGTTTTTTTCCATTGATGGACAGCTTTCAGTTTTGAAGCACTTGTCCATCCATTTGAAGATAATGTCATCATCTACTCGGCTAAATGTTCGGGCCTATTGATCAATTCATTCAATAGACATATGGTCTGTGTGTCCATCAATAAGATCTGGATAAAAACTGGTTAGTGGAAAAAAGTTGCCTCTACTTGTCCAACAAGTGTAAAGCACATTACCAACTTTTGTGTTAAGATATCCAGATTATACTAGCAGGGGTACTTGCTCAGGAAGAACAAAAGATAAAATATTTGCATTGAATTATTCTGCTACATATTTTAGCAAGATTCTGTTGATACAGTAATATGAAAATGATATCAATACACAACAAAAAGATTTTTCAACAGAAAAAATTCTAATTAGTTTTTCAGAGCCTCTTCATATATATATTTCTTTTGTAAATATGTAAAGTCTTTATTTACTTTGGATTTGTGAATATCCAATATAAAGTTGACAACATGAAAAACCTCATCTATCTGATCATTTATGAGGTGAAAAACATTTTTGTATTTCATATTAAAGACTCTTTCTCACTTAGCTAGATGTGGCATATTTTGCAATCTTGATGGCTTCAAAAAGTCAAGTCCTTGGAATTTTTGTTTGGCTATGATTCACTGGCAACACACACACGCACACATGCACACAAACTTTTGTATAGTAGTATAGGTTTATTATCCTTAATATAAATCTAAATTTCATAGATCAGTTTGTAATCTTTTCTGATTCAATAAAAGGATTTTATTATCAGTGCTGTTATTATGATTAACCTCATCGTTTTTGATGTTTTTTATCATGCAGTGTTGGTTGGATCTTCTTCCTGCTCTGTCAGTGGAATTTGGAATACTCTGACTATACCCCTCCTCCTGCAGAAGGTTAAGATCCTTCTTAGTGCGTGTTTGGGTATGACACTAAACTGCACCTAATGGTGAGGCTCCAGTTCAGGAGATCTGGGGAGTGTGGTGTATTACTTCATTGCCATTGCTCCCAGGTCCACTCTGAGCCAGAGTGGTAGTACCTGTTAGGGTCCCATTTCTGGGGGTCAAATAAATCTGTTTAAAAATTATTCCTATTCAATAGGACTGTGTACAAAAAACACTTAAGAAACAACTACACTGAAATGTTAATATGAATACAAATCCCTAACCTACAGGCATAAAATAATCCAAGATGGGTTGACATGCCATTAAAATCAATCAGTCCTTGATCTACTTCATATAAATATATTCAGTGCAGTTTTGTTAGTCTGTCTTTTCTGATAATCAACTTTGTGGCCTTTTGTTACAATACTTTTTGTTTCATTCAGTTTCATGAAAAACCATTATATTAGTCACAGCAACTTCTGAATTTTTTTTCTTTTCAATATTTTCCCTTCCTCATATGTTTTTGGATTTAATGTCTAAGTGCTTTCATTAAAGAAGGTCAAGATTCACTTTTTTTATACATCAAAAAACACGAACTTTTAATGTGAAGTATTGTTTCCATTCAATGATTTTTTTCAGACTCTTATCCTTATCTTTGTTGCTTTTATCAAAACATTCACCTCGTGCAAACAGGCGTGGCATCAAGTGAATTGTTTAAAACAAATATTCAAGATGATCCACTCAGTCTTATATAACAATGACCCTAAACATTATATCCTCCTGCTAAATGAGGTGTGGTTCTCCATATGTTTGTAAAACAGCTCTTGATGGATTTTATGAAACTGAAAATTTTCTGGGATCTGATACCAGTTTGTTAACAGCAGGTCTTTTAACTGCTGTAAGTAATGAAGGTTGTGCAGAGAGAACTTGTTGATCCAACACATTCTGGAAGTGTTTAGTGAGATTGAGATCAGGAGAGGTTGGTGACCAGAGTAACACTGTGAAGTATTCATGTTTTTGAAGCTATTCTCATACAACTTGTGCACTATGGGAGGACACATTGTCCTGCTGAAAAATTTTAAGAAATAATTAATATGAAGGGTTATACTTGATCTTCAATGATGTTGAGTTGGTGGTACAACACAAAGTATTTACTAAATGACTGATCGGACACAATATTTCCCAGATGAGTATTGCCTAAACTATTGTACTGTCTCCAATAGCAGCTTGTTTCTTTCCCACCCTGCATTCTGATTCTACTTCCTTGGGATAACAATTTACATATACCCTGCTGTCCATTCAAGAAAAAGCAAAGCTTATTTGATCAAGCAGTCTTTTTCCTTAACTACAAGGTCCACTTTCATTGCTTGTGGTGAGTTAGTTAATATGATTGGCTGACAGCTATGCAACCAAATATACAAGAAGTTCTTAGCTTGACAGTTATTAGCTGAAATTTTATCTGTATAATGTTCAAGCTCTGAAGTTTTGCTTTAAGTATATTGCAATGGAAGGATATTCTGTTGAAAAATAAATATTTATGTAAAATCAAACATTTTTTCTCATTAAGTTATCGAATTAGTGAAAAACTAATATGTGTGAGAGAGATAATGCATATTAATGTGCATGTATATATATAAACATGTGGGCATTTCACATAATGTAATTGTTAGCAAACTAGACTGGCTAACCATTACTAGTGAGTTTGAGTCTCAGTGGGTGTCCCATATATGTGGCCTGGTTCCACAACTTAGGAAAGCTAAGCAAATAACTATATAAACATGTTTTACATTGTATTAGTTGACATGAGAGATAGGTTTATATTTGAAATCGGCATGAAATATTTTAAATTTATACTATGAAATAGAATGTGAAACAAGGTTAGTTTAATGAGGGGATATTACAGCAAGTAAACCTTCTAGGGTGGTGGTGCCAAAAGTAGCTTTTATGAATGCAAGAAAGATTTCCTTAAATATTACTGAATATTATCTGACTTAAATCTACTATCTATTGTTTGGATGTCTGTATGATGTAATGGTTAGCTAGTAAGGTGAGAAGGCCCTTGTTTGTGAGTTTGATTCTCATTGGGTGCCATACTTTTGGCCATGGGCCAAAGTGAGCCAAACTTAGTAAATAACAGTTTATTGTGGTCTTGTCTAATTTATCAAGTACAGCGTTTCATTTTTGTTTGACTCTTGCTGTTGTTTGCAAGACCATATATCCATCATTGAAGTAATCTATTTTTGAAGCATGCAAGAAACAAAGCACAATTTCTAAAATAGTGTAAAAGGGACATATTTGCTGATTTGGCACAAATCAGTCAAGATGTATTCCCCCCCCCCATCCCTTTTTAGAGTGAGTTTCTCACAAAATGGTTACTTGAAGATCACAAATCAACAACTTTGGAATACTTTTTCCTTTTTTTTTTTTTATTTCTCATTTCATCTGTCTTTTTTTCTCTTTCTCTTTTTAATTTCCATATGTTTCCTTGTCTCTCTTTTCCTTTTTTTATTTTTTTTATTAATAGCTCACTCTCTCTCTCTCTCTCTCTCTCTCTCTCTTTTCTCCTTTTTTTTTACTTCTCACTTTTATCTTTTATTTGTCTTCTCTATTTGTTTCTCTCACTTTTCTTCCTTTTTATTTCCTTCATGCTTCTCTCACTTTTCTTCCTTTTTATTTCCTTCATGCTTCTCTCACTTTTCTTCCTTTTTATTTCCTTCATACTTCTCTCATTTTTCTTCCTTTTTATTTCCTTCATGCTTCTCTCATTTTTCTTCCTTTTTCTCTCTACACATTCTCACTCTCTCTCTCTCTCTCTCTCGTTTTCTATTTACTCTTTTTCTCTCTACACATACTCTCTCACTCTCTCTCTCTCTTGTTTTCTATTTACTCTTAGTCTTTCTTCTACTTTTTCTGAATTATTTGTCCCTTTAGGAAACTTTCTCTTCCTCTTCTCCTAAGAAGGTTAATATGCATCAAGCAAAGAAAGCAGAACAAACCACTCTCTCTGTATATTATTATATGTTATTTCTATTTTCAATTTCTCTTTGTCTTCATCTCTTTTCTCTCTTTTTCACTCTATACTTCTTCCTTTTTCTCTTTTCTTTTTAGACTTTCTTTTCCTCACTTTGTATTTTAGAGGGTCTTGAGTTAAAAAGACTTGTGGCCAATAATACGATTATTTGGCTACACTGTCTGTGCCCCGGCTGGTGAAAGTGTGGGGATGGGCTTGTGCTACTCTACAACGAGATTTGGAGCTATTTATGCTTGTATGTGGAAACACAGATCCCTGCAGCTGGCACAAGATACTTGGCATTGGTTGTGGCAAAATAGAAGGGGTGGAGAAGGAAAAGATATTTACCCACAGAATCTGTGGACATTTCTTAGGTTGCACCAAATATGGCACCTTTGGCAATTTTTTCTCTTTGAAAATTTCAATAGTCTAAAGATAGACAAATAGATAGAAATAGGTTGGACTACATAGATCGACCAAGATAGAAAAAGTATGTTTGATCAATAGCTAGTAGCAGAGATAAATATTAAATTGAGCCAAATCTGGTGCAAGGCTATCAGAGGTATTAAGGGTGGGGTATGGGACCTGCTGACCCTACAGCTGGAGTTGTAATAGATCTGTGGAGGTGCCCATGGTGTAATGGTTATCATCGTAGGAAATGGACACAGTGACAGTTCAAATCCAGGATGAGACTGATTTCATTTCACCATATTTCATTTCACCATACCCTTGGGAAAAGGTATGAATCCCATCATTCTCCCTCCAGCTATGGGTAAATAGTAAGGCAGACTGGGTTCTTCAGCCTTGGTGAGGCAGCTAGTCTAGGAGAAGGAAAATTCTGAATTCAAACCTGTTAAACTCCGCTTAAAAAATTGACCTTGTGTCATATCCTGCCCGAGCGGAGGCGTTGGTAAATATGGTAATATATCTGTGGAAACTCAAAAAAAGTTACATATATCATATCAAATATTTTTATTCTTTTAGAAATATTTCAAAAATTGTTCTTATGAAATAACTTATTCATAAATCAATTCTGAAAATTTTACTGGACTTGCTGGAGGCACTTGTGGTGGCATCATGGTTATTATGCAACCCAATTTTAGATTCTAGGCTAGGCTGTTAGCATTTCATTCTATTACCAATGGGAAAGGTATGAAACTAACCATTTGGCTTCACTCCAGCTATGGATAAATATTTGGGAATGCTGAGTTCTTCAATTGGTTTATGGGGAGGACTGCAGAATACTCTGACTGCATCTCTGTGGAGGGATAAGACTCCCCCAATGAGTGTCCTGGTTATGACACTAAACAATCCAGTAATGCTAGAGCTTTGGGGAATGCAGAGTATTTCTTTATTGTCATTACTTCCAGGTCCACTCTGGCCTGGAGTAGTAGCACCCGATAGGGTCCTATCTAGGAGTTAAATAAAACTAAACTATGTACTTATGCTAAACTGAATTGTTTGAAATAGAACCGTTTATATGTATAAAAATGGATTTGGCATTAAATAACCTACAATGGTTGATGTGCCATAAAACCAAACAAAACTTTGAATTCAAATCAGTTGTACTTTGCTTAAAAATTGACCTTGTGCCACATCTTATTCATATCAGAGGGGTTAGCTCAAAACATAACGGAATTATATAAAAAGCTGATTTTTAAGATTGAGGAGTAATTTGCTAACCAATTTGTCTTTATGCAAATTATTATGCATAAACATTGTTTTATAGTGGAAACAACTTTTCAAAAAAAAAAACCCCTTTTTTTTCCTAAAACAAATTAACAAATGGATTCTTAAACCAAATTTTTCTCTGATTCTTTTTATAAATTGTAAAGTTTCATAAAGTGAATAATTTTTTTTAGGAAATCTGGAGGTTAACAATTTGTCAGTGGTGGTGGTGGGGGGGCACAGTCAAATTTCGTGCTGCCAATTAAGCAGTTTAATTCACTGCATTATAATCAATACTAATAGATGTTTTAAGTTAGTTTAGACTGCAAACATGTCACATTTATAGTACATCATAATAATTGCTGAGATATGTATATCAAAGCATAGAAATCAAAATTGAATTTTGAATTTAAATTTAGTTAAAAACGAAGTATAATCTAGTATTTACTTTGGCTTTTTAAAAAAATTTTTTCCAAATTCTAATTTTAATTAAATCATTCTTTCTGTCGTGTCCACTGGTATAAATGAACATTAACAGAAATAAAGAAAGAATACTAATTTTTTTTACATTTAAATACTTTATTACAATTTAGTTTGCCTGCTCTGTGATTGTGATTAAAAAAAAAATGAAATCTGATGTCATTTTTGTTTTCGCTATTTTAATAAAAGTTGATCATAGTTGAGGGCGACCAGAAGGCTCCCTTTTCAATAGCTACTACACCAAAGTGTAAGGGAGGGCACTACTCCTTTCCCTGGATTGCTCCACCTTACCCTTGATATGTACCTTATATTGCTGGGTGTTAAGCAAGGAGGTATCAAGTACCATTTTTAAAGTCTTTGGTATGACACGACCTAGGATTGAACCCAGGAGAACTACTTAGATAATGTTGTTTTTCTTTGACTTGGTTTATTTTTAAATTCTTTATTTAAATGACTTGTAGATACTGCACTGAGATTTTACTGTAAATTATAATAAAATAGATTTTGCCCTTTTGATAATAGATGTAAATAATAAAGTTTTCTTCCATACTGTTTCGATTTAGAGCAATGAAAGTATTACATTTACTCTAAGCAAGCATAGTCGGCTGGGGCTGTACAATACATCGACTGCATCTCTGTAGAGGGGCAAGACCCGCCCCCCAACAACGAGTGTCTGGGATATGACATTAAACAATCTGATGGTGAATCTCCAGTAATGCAGGAGCTTTAAGGAATGTTGCAGTACTCCTTTATTGCCATTACTTCCAGGTCTACTCTGGCCTTGGTGTGGTAGTACCTGATAGGGTCCTATCTATGGGTCAAATAGAACTGTTTAACATTTAAACTGTGTGCAAGCAAATGACTTATGTTTGATTGAATTGTTTGAAATAGAACTGTTTGACCATGTAGCGTGTGTAAACAAATGATTAATAATAAATAAAAATCATTAGGATTAGATAACAATATTTGAAACCATTTAACATTGTGCAAAAAAAATGAACTCAGGCTCATTTAAAAATGTTATCTACAAAATGTGTTTAGGAATCATATATATTTAATATATATGTATAAATAATATTTGGCATTAAATAACTTACAATAGTTGATAAACCATAAAACCCAACCAAACCATTTGAAGCAATGCATAAATTTTAAATTATATAGTCAAGACAAACTAAAATTTATAATGACAAGACAAATCTCAAAAGTCCCTTCTAACTTGCTTTAATTTTTCTAAACAATATCTACTTTACAATCTTTGCCGTTAATTAAGAATTTAGACTGAATTGGTTTTAAATGGTCATTATTAATATAAAAAGTCAAATCCTCAAAATAGAAAAGAGATTTATCATTGTTTGTATCAGCTTTTCAAATAAATTTTATTCTGTGAAACATCCCATGGTCTGAAGAAATATTTTTTGATTTAAGTGAGTGACACTTTGGTTTTAACACCTGTTTTTGTCAAGACTGTTAGTCCTAAAATAGCAATAATTATTTTATATCTTCAGATTGAAGAACTAATTATAAACCTAATTTGTAAGGCTTAATTAAATGTAAATAATTGTTGTAGTAAAACAATTCATAAGCTTTTTTTTTTCCTTGAAGTTTGGAAATTTAAATTCTGTATGATGAATTATGTCTTGCAGCAGCATGGTTTCCCACTGATTATCCTTTATTGTTAACCCCTCCCTCCTCTCAATGAAAGCTACCTTTCTCTGTGAGGAAGAAAAAATGTTCATATTAAAAGTGTCTTCTTGGAAACGTGTACATTTGTTAGCTCTACATAAAGCTATTTGACTGTTTTTTGAGAACTGCCAGATAAACTTTTTTTAATTTGCAATATTGATCCCCTCCCCTCCGTAAAGGCAACTGAGGTCATTTCTTGCCAGT